>CM068374.1:280993033-281485533 GCA_034769895.1 Magicicada septendecula
CTATTGAATACCAGAATTCGCGGAAAAAGACCAGTGGGAAGACCGAGGAGAAGAAAGGAGAACGCGTCGGATGAGGATGAGAAAGAAATACTGAAAGTGCGTTCCTGGAGGAGGATGGCTACCGACAGTAGAGAATGGGGGGGGGGGATTGAAGGAGGCCAGGGCCCAACAAGGGCTGTAGTGCAATAGGAGAGAGAGACCGTATGTTATACGTACTTTGAATAATTTGCAGCGACGGCGTTTACACGTATTTCAAGTTCTACAGAAACAGTTGTAGCGACAACACAACGGCTGATAAGCGCCATCGGTTTTTTTTACTCCACACAACGCCTGGGCGTCTCCATTGTACGGAATAATAGCCGAATGTTGGTTCCGCCTGATTTGATCACACATGTGGGTAACACCTGTTTAAATTACTGGCGTTAAATATAACTCAACTATTACCGTACTTTCGGACAACAAATAACGAAGACTACTCATAAAAACCGTCCGTCACCCTCTTTCTTTCAGTTTCTATTTCGCACCGTACTCGAGGGAGATAAAAGAAAAACTGAAAGAAATTGAACAATTTTCGAATGCGTTATATAAGACAAGAAAGGAGGTGAATAAAAGTTTATAAATCAGTAAGAGATAACTATCGGGTGAGAAAATAATTGGGTAAAAACCGAAGGGACAATGAGAGTGTGGGTCCAAGCATATATATTGTAATGTGACAGAAGGAGGAAAGGACCAAAAACGCGAATAAGCCCAATATAAAGTTACCCGTAATAAAATAATTCACCTATTTATAAAATAAATAAAATAGAAAATGACAACAATGTCTAATAAAGAAGTACCATGCAAAGTATAATCATAATTAATGTACGTAAATAATGAACAAAGTACTATCTGTCAATGTACCTAAGTGAAAGGACTATCAGATGTGCTAAGACACAGAATGAATAATAACTTATTCACAGGAATAAGAATCCTATTATTAATGTATAATCATAGTAAAGGACAGTTCATAATAGACTGACACTAGAAAAAATATTAGTATTAAGTATTAGACAAATGTTGGAAGTCTAATTTTGTTGTTTAATGTTAATTAGAGTTTTAGCCATAAGGGCATAATATTGTTTTAATATGTTTGTTTCATGTTTGTTTTTATTTTTTATTTCATGGAATAATTATAATTAATCAAAATGTATTAAGCCAACAGGCTACATAACATTTATAAATTGGAATATTGTACAAAGGAAGTACCAAGATATAGGCCAATATCAACATAATATTATTGGCAAACTATCAAATTATCAAATTACTGTAAATCAGTAAGAAGTAGTAAAATTACTAAGATAGGCCCTATTATTATAGTGGTAACAACATTTTAAATAGATTAATGAATTGTAATATAATTTTATAAATGTCAAACTGCTTGAAGACCTATAAAACAGATTTTTGTAAAGATGAAAAAAATATCTATTAGGACACTCACACATATCAAGTGAGATATCAAAATTCTTGTCTTTCTATCAGGAAGATCACTTTGTAAATCAATTTAAGTCCAGTTAAGTACTAAACAGGGAGTAATTTGGAGTATAAAATGTAAAAACTATGTATTTTAAATAATCAGGGTCACATGACCCCTGAAATGACCAATAGGAATTTTGTAAATTTTGGTCAAGCCAGTTGAAAGAAAAAGAAAATAATATATTAAAAAAGAAAACAAAAAGTGAATAAATATCTCTACAAGTTGGTGAGACTTAACCTTTTTATAATACCACTTTTATAACTATACTACAACAAGATTAACTCAACTAACACTTTTTCAACAGAACACTAGTGGAAAGAAAAAGAAAACTAATTTAAACACAGTGAACATTTTGTGTAATTTATTTTATTTGAAAAAACTGGTGGTGAATACATTTCACACAGAATTAGTTTGACAACAAGCCGCCATCTTGAATGTTACTTTAAATGCTGGGAAAAACCATAATGGATTGCATTGGCAATTGAATTGAATTATTATTTTCTCATACTTTATTAAAATTAAATTTGTTTGTATTAGTCAATAAGAATTAAATAATTGTAATGTATTGTAATTCTTGTGGACATTTTCGAGCTTTTTAATAGCAGTCTAAAGAACCCGAAAGATTAATATAATAACTAAAGGTAAGATAGAAATCGAATTGAGACGAAGAGACGATACGGGCAATTAACAACTTCGACCTTAGAGTCATTAAACTGAATTCATGAAAATAAATGTTAATAATTATTCCTAATTAATAGTAAATTTGTTTTATTTATAGAGTAAAATAAATTCTTGGATTTCGTTGTCCATGACGTGTCCGTTACTTAACTAAATATCACTATAATATTGACGACTCGGAACACAAAAAGAAATTTTGTGTTCCGAGTCGTCAATATTATAGTGCTATTTAGTAAAATATAATTACAGGGTTATTGTTTGATAAAAGAAGAGTAAAACATTTTCGGCGATTTGAACTTCATCATAAATAAAAGATCACGAAGATAACCTCCAATAGGCAACTCGATACTACAATCGAATGCAAACATTGACAAGCCTAGTCCCGCCATACAAACGAAATAATTATTAATTTTTTTTACTAAACCATTAGACAAATAATAATTTTTTTTCTTTAATAAAATAAAAAAGGAGGAATTCAGGCTTACAACCGTATTATTACGCTACGGTAATTAAAGTCGTTGATCGAAGTGAACCCTATAACTCGCCAACCCTCTGGAGGTTAATAATTAATTTTATTTTAAAATAAGTTTAATAATTACTTTTATTTTAAAATAAATAAAATTTAAATAAACCAAATTACATACAAGTAAAGTAAAACACAATCCAACATAATTATAAAAAGAGAACGACCAAGTTCTCACTACGTTATAAATTGGCGCTTCCAACGCGGGGCGTAAAAGAACTTCATCTTAATAAATCCAACTTTATACTCTATAATAATACAAATAATCACGAAAGAAAGGAAAACGATAATAGTCGTTACAATATATATATATACTCGCTTGCAAGCTGAGACAGAAACAGATGAAGATACGGAATTAGGTAGGTGGGTAGGTAGACATGGAGATATATAGAGTGTGAGAGGGGTTGAAAAAGACAGGCTTCCGACGTAAACTGTTCAAGAAATTTGGTATACAGCAAAGGAAAGGACACGCAGTCAGAAAGAGTTGTATGCTAATAAAGACGGGGTCCAAGTATAAAATTTTGCCAAGACGTTATTCCCAATTATTTGTAATATTTCGCTTAAAATGAAGTAAAATAAATTTAGTTCTGTAACATGATTCAGAAATCGAGACAATATCATGATTTTAAAAATGTTAATACAAAATTACTGGATGTAACACAGAACATACAAATCATAATTTACCAAGAACTTTTCCTTACGCTCAGTTCAGTTACATTAGCTCAGCAAGGTTGATACTCGTGTTAGAAAGAAGAAAAACTGACCTTTTCGTCTTCTACTGCATTATGAATGGAAAACCTATAAATATGACTGTATATGGTCAAGTAAAAAATGAACAAAGATATATTAATGATGTACTGTACTTAATTCATTTTTATATCCCAGACACTGCAAAAATTATAAGTTCTACAAAGTTCTTTTAAATTTAGGCTTATAAATATAAGTCTAATAATGTTCGTTCTTTCTTTGAACGGGGTATAAGCATAGAAAAAAAGGCTGGTAGAGCATGTTACTAAATACACAGCTAAAGTAAATATTCAATTCTTGGATTTCGTTGTCCATGACGTGTCCGTTACTTAACTATATATCACTATTGTTTGACGACTCGGAACACTAAGTTTTTTATAAGTAAAATCGTAAAGATTTACCTTACAGCCTAAACCGGCTTTCACCTTTAGGAGGCTTCATCAGAGGCTGCCGTAGGTAGCGCTGTCCGTCTTGTTGTTGGTGACGGGATAGATTTTCGAAAGATCGGTGCTGTGTGTGGGTGGTGAGATGTGTTCGAATAATGCGTGCGATTTGAATTGTGTCTGTTCATTTAGGATCTCACCACACACACACAGCACCGATCTTTCGAAAATCCATCCCGTCACCGACAACAAGACGGACAGCGCTACCTACGGCAGCCTCTGATGAAGCCTCCTAAAGGTGAAAGCCGGTTTAGGCTGTAAGGTAAATCTTTACGATTTTACTTATAAAAAACTTAAGTGTTCCGAGTCGTCAAACAATAGTGATATATAGTAAATATTCACTGATAATTTGTAATAATAAACTAAAAGAAAAAAGAACGAAGACAGGGACGGAAAGAGAAAGAACGGGGACGGGTGAACGGGAACAGACGAAAGTAAATGAAAGATCGCGGGAGGTGCAAAAGGAGAAGAAAATCATGAGATGGATTATCCAACCAATCTAAAATCCAACTAAGGCTATAAGGCTCGCGCGCGCGTGTGTGTGACAAGGTAATGATACAGAAAACAGAAGACCAGTTACAAAGGGCGATATTTACGTCCAATTGCATCATACAAGACTATGGGCTACAGATCTCTGCTACAAAATCTAAAACGATGGGATTTGAGGACATGTATTCTATAAGAACTAAGATAGTCGTGGATAATCAGATTTTGGATCAGGCTAGTCGTTTTAATTTTCTGGATTGTGATATCTCATATGGAACCGATATTGATTGGTATAGTCAGGTAACGAAATTTAGATTTAAATGGAATAAATCCTATTGTAGTCCCAAGCCACGTGTTTGTTAACCAAATACACTGTACTCACCGTCTATGGCTTTTTTTCCTTGATGTTTTTTCCAGTTTACATGTTTCAAGGCGCTTGCCTCATCATCAGAACTTATAAAATCAATCTATGTCATAAATAATGACATTTGTCAAAATATTAAAAACACAATACGGCAATTAAACTATGTACATAAATTCGCTTTAAAAATGTTCGGTGTGCCTTGCAAGACAAGAGTACGGCGCGTGTTGTCTTGCAAGGCACACCGAACATTTTTAAAGCGAATTTATGTACATAGTTTAATTGCCGTATTGTGTTTTTAATATTTTGACAAATGTCATTATTTATGACATAGATTGATTTTATAAGTTCTGATGATGAGGCAAGCGCCTTGAAACATGTAAACTGGAAAAAACATCAAGGAAAAAAGCCATAGACGGTGAGTACAGTGTATTTGGAAATTTAGATGCATCTGTGGAACGATTCATAGGTACCTGACAAATAAAACACGGAAGGATACACGAATGAAATTTTACAAAACTGTGGCTTTCCCCCCACGTTCCTGTATGCTAGTGAGACATGGACTCTTGGTAAAAGAGACGTACAGAGGATTTCGTGCAGCTGAAATGAAATTTTGAAGACGGACGTAAGGTTGTTCTCTCCTGGATAGGAAAAGGAACGAGGATTAGATTTGAATTAAACATTGTATCGTTGCGCCAGAAGATTAAGACCACAGAAGGAGATGGCATGGCTGATATCCGTCTACCCGTGGCTGCCTTCGGTTATCACCCTACTGGGAAGAGAGATGTCGGCAGACCGAGGAGGAGATGGGTTCCGTAACAGGGCTAATCCTGAGTGGTGATGATGATGATGAATAATTATATATAATCAAATTAAAATTACTTCTGCAAGTAGTTTTATCTATTTTTTATCGTTTTAATTGACCTCACTCACGTTTTACTGACTGTATCAGTATCTTCAGTATAGTGCAAGAAACTCATCGAATTAATTCTAAAGAAATATATAGCCTATATAGTTTTGGAAACGTAAAAAATTATTAATAAAGCGAGTGTGTGTATTCATAAGCGCGCGCGTACACGCACTTATATAGGCCTACTCAAAAATATGTTTGGGCGTGGACCCGTATCGAAGATAATGAGATCACATTGTACGAGGATCAATAACGGTTGAAATGAGTAAGACAACAAGAAGAAAAACGAAGACATTCCCAATGAATTCAAACACAAAAAGTTGTAACAAGAAGAAATTCTCAAGACGAAGAAATCTAAGAAAGTTGGATGGGGTGCATGTCTAGTCACAAAATGTCTAGTCAAAACAAAACTAGTTTCCATTAGTTATAGGATAAGCATCAATTCATAAAGGTCGTTGTTGTAACAGTTGCGTCGTGGTTTGGTTTTGTGTTGAAGCAGACTTACCAACCGAACAGCAGAAAATTTCTCGTTTCGATCAGTGAAAGAAGAGTTGAAAATAACATTTTTATGGCTAATATATTATACGCTTCGGTATTAATGGTTGGCAACAAAAAAAAAATTCACTGTTTCAACGTTTTCCTCAGACAAGAGAGCGAACGTTTCGCAAACAACCACAACAAATAGCGCGGTGCTGTGCGCTATCTATGAGATATTCGACGCACTGGATCGGTCCACACTCGAACATCTAAATGCAGAATAATATTTGTACATACAGTATATGAAAATGTAACATTTCACCTAAGCGGCAGAGTGTGACTCGCAACTGTTACGCTCTGCGAATTGAATAAATAATATTGTTTTTTATTATTCACATAAATATAGACAGTATTATGTCGTTTGTAATTATAACGCTAATGAACACCACGTACCTTCTCCATCTCGCTGAGCACCAAAGGCGGCGACGGTGACGCCATTTTGTATCAGATTATGACTCTTGTTGTTTTTGTTTTTATTTATTGTCACAAAAAACACCACAAGTTCATCTGTAAGCAAGAACAAAAAAAAACTTGCATTATATAACAGAATGAAATGTACAAAGTGCAACATGTATGCCTATCGTTTAAATTCACTCTTATCGTAAGTGTGTATTCTGTATTATAAACACACACAACGCACGCGCGCGTTTACACGTTACAGGGTCTGCGATTACAAAACTATAAACAAAAATTAACCAGAAATTACATTATATGGTACAAAACGATGTTTCAATAATGATAATATCTTTTTCCCTCATATTAAAATTTTTATGAGTGTTCAAGTAGGCCAATATATTTAATGCTAAATATTAAAAGTCCATGGCTCTTGTACATATATTACAATTTTATTTTTCATTAACATTTATTTGTTCTTCATGTCGACCAATTCAACAATAAAAAGCCTAAATTTTAATTACAGCAGTGGCGCTATAGATTTCGGTGACTAACGGGCGCATTAATAAGAATGGAATCAACACGTACACTAATATAATATGCTTTAACCATTAATAAACCTTACGTTTTAAATTTATTGAAGATACATAGATTTCTGATACGGACAACAGTTTGTCATTTGACACATCAACAGTGAATATAAAAACAATGTCCCATATGTTTATTCTTGTTCTGGGCTTGGACCCAAGGCTCTTGGTAAGTGACCCTGTACGTACACAGATTATAGGATATAGTTACACTAGGCTTTTCAAATAATTATGTTAGCGTCATATTCCAATACGCCAATTTATCACCACTGACATATGTGGGCCTAAACAATA
The DNA here is from genome assembly GCA_034769895.1 of Magicicada septendecula. Lineage (NCBI taxonomy): Eukaryota > Metazoa > Arthropoda > Insecta > Hemiptera > Cicadidae > Magicicada > Magicicada septendecula. The sequence goes on from CM068374.1 coordinate 281,000,506, forward strand.
TTAATTAGGCTACAAGCATACTAATTAATTTATTTATCAAAAATCTGAAGAGTACCCTAGCGTTGCTACAAAACCGTGTCTTCCTTAGAGCACTGGTTTCATGATCACAAAATTCTAACCGCACTATGCCTACGATACCATTACATCGTTAATTTTAGAAAGATGTGGTATTTGTGATTACACTCTCTACCATCGGTGTCGCTATCGGTTATTATTTATATCAATATGTTGAATGTTTTCGTCGAAATGATGGCAAATAAAAAAATAAGAAGGGTGATCAATCAGTACATGAAACAACATAAATTAAAATATGAACAAAAATATAGACCACTAAACGATACAGCAGCACTTAAGAGTTTAGAAAATGTATTGTGTTACATAATGCAGGCTTATTTGAGCGCAAGGTTAGGGATAATGGAGGATTTGGGTTCCATTTATTTGTATCCCATGTGTCCGAAACCGGTGCATACTGTACATGGTTAGATAAAATGGGTTGGTTTTGATTATTTATTCTTTTGGTTGGAAGGTTTTTCAAAAATTAATCCAAAACCAGATTTCCTGACTTTCGACGAATTAGTCCGACCGAGTGTAGGTTGTCGAATCGACAGCGGTGAAATGTATCGTTGATCGATACCAGTGGACAGGGGTATATGCACTAGTGCAAAAAAATCGAAGTCACTTAAAATGTATTGCGGCGGCCGAGGGACGAGTTACATCACAGACGCGAATGACGAATACGATAGACAGATTGGTTTTGATTAATATATGAAACTGAAATCTCTGTTCGACTTCCTTAAAATAAAGAATGTGCCTAATACTTACAGTTGAAAAATCTGTGAATGACGTAGGCGCGATGTTTATTATAGGCCTACCACTCGACTACTATGCAGCGTAACACGTCTGTTTTAAACCATAATAATCTAATACTGAAAACAAGTTTTCGCAATTAGAAAAGTAGGCGGTAAGTAATTTATTAATTTTGATTTTAATAAAATTCGCATAGTTGTTTTAATATAGTCAATGTTGAAGTTATTCGGAAATGTCAAAGTATATATTCAAAAAATTAGGTTTTCTGATATGGGGTTAATTTACATATATAGGTGAAGGTTCAGTAGACCTTATTTCACCGAACCTCACAAAACGTATGAAAACATTGGTTAAGGAAATTACTGAGAATGTTAACTTAGGAAGTACACAAAAAAAATAAAAAAATAGATAATATTCCAGATGTCATCTGGTGGTATCGACTAATATGACACTAATATCGACTAAGTATCCGATGACACTATGACAATTTGGAAACTATACAACTGCTGGTTATTTCTAGAGAAATTCACTATTATGCATACGCACTGAAGTCAGTGTCCACTGGCATCCGGGCATCAACGAAAGTGTTGTATTGCAGAAAATTTCGGATTTTAATAACCGCTGAGTTAACCACCGACAAGACTAACGGTTCTTGATATCAGCAGTGTAACTAACGAGTTCACGGAAGCCAAAATGCGGGCGGTAAAAATGGTGGTTGTTTTAGTCCCCACATAAGATGCTTCATTTACTAAAACACAGTTTGTTTAAAAGTATTTTTCTTTTTTTGTATATTGAAGTTAAATTTTTAGATTAAACATCCAAGTCGAAAAATGTTTATAAATACAGACGGCTGTCTTTTTTTTTTTATAAAACGTCGGTACCTTCATGGATCATACAGATATGAACGAGAAAGGGAAGTTTTATGCTTATACTAAGATACAGCTTAAGCGAAGTTTTCGATGGGGATGGTCAAGCGTCCTTACTTACGCTACTGTTTGGTATCGTGATGCTGTTGTAGATGATGACGACGGTAGTGTTGTGATGGTTAATTGCTTTATAATGTTATTGTGACTACATCGGATAGAGGCAGAAGCGGACTAGAATCCTCACTGAAAAAAAACGAATAGTCTCTAACAATCCACGATAGGATGAATGCGTTTTTATTTACTGCTACGCGGAAACAGACTCTGGCAATGAATACTAGTAACGTAATGAAGATGATTACGATAGTACGCGTTTGGCTGATGGCAAACGGTTACGTGTTAGTCATTTAAAGCACCGATTTTGTGTTATGACAGTGTGTCATTCTCCACTCAAGGTTAACTCTGCTGCATTTCCAGTTCCTGTTATGACGACACACTTTACACTTTTTTCCTGGTACGACTACACTTTACGTAGTCGGTGATCTCACAACAAACACGGATGCGTCGTTTCTAAGCGGAATGTTTTTCACAATGCTCGCTCGGATTCTGGGTCGGGCCAAACCTGCATCTAAGTAGGTCGTATTGAGGACAGAAAATTAAAGGCGGCATAGACGTGGTGTTAAAAAAACATACCCACTCTCTGGGTATAGCACGAACTGACTGCGTTGGGCCTACAATTTGTCGAGGGTTGGAAAAATTAAGCTGTCTAAAACCTTCTTTCCGTCAAATGACGACCAGTCATAATTTTGATTTGGATAAGCACAATTTAAAATATTGCCTCACATCCTGTACACTGTAGGAAATCGATAGCCGAAGTTAAGACTTGAGATCAGTCGCGATGATTCTCTTCAGTGAAGGCAAACAAACGGAAGATCATTTATGTGGAAAGACGAAGCTCACGCGAAACACTCCGAAGATACCCATAAATTTTCGGAATATTACGTACATAAATATTATGTGCACTTTGTGACTTCCGGGTTTTCCCAGCTGAAACAGAAAAGCCAAACAGATCCTTATCAAAACAATAATTTTATTCTAGAAGTGTTATGTTTTCTTAATTTTCCCTAGCTGTATTTATCAAAATAAGATGCAATAAAATCTTAAAACCAAACAAACTCAAAAAGAAAAGATGAGAATCCAACATAGATTTCACAGTTTTAAATCAGTTTTATTTAATATGGTTTACGAAATGTTTTATACGGTTTTCATGAACTTGAATGCTTTCCAAGATACGTAAGATTCACAGTTGACAAAATGAGAACTTCGTTCCCAATTTTATGTCCCCTTCTTAAATTAAATTTGAATGAAAAAACCGGTATAGAGAAAAACTGCAGACGACAGAAATAGAAAATTAACAAAATATTCACCCTTTCTGGATGCTCGGTTACCTGGACATGGCGGTAAAGTATCCGTCCGGTATTCTGAAAAACGCGCAACATTTTGTCTCTGGCACCCACTTTTTGTTAATACTTCAGAAGTGGTGTCATGTGGAATTGGGGAAACGCAGTATAAAATACTATCTCTCATCCAGTTCACTGTAGAAAAACGAAATGCATCAGTTAGTCACAGGCACGGATTTAGGTGTCCTGCCGCCCCTAGGCACTATTGTTACCCCCCCCACCAACAAGTAACTTCTATATATTAAATTCTCCTTGACTGATGAAAAAAAGTGGCTGAAAATAGTCATTTCAACTGTCTCTATTGCAAATATCTCATTTGATCTTAAATCTAAAAGGGAAATGTGATGGAATTGTGAAAAAGACTACATTTTTTTAACTTTTATTAATATTTACTTACGTATAGACTTTAGTAACACATAGATTAGTTTTATAACAAGTAATATACGAGGCCTACTTTCTTTTTATAGGTTTATTTATAGACCTACATTGTTCGGTTTTATCATCAAACATAGTTAATATAAAACTAAATTAAATGTATCAAGTCCTTCCCTTCATTTAAACAACATTCTCTATTATGCTTTGAATATATGATCATGCGCAGTAGGGACTGACTTCTAGATCGAGGCGCCCCAAGCGATATCGAAACAAACTATTGCAACAGTACAAATGTATAGGGTACTGTGCATTGCACAAAGTAATTAAAATAAATAAATAATTCATATTGTTAGCAATAATAATTCAGCTTTCTATCTGAACTGTAAAAAAACGACCAAAATTCATGTTGGGACAGGTTGATCAAGCCACTTTGCTGTGTCTGTGTGTACACGTGTATATTACATATGTGTGTGAGACCTGTCGATTCCTGAAAAGCGTCACCCTTAATGAACGCTATTAATTATATGAATTTATTTATTTTGTAAAGATTGTGTGCATAATATCACAAAACCAAATACGCCAAAGTGTGTATAAAAATAAGACGCACATGTGTATAAAAAATAGTGCGAAAAGAACAAAAAGTGCGGTTATAGTAAAAATAAATATAAATAAAACTTATGTTAATTAGGATAAAGAAAAACGGTTTATACATAGTGAACACATAAAAATTACCGACAAGATGAATATCGGGTAATGTGCAAAAGACTTCGCATATCGCGAAGACAAGCGAATTAAGTGTGAAAAGAATCGTGTTTAAAAACGGACGCCAACGACAGACTCTGACATACAGAATATTGTCGAAACATGATTTTTGCGCCTTGGGGTATAAATACACGAGACGCGCTAACTTAATTCTCTTTCGCGTACAACTACCGTGACAGCCGGAGGCTCTGCCCAGAGACAACAACTCTTTTTCTATCAACCACAGCAGCAGCCGGAGGTTCTTCACGACTACTCACCACTTTCGTGAGACCACCTGCAACCTGAGGCCATGACGGGAGACGAGGGAGCAGCCACGTACATGTAATAGAATCCAGCGTACGGGACGAGGCGACGGACGGCGGAGAGGATCCGAAGGACGAGGATCAAGGACTCCAGGACTACACGACTACAGAGGAGGATACAGGATCGAGGACCTAGGACCGAAGAGGATACGCTGCCGATTTACCACGACAATAAGGTGAAAAACAACCATGTATTTGTAAAACAAAAACTCACATAAAGACAATATAATTAACGATGTAAAAAGAGAGACAATCTAATTCAAAGATGAATTAGTAAATTTTGCAAATGTAAATATTTATTTGTATAGTAATTAGAGTAATGTTTTAAACTATAATTCTGAATCAATAACTTAGTCATTGATAGTTAAATTAATATAAAAGTAATTAGTAAAGTTGTATTAGAAAACAAAGCAATGCATATGCAGTATATTCAAAAGAAATTAGATCATTAGAAAGAGATTAGATAATCTAATAATTATCACACTAATGAGCAAGCTGAGAGCAATATTAGATAATTATAAATGTTTATTATAGTATAAGATTGTATATTATGTCTATGTGTAATACGAGATTATCACTTATATGTTAACAATTAGATGTGTGCTACGGCTACACACACAAGCAAATAATGATATTTTAAATCGCAACCAAATAAGAAATTTTTTGATTAATAAATGTTTAAATGATTTTAAACCATATTACGTTGTGTTATTATTATTACGATTACACCTGTCATAATTTTATAGCGTAAGTAATGTTGCAAAATTAAATAGCTCACAAGAAGTTGGGGGCTCAGCAACAAATAACGTTGTACTATTTTAGTCGGCAAAAAAGCGGAAAAGAATTTCAACGGAGTGTCCAGCACATATATACGACCGTGCTCCGCTCCGACCCCCGCTATTGATAGGCCTAGTGTCAATACGTGTTATTCAATTATATAATTAAAGGTTATTTCAAAACAATTTTCTTCAATTTGGCCATAATGCAAGTGCCCAATACAAATACTGTAATTAAAAAACCGAAAACATGAAATTTTAACAAATAATTTTTCACCTCGTGCCACCCCCCTGAGCCTGCCGCCCCTAGGCACGTGCCTAGTGGGAAATCCGGGCCTGGTTAGTCAGAAGTGAAGGTTTGACAGATATCAGTCACACTGATTATCTTCAATAAAGACGAACAGACGGAGGATAGTTTATGCGGAAATACCAAGCACATATGTTCAACGCTCATGGTGTTTTATTGACGACAACTCACGTATACCATTGATACAGTTTCGTCGTGGAGTACAGAATCTTTAAGCGTGCAAAAGTAGTGTTTCGACACGGATGGCAAAGACAACACACTTGGCAACAGTCACACTTGGTCCGCACAAAAGCAAAGTTATAAAACTTAACGTTCGAATTTAAATGAAAATGACAATACGATAGAGTAAATGACAATGACAATACGATAGAGTACAATGACAATGACAATACGATAGAGTAAATGACAATGGCAATACGATAGAGTAAATGACAATGACAATACGATAGAGTAAAAAAATAAAGCGCGTTACGTACTTTTTGTTACTTTTCTCATTTATCGTCCTCCTTCCTCGTTTTAACCTGACGGACGGGAAAGGATCGCTTTTTGTCTGACTTGCACTAATGAGCGATCAATCGATTGGAGTCTAATCAGCCGAATATGACGATGGCGTTGTTTGCTTATCGGAAGACGACGTAACGAGAGCTCGGAAGGAAGTCGCTTGCATAATCAAGTTATCTGTCGCGTTAAGAGTAATTGAAAAAAACGAATTGAAAACGGCGACTCGTTAAAACCGGTGAAAGTACCGTGTCAGCGAGACTTTATTTCTTCCACTTTAGCGTTTCACAACGTAGCTGGCGAGTTCGGCGTCCCTTGCCGACTTGTGAAACGTACATTTCGTTGCATATTGACGTTATTCACGTAATAATGATGGAAGAAGTAGGTCTAAATTCGAATGAACGAACACACTGTGAAAAATAAAACGTTCTTATCCAATGCCGTGATTCGAGACAGGGTCAACAACGACCCCTAACCCTTAGGATCAGGTCACCTGTTGCGACCTCACAGCACCTGCAGTTACATTTGCGCCGTGTTGCATCTCTAGTCACACTTTTCTTTCTATTGATGTCGCATGTTTGTAAACAGAAATACAGTTACGAGCGTCTTCAAATCACCTTTAAACTCTTATGTACAAAAAAACAACGTGTAGTAAACACATTTCATCGACAATAGTTTTTACAACTGAATATAGTATAGAATCATTGTCAAATAATTCTTAATAAGTAACTTCTTTGCTTTACAGTCCGTCTGCACCCAGTGTGTTTCCCTCTATCAACCGTAATTGTCCTCAGCATTATGGTACCCATCCTTTTTAAGTCTTCCTCTAGTCCTTCTACCTATCTTTTCGTGAGTCTGTTTCTTTGGATATGCGTCCTCCTGGACTACTGGTATACCTTTCCTCCAGCACTCGTACAACATATTCTAGGTACCTGATCAGTTACTTTTGATTTCAATTGCAATATCTGGATATTTATATAAAGATTTCTATGTTTTTTTATTTGTTCTTACCCTCCAATTGTTACTCTGTTTGACAGTACCAAATTTACAGTAAGAATAAATTAATGATGCGCAACAGTCAGGTATTAAACAATAATTCAGTTTTTCTTCTTGAAATCACATGTTCATACGGCCATCATTTTTCTTTTTTGATCTGCAATAATATATTACGTTTGTATATTTACCAGTAGCACAACATTTTACGATGTTCTAGAAATGTTGAGTTGCTTCACTGATCGATGTAAAATAAATAGAGCCAGTAAAAACAAACATACATTTTTCCTAAATACGTAGTGAAGATTTGGGATACGATTAACTTAGTACCCGATGCAAATCCACGCTCAAGAATGCTCTATCCCTCAATAGTGATGCTCTATTTTTTTCTCAAAGATATCAAAATATTATAGGTACACTTTTTGTAAACTCCAAACGGTCTAGGAGGGTCGCAACAAACTAAAAAGCAATTCTTTTAATACAACATTAATTCTACATAATATTTCCTAAGGATGAAACACGAAAATCACGTGGAATAAACCCAAATCCAGTCCACTGAAAATAGTGTGATTATCAGCTTGTCTTAAAAATTGTTTATATATTACGCTTTCTGTCGAAGAAAACTAGAAGTCAGACAACTGTTGCGTTTTAAAAGTTCGTGACACGTAGCCCTAGTGTTATTCTTACTTTAAGGTGCTGCTTGTTCCGCCTTCAAAGATCCTACAGCCATCTCTTCTTGAGTCTACCCACACACCTGTGTCCTATAGGTTTGTATTTCCACACTTGTTTGGCCAGTATGGAATCTGACATTCTTTCTAAGTCTTTTTTCCACAGTTGTTTGTAATCTTTTAATTTTTCATTCAAGTTAAAGTTCTTACTTACGACGAATAATTCCTACAATAACATTTCTACATTGATAAAGTGCAAATAACTGGTAAGTGCTAAGAACCGATAATTTATTCTTTACTTCGTTTTATTTTACTAGTTAGATTATAATAGCGAGCCGTCTTTATAGTATAGTGCTAAATAACTATAAATTATATATTTATACAACTATAAATTGGACTCTTATTTTAAGATAATAAAATATGTGTTACTATTTTAGGTTGTAATAATAATTTGAAGTTAAACCAGTTTCCACCATTTGCGTAAAATTAAATGCAGTATATAATATTTTCTATAGACAACTAAAAGCATTAAATGCATTTAGAATTATGTATAATATAGAGAATGAGTTGCTAGGTTATTTTACATCAAAAGTGAGTCATAAGCTAAATAACTCGAGCACCACAGTTATGGAGGATACAACTGTACAGTTGGGTACTCTATGGTCTGTACTATGCTTACTTCAAGGAAACGTAAAAAAAGACTGCTTGAGAGAAAACAGCTAAACAACCTGCTAAAAAGTAAAATAGCTTTTTTTTATTCATACGACATTTTTAAAGGGTGAGATAAATTGTGTACAAAATCACATTTCGTTGTGAGTTGATAAAAACAAATCCGTATCTGACCTTTTAATTGTCTACCCGGCCAGCACAGACGAGCCAGGTTTTATTACCGAGGGTGGGTAAATTTAATTTTCTGCCTGCATGACGCCTACTGGGGTGCGTAGCTGTCAGCCGCGCACGCATAAGATTACTCAGAAAATATATTAAACCTGTTACGGCAAACAATTTCATTAAAAAAATTAGCGTCGAAATTATATACAAAAACAGTTATTTTTTTAACTACAAAAATTATAATAGAGACTTAAAAATAACTCGACTTTTTCAATAGCTTATAAGCTAATTTTTTGGAAACATTAATTAAGTACCATCACAAATTAAACTGTCCAAGATTTTATGCTGAAATGTGTCGCCTCTAAAAGCCTCACCGACTCTAGACACGTTTGAGCAGTCTCACTCTCAGTTAACGAAAATAACTAGACAAGTTTTAAAATAAAATGAGTAATTTTTTATCGATTTTGATAGTAAAACCCTCAGAGTTGAAAATAATACCAAGCCTTTGGAAATCTTTAAATAAGATTTTGGAAAACGTTATTATCAACGAAGTTCGAAGAACATGAAATTGCGTATTATGACCAAACCTCTAAACGAAACATGGATAGCACTGCTTCTCGATTTCCCCACATCCGATTTATCTTCTTTTCCGTTTCTGCCTTCCAGAATTACGCGATATAAGCCTAAGCCTGTCTAGGCTTATATTCCACAGGATTTTTCTATTTCACAAGTTTCCATGTCCTACCAATGACTCTCCTACTTCGAGACCTATAAGTGCAAAGTTCCCTCGGAAAACTTTTTCTCACCATCCTCATCACATGCTCTTATCATTTATTTGTAGGCTCTTCTATTAACTCTAGTGCCAAACACATTGCTAATGTATTCCTTAAATCCTGATTTCGCGCTCTGACCTCCTTAGAACACCGCAGTACACTTCGAAGGAAACACGTCTCACTTGCAATGACTACTCGAATCTTGTCGTGAAAGTAGCCACGTTCCGAACCTTAAAGCAATCCCGTATTCGTCATTAAGTTTACACAATCGTATTTGGGTGTCATTTCGTGTTCCCCCTAAATATTCTTCCTATTCGTCCCATGAAAAGCTTGAAATCTATTAATTTTATTTCCCCATCGTGGTCGCTCTGACAACAGGCATCGCATCACATCCTGTTTAAGCTCTCAGTTATCAGTGCTTCACTTTTGATGGCATCTTTCTCTTTAAATACTAACTTTTTTATTATTATTAATAAAATAAACACTCTCTGCTTTGGTTGTTTCAGTTAATATCAAAACTATAAAATGCCTAAAAAACAGACAATTTAACCCTAGCTTTTAAGTTTATTTATGTTTCCGTGGACATCTATAAACCTATAGCTAATATTTTTATTAAAACATCGTAAATGATAATAATATTTAAAGGTGTTTGCAAACATAGCATACAACTTTGGAAGGCGGTCCAAAATTTACAAGGAGTGTTGACAGATACTAATTTTGAGCAACAGTTATTACAGATACAGAATTCGTGTTTTGAATATAATTCCTCACAATTTAACGCCAATAGATTTTTACAATTTAAAAAAATTTTTGACTTTCAAATTTGGCCGTGATTAAAAATTGAAATGAAAATTAAACTAAAGTTAGAAAATGTTTAAAGTAAATACTGTTACGACATTACAGAACAGTCTACGTGTTTGTCGAATGTGCCAGAAGAATCTCGCTCTAATGTGTGTGGCATACGTGACTCTAGACGCATTCGCGAGACTTTTCTCGAAGCGGCCCGCCGCGCCGCGCGGACTGTGTCAAGGCCGCAATTAATTACGTAGTACACATTGGCGCTAAGACGTAGTTTGGAACGTTCTGGTCTGTGAGCGGAGGTATAAATACATGGCGGCAGCGGCCTTAGTTTTCAGTTATAGTCGCGATATATTACCGTGTACGTTCAAGTGGTTATTAGTGAAGTGTTGCGTTTTATAATCGGGCGGGATAATTGTAATACAATTGTGTTTTGACATTTTATTGCGTGTGAACAATTTTTATTTGAATTGTTGTAAGAGACTGTGTTGTTAATTACGAACTGTTTAACTGTGAAAATTAAGGCTGGTGATTAGTGATTTAATTGGTGTCTTGTACTTATTTTGTTTTCCACTGTACATACGACGATCAAGTAGACCGTCGTAACAATACTATATTTGAATTGGGAATAAAATTCCCTTTAGCCTGATAGCCGGAATGTGTTTGTACAATTTCACAGATTTTTGATCCGATCTTTGGTCCCTGGTGTCCCAAAATTAAAATGTTTCCAAAACTGAACACGAGATTTTTGTTAAAATTACCTTCAACATCACATGGATTATTGTGACTTTTTCATAATTTTAATCTCTCAAGTATTCACATCCCGCTCCCTATTTTGGAGAAGATCAATCTCAATTGCACAGGCCTATTTAGTGGTAACAAACGGTACGTTTGTAGTAAAACATTGTTACCCTATATTATAGTAAAAGCATACAAGTTGTGTATAAGGCAGACACACACACGCGCGCGCGCGCGCACACAACGAGGTTAAATGTAAAGACAGAGGTAACATACACATTAGTAAATTAGGTTGGATAATTTAATTTTAATTCGAATTTACAGATGTTAAAATCTAAGAGATTCTTGATGTTAATTATGAGTATCTCGTTTGACTACTATAAAACATTAAAGGTTTGTAAATACAGTCTCTACTATGGCAAACGGAAGACGGTGAGTCCGGGAGAGGGAGAGCAAGTAAGAGAGAAAGCGCTCACTCAAAATCGTATTTGGAAAGCAAATAACAATGCGGAGAATTGAGAATTTCAAACTTTAATGACAACGGAAATGGAAATATCAGCAGCCCTGCCAGCATAATAAGGCAAGAATTAGACGTCAAGCCCTGCTGTTCAGAGCACTGTTACAAATGTACACAAAAGAAAGTTAATAACGGAGCGCCGTACCTGCGACCTCCGGAGTCGGATTCAATTACTTTTGCACAGCGGAATGTCTGTCCGTGTGTATGTATACAACAATTAAACGAGACGCCACGGGTTCGTTCATTGCTTTAAGTAATTTCCACCCAGACACGTGTTCTCTCATAACTGCTCTGAGGGAAAATAATTGTGTTTGCCTAGGTACGTTTGTACGTTTGTGTGTGTGTGTTTTGTGCTTGTATGTGATATTATACGAACAAATCAAATATTTCTCACTGGAAAACAACGTTCATCATTACCTTTACAAGAAAACTGATTATTTAGCCATACGCATGCGCATTCTTTCACCCACGTCCACCATATATACACGTTTATAAACTTATTTGTTTCTACAAAATATTTCATTTTTTCTAGTGTTAATTTTGTAATATATAATTTCATAATGATAAAATTTTTGAAATATATAGACTAGTAATAACTCTTATTAGATAACTGAAAGTAACTAAACCAAAACTAACGTTTTTGTTAATATGATGACAAACCTTTTTGAATTCGTGTATACAGATAATTTAAATATAGGCCTATGCACACATTGCATAACAGTCATGTCACTTGCAGTGGCGCAACGGGGGGGTTTGAACTCCCCCTTCCCGAAAATATGGAAAAAATTTTGTAATCAACGTATGTATAAACAGTAAGAACATAATAATTATAGTATCTCCTGTATATGTTAATTACTATATTCTTACAAAGTAACATTTTTACTATTACTAAATGATAAACTAAAATTCAGCATAGGTAAGTTTACCACACGTGAATAAAATGTTCTTTTGCCAGCTGCGCATGATATAATAATATTGTGTTCGTACTTTTCAAAAAACACCAGTTTTCATCAAAAGCGTAGCGTTTAGTTTATTGCTATATTTTCCGGTTTTGGAGAATGAACTGGATCAATCTGGGTGGCCTGTCAACTTCAGTGCAAAGGAAAGTCATACGTAGTTAGAGTCGGAAAACAATGTATAACGTGTACAAGTTTATTAAATCGGAAGATAAGGGAATATCAGAAAGAAAGTTACAGAAAAAGGTAGCTCAGGCGTGCGGTGTGTCTCTAAGTAGTGTTTTTAGAATTATTAAAGAAGCATCCGCGTATACGGCTGACATAAAATCTTTCTGTACTTACCATAAAAATTGCTCAACAAAGGATATAAAAACTTGATTTAGACGATTTTGACAAGTGTACTATTCGATTAATTATTTACGAATATCAATTCATAGATGGGAAAACACCAACATTCAAAGTAATTTAAACAATTTTAAGAGATGAATTAATTATAATGGTAGTGCATCTAGTCTGAGCCACATTATTCGTCAAATGGGATTTCGTTGAAAACGTCCCAAAAGCAATAGGAAACTTTAATAGAATAACACATTAAAGAAAAGAAACACATTCTCCTTGTAAAGAAAAGAATGAGGAAAACCAAAATTGTGCACCTTGTTTCTAAATTTTCAACCCCCCCCCACAGAAAAAAAATCCTGGGTGCGCCTCTGGTCAATTGTTTTATTAAGTCTATATATAGTCAGAGATTGTGGTGTGTGTGTGTGTGTGTGTGTGTGTGAGAGAGAGAGGGGAGAGAGAGAAGGACGAGGAGGCCAACTGTGACTCGATTGAAGAAAATGTTTTCTTTTATTAAAATAGCCGAAATATACAGGCGTAAACGGGTTGAAACAAGTAACGAGAGTCTTTAACTTAATACCCCCAACAACCCCGTAGTCATTCCTGCAATAGGCTCACTAAGTACAGTGAACGTCCGTGGGGCGGGTCTCCTAACCCTTCCTTCGTGAAACAATAAGGACATCGTAAAACTCAAAACATAAAAGATTTAAATAAACACAAACTCTTGGTAGTTTCGATAAAATTAAACAGTTTTCGTGCAGTGGTTAATCGTCTCCTGACATCTGCTTTATCCAATTAAAATAATAATAAAGATGCTGAAATAAAAACCGTAGCATAAAATAACGGTTATGAAAAAAGAATCGTGGATTCTTTAATTTAAAAACGAAAAAAGCGGAAGAAATTTATTTAAAAAGTATTTTTTCCATAGAGCCATATCAATATGATAAAAAATTTCATTTCCAAATTACATTCCGTTTACTTGAGATAGAATTAATAATCGGTTAGAAAAGCGTGGCATTATCGTGGTGTCAGTAAATATACATAATATTTTCTCATTAATGGTCAACAATAAATAAAAATCAAACATACTGGAAACAATGGAATTTATCAAATACGTTGTGCAGAATGTGATGCTATTTATATCGAACAATGTGGCCGTGCTCTGAAACATTGCATTTCTGAACATAAGCAAATGATTTTAAATATTACACTAACACATGTTTCAGAGTTCATTGCTTAAAACACAACCAACCTTTTAGAGATAAAAAACATAACATTACTGCATAACATAGAAAAAGGTAATAAAATATATATTTATTAGATTTTAGAAATTAAGAAATCAATTAAAATAACAAAAATATAACAAATAAACACACAGAATTGTTTGTATCTGCTTTATTAAAAGCAGTCATTTAGGTTAGTTAATTTCAGAATTTGCATTCCTATTACACTCGGTTTTTACACCACTTGATCTTCTCTGTACTAGCTCCCCCGCATCCTTAACACGTATTCATCCTCTAATACATTCTTTGTATTTAGCTGTTTTTACTATCTCTTTGAAAATTACCTAATCAACTGAAACAGTTGTCAAAGTTTAAAAATAAATTGTGAAACTACAAAACGTTTGTGTTTATTTTAATCCTTCTAAGTAATATGTTTCACTAAGTGCCCAACGAGTCTTCAATTAGTATCTTGCAAATATTAAAGTGTTTAAATATCAGAGCACACAATAAAGTTAATAATAAAAATTGGTAGGCGTATAGGTAGGTTTGGGAATCTAGAATTTCGGTGCCAACAGTGCACGCTATTTAGTGTGTTTGCGTCAACACACAATACAGCCGTGGACGATGTTGTGTTTGCCCTTTTCAGAACACATCAGTTTATATCAAAAGCTTAGCGTTTAATTTTCTTTAGCGTATTGCTGTTTTCCGGTATGTGAAGTGAAATGGATCAGTCCGGAGCATGTAGATCTACGATTCCAACAGTAAGTCATAATCAAAGTTAAATCATACATAATCAGAGTTAGAAAACAATTTATAACGTGTGCAAATTCTTGAAATCGGTAGATTAACAAATATCGGGAAGTTAAGTAATCGGTATCTTAGGCGTGCAGTAGATCTCTACGTAGTCTCTAAAGAAAGATCAGCGTGTACCGAGGACACGAAATCTTTCATCACCTCTCCCAACTCGCACAAAAAACGTCCAAGAAAGAAAGCGAAAACCCAATTTAGACGATTTCGACAAGTGAACTATTCGACGAATCATACATGAATGTAAAAACAGGTTTATAGAGTTTTAAAAGGACGATTAGTTATAGGCTGATGATAGTGTATTCAGTCTGCGGAAAATTATTCCTCAAATGGAGTCTCGATGAAAACATGTCAAAACGGGTAGGAAAATTTAATAGAAAAACATGACACCAGAACCTTATGAGTTGACTGCATAAGAAAAATACGGCAGTCTAGAGAAGAACGACGTCCTAAAGTATACAAAGGCGAAACTTCTTTTTACAGATTAAAACAAGGACAAACAATGCCAAAAGTGACCTGAAAACACCAATTTAAAAAAGTCAGCGGGAGTTTGTAGTTCACTCTGGTGGTGAAAATAGATTTGTTCCCAATTCCGTCTTAATATTTAAATTAGGTTCCAAACAAACGAAAGTTATGAAAAATGGCTTACCGAAACCCTTGTTCCAAACCTGAATAAAAACAATGTAGTAGTAATAAACAATATCTTGGTACTTTAACGTACAAATATATTCACTCCCGACAATACCAACAAGAAAGGAAGACATATTTAATATGTTAGTGAACTCTGTCATTCCTTATAGTCCGTCTACGTCAAAACCTGACGTCTATGGATTAATTAAACAAAATGAATTCGCACGCAAAACTTGTAAACTTGTAGTTTGGACGCTACTTTGACAAAACACGGATATTTTTCGTTTTACGACTTCCACTCTACCACCCGGGGGAGAAATTATTTGTGCAAAATGACACATACGTTTACTGTGACGACACAGTTTTTAAATTAATTAAAAAGATGCCAATTTACAAAAATTTATATTTTAAAAACAAAGATCACATAACAGTAGCCTATATGCGCTAACGTTCTGTGAAATAAAAAATTAGGATAAAAAATTACTGACATTGACAATTTACTATTCAAGTGCGATCTTCCGTTTTTAAGGAAAACGCTTTAGGTACAAACTGACACGGTATTATGTCAAGCATTAATTATATGTACATGTATGTAGTACACGAATAAGGTACATTCGTCTCCAGTCAAATACATCGTCTGTAAACTTAAAAAAGCAGAGGCTTCTAAATATGTCCAGCCAATACTACCACACATCATCGGCTCGTTGACATAACAACAATAACTTAAGGCGAATCTTAAAATTTAAATTAGACGACAGGCTATTATTATTACTATTATATAATGCTGTATAAACTTATTTGCACGTGAGTATGACCTCGGATTTTTAGAGATCGAAACGTTGTGTTTATAATATTTGTTCTTAAGACGATGGCTAATGACGATGTAATGTGTAACAGTAATAATAATAATTTAAGGAGCTGATGGATTTTTGATAACGGATTGGTATTGTTTTTTTAACTATTGGCATTTTTGCTTAATTTTCCTTAAAACACTGACATGTAAATCCTGAAAGAAAGTCGCATTTAACCTTAGGCCATACAGATGCGTTGTTATAATGTAAATTTTAATGAATTGGAAATCAGTTAGCTATAAAACATAATTACGCGTACATAAGGTGTCCTATTTGTAGAATATTAATAAGGATTTCATAAAATCAGCGAAAGGCGGAGACATAAGGCTCGTCTAATTGATGTACAAATCTGGCAGTGTTTTGTCTTCTGCCGCAGATACATCGGCAACCTGTTCACTGTTTGTAGTCCTACTTTCGAACAACGCTGACCAGCTGCGCTCGATTTTGCTGTTTCATTTAAACTAATTCGAATTCCGGCTTTAACTTTCTCCGGTACCATAAATCGTCCGATCTAAACGTCCCTGTCAACCATTTAAACCGTAATTACCGTAAATAAGCTTTTCGCGATATTTTTATAGAAAATAAAATGATTTATTGTCCACACGGAGTAGACAGAAACACACCCTACGGCCACTTGATGGCTTCTTAATGGTCACAGATGTGCACACAATAGTTTTGATTAATATCAGTTCAACTGCGCACATTTCATCGTGTCTGCGCGCATGCATTCTGTGTGCTTATCTACGTGAATGTACCGTTTTAATAAAATGCCTTAGTCATTGCAGTATGTTTTTATTTAGTTTCGCCACAATTCAATGAAGAAGATCACGAGGGTGTATGTAGTACTATAAGACTGAAGAGAATTCTGTCGATTTCCAACTGTAGTAGAAATTGTGCAAGTTAGGAATATATCAAATATTACTTTGGACGGCATCCATAAGAATTTTACTGCTATTTCACTCGTATGAACTTTCTTAGGGTTTATCCAAACCTCTTTTTAACTTAAAAAAGTACCATTGTGGTTAGTTTCACAGTAGTTCTATTATCAGTACTCAGCATGCACCATTTGATTGAAGTGACAAACGTTGCGGCTTCCTGGGTATGTTTGGGTTAATTCTTGTTACACAATGTGAGAAAACATATTATAATAATAAAACAGCAGGTCTTTTGTACTAAGCTCCTTGAGTGAAAGACATGATCTGAGCAATATTCTGGTGTCTGAAAGCAAGATTAAGGGCTACAAGCGAGAAGATCGTATTGGACACGAAGACGGCCAGAGTTACAATTATTCCAGGCTTTGATACAGTCAATGAATTGAAAGGTAAAAGTGGCAGCTCCACGAAATAAATGTGCTAAACGCATGCTTGCTAATAAACGTTATTTAGCATTATTTAGTAGTGGCAAAATGGACGGGAAACGGAAGGCCCGCAGGACAGCCGGGCATACACGAACAGAGTAGCCACCTTATATGAAATAACTTCGTGTTTCGAAACATTTTTTTTTAACACAGTGCTGGTTGATAGATACCCGCTACTGTGATAATGAGCAATGGTAATTTTTTAATGTAATTTTGGTTTTTGTACTTCCAACTGTGTTTCCTTTACACACTTGACGGCGTTCAGAGACGTAAAATCTTTGGTTGATTAAGACGAGCGATATGTTCTTCTTCAGATGTAGCCTACAGTGTGTAACGTGAAAAGAACTCACTGTTTATGTTGAACAGTTATCCCTCTACTGCCCCTAACAATGGCTTTTTGGCCTGGCGTGTGCGTTGTAATATCTTAGTGCCACCGCACAATGGAAACATTTTACCTGCAGACTCTTTTGTCTCCGAGGCAAAGGTACACGTTGTTTATGTGAGTGCGTACACTGTAAGACAAGACAGGGGAGCGACAAAGTAGCCCTCGAGCTCAGGCGACACCCGCCGTCATTTCTGCACGCCGACTGTCGCGCGTCTTTGAAAAATACATTGATGTAGATGGGACTACCGCACGCCGAGGGCAAAACTGTCTGCCGCCATCAGTCTACGGCAGTATTGTGTTGTACCAAGTTACGTTGTACTGTCTGAATTTGTTCTCGAGTATATTATTATTACAATTGAATTTGAAATTTTTAATTATTTGGTGTAATTTTTTAATGATGGAAGACACAGAAAGACTAATAGAGGAGGTGGAAAAGAGACAGGCGGGTTACGATAACAATCTGAAAGACTATTCAAATATTCAACAGCAGTGAAAGCAGTCACTTACACATAATTTCACTGACGAATCCAGTGATTCTTTTGTAAATTTGTCGCTATTGCACTGATTTGATTAAGTTGTAAATTTAATTTTAATAAACTGTTTCAATACAATGATTATTTTTTAATGATTTTAAACCTAACTAATTGTTACTGCTATCCTCTCCTCCGGAGGTATACACAAGCGAAAGTTAGTATTTTTATAGGTTACAGCTGGTCCAAGAAGATTTAACAGCTCGTCAAAAGTTGTTACATTCATTCTAAAGTATGAAAAAAAAACCTTTTTTGGATGCTTCCGCAAGTCTTCATATAGTGTATAGAATTTTCCTTTTGTTAATCTAGAACTATAAATGGGAAGCATCCAGTACTGTCTTCTGTTTTTCTTTCGAAAACGAATCAATAAAGCAACAGTAGCAGTGGTTTCCACAAAATCCATTGCAAGACTATCGCCGGTGTGCGGACGATGGTGACAAAACTGTTTTGCCCTTCTATTGTCGCGCCGCGCCGCAGAAAAGGGAAAAAGTCTGCAGACTGTCTTGCCCTCAGTGTGCGACTTGTCTAAGAAGTCTGTAAGACGCGAAGCGAACTTCCTACTTCCTATACATGTGCAGCAATGGCATTGTACTGTTTGTTTTGAATGCGTTTAATTCTATATCATGTGATGTACTACATCTGTGCCTGCAGATACTACCGAATTTGTTTCATTGTATATTCGTCCAAACTAGCTGCCTACTGTTCAAATTGCCAATTTTAAAATTCTGGAATATTTATTGTGTTACGATGTGGTTATGATTGAAAGCTACGGTTCTTAAGTTAAATGTTTTTTTTTCAACCTATTAACGAAAATAAAAAGCATAATTCTTGTTGTTACAGCTTCAACACATAAACGCACCAGCTTTTATATGTACCATTATTATAATAATACTTCGTGATCGAAAATCTGAACAAACGAATGATTGAACTACCACTGGTTCCAATTATATCGGATTATTGCCTGTTCCGTGGTTTCTAGCTAACTTCATCTGATTGCCCAAACTACAGTGTGTTTGTGTACGTGAACCTAATTAATTGTGTACACCGTTCTCGTTTAACGTTGACACGGGTAG
This sequence comes from Magicicada septendecula, assembly GCA_034769895.1. Classification (NCBI taxonomy): domain Eukaryota; kingdom Metazoa; phylum Arthropoda; class Insecta; order Hemiptera; family Cicadidae; genus Magicicada; species Magicicada septendecula. The sequence goes on from CM068374.1 coordinate 281,020,122, forward strand.
TATTTCGTGCAGGCCTGCTGTACATTATTAGTTTGTCGTCTATCGTAAACGTTTATAACAAAACAGAAGCCCGAACGCTCATTAGCGAGTGGAATCGAACGGCGCGCGCGCGCATGCGCAAGGGGGTGGGTATTTATTCCAGCGACTGGGTAATTAGTCGTTGGCAAACTCGTTTCCATATCAACGAGAGCCAAGGTCGTGCAGTTACATTCATTCGTCTACTGTTAGTTTTTGCAAAGTTTCCTCCTTCATTAAGGTTACAGCAAAGAGAGGAACGTGTGCAGTGAACTGCCGAGGTTAATAAAGCAGAAACCAGGAAACAATGGTCGTATTGAAAATAAGAGCCTTGCGTTGTATCAGCCCGAGACAAATACAGTATATACAGTATTCCTCATTCATTTATACAAGTTCCTACTATTTTTAGCACGCGTATATTATACATATTTTTAAGAAATACTCTGAGTAAAGAAAACACACGGAAAAATTTGTGAGCTTAATGGATATAAATTAAAATGCACACATACAATGCAATTAAATATTTAAAAACAATTTATACGTTTTACAAAACATTTTAAAGTTCAAAAATTAATATATTTAATGGACTGTGATATAGATATGATCAATTTTAATGCCTTTAAATTATATCTGTTGAAATCTAATTATAATCAGTATACCTACTTAAATTGAAATATGTAAACTAACTTATTTGTTACTAAGTTACAAATTCAACTACTACCAACTTGTTTAAGTGTAGGAGGTTGTATCCTGATTCCGTACAATTCAGATTGCGTACATGTCAAAAAATTGTCCAGATTGTGAAAAGTTATAAACCATTTTAGAGTCCGTGGCTGCTACCGAAATATCCAGTGCCCAGACTGCGTACAACGAACAACTCTGGTACATGGCCGAGTTCAAATCTGAAACCGTATTGGTTAAAAGCCAACAGCATGTGTAAGTTGTTACAAAGTTCCTAGTACGGAAAACGTAGAGAGAGCATTTTGTACCTCTTCGCTACATATAAAATAATATTACACTCACGAAAACCGACGTCGTTTTGCACGACACTTACAGAAACAGTCCCAATCCATGTAGACGTATACTCAGATCTATTCCATGTAGTTTTATTTTAATAGGTAGCACTAAAGAAACTAATGCAGTTCCAATTGCTTCCCCGAACAAGAAGACAGAAACCTATATTACAATGTTTCAAACAGTCTTGCAAAAATTTTCGGGCTAGAGCCATGAGCCAGTGATTGTAGATTTCGAAGCCGCTACTATTTTAACTTTTCTAAGTATTCGTTCATTAGCCACTGAGTATTAGTTTATTCTGCGTACCATAACAAGCAAAACAATGTATAAATAAAGTAAATTGACGATGTACTGTAAAGCTACTGCTGGGGCTAGACCTTCGATTAAAAGTGGGTCCATGGTATCGGCGTCTCTTGACTACCTGTTGTGAAGTGTGGTCTTGCAAACCTTGTGGGATGCTTCACGAACTGCTCGAGGTGCCAACTGAGACGAGGGACGCAAACCCGGCTGACGTTAAAAATTAATCTATTAACAATTTCAGTAAAATAAATTGTGCTGAGAAGTAGGTTTTTGTTGACTTTACTTAATACGGTATGTTAATACTGTGTATCACATGCAGGTAATGTCCTTGAATGTCCTTGGCTTGTTCGCAATCTGGACAGTATGCAATCAGGACGATACTTTATAGGACCCTTGTGTTTAAAGAGCCACAAGACATATCCAAACACAACGAAATCAAAAATTTTCTAATAGCCAACACTACGTGTAGTAATAAAGTCAGTAAGACTGTGTGTGTGTGTGTGTGTGTGTTTTGATTTTAAGCGTACGTAATTAAGTAAATAGGTCGACTTCCATTTTGGAAAATAAATGCAATAAAATTCATTTATATTCAAAATAAATTATGCCCATGTAGCCCATATATAGCTCAAACATATTAATCATGAGGTCTAGGGTTCAGCCTCGAGTAGCCATAAAATCTATCTGTCTCTCTCTCCCTCCCCTCTCTCTCTCTCTCTCTCGCTTGCTCCATCGGGTTAGACCATCTACTGACGTTATCCGGTGGTCCACCGCCATTCCTCTCTGACCTGCTACTGTCCTTCGTGGGTACTGAGGCCTCTCTTACTCATTGCCCTTTGACGGCGTGGCGTCATTCTAATCAGGAACGGCTTCGCTTTGCCTTCCAGAATAGTTCCATGTCACAGTTTGCTTGGAAAATCTATTTTCCGTCAACTTTTGGATCTGCCGGGACGACACGAATTGCCAGTTTTCTCACCGAACTGCCTTGTATGCTTGGGCGTTTGGGTCCTTGTAGGCTGGAAGAGAAAGTCACTTCTAAATCAAACCATGGGAAGAGAGATGTCGTAGCGGTCTCTTAAGGGCAAATGTGTCCGAAGTCACATGGCCGTAGAAGCGTAGCGTCAAAATCGTAGGAGCGAAGAAGCCTCAAAATGCTGGACGGACGAAGTGAGTTTTCAGGACATAGGTAGACTCTGACTATGGAAATGAGTTCTTGGGACATCTTTGGGTATTAATGAGCGGCTGCAACATAGTGTTGGTCACATCATCTTCCACGCTGCTTAAACTTCTAGGGCATTTCATGGCACGAACATAAACCATTATCAACACGCACATACGTGCCTACGTAGCCTACAGATGTAGCAGTCCTGTACACGATATTTATATTCAATAATTTGATAAGCTAATTCAATATGAAGTAGTGTATCAATTTTGTACGTAATTCTTAGAAAGAGCAATAAACAAATATTATTTCAATAAAAAGAAATGTATTGAGGGCAGTGCTAATTTCCATTAGCGTGTCTCTAACCCCACCCAAAGATAATCTAATATTTACAAATTTAATTACCAAGATATGAACACGATTACTTGTAACTGATCAATCTTGTAATTTAATTTAAAAGATACGAACTTTGTGCACAAGTTTAAATTTCCCAAGATATGCTGGCTATAATAAGTAGATTTCGGAAAACGAAGTTAGCCATCTTAACTCCAGAACTAGTTACAGAATAATAAACAGCAGACGAAGTCTCAGAGTGTGGGTGGCGATAGCCTCCAAACTACCCCCTTCCCACAGCACGACCCAACTCGGTAGGTCGGTAGTTCCATTCAGTCAGTATATAGAGGTAAATTACTTGGGCCGCTTCGTAGTTTCTACTGATTCGTACAGAACTCTGTTTCGGACTGTTTTTGACAGCTAACCAGTACAGAGATCAAACGACGTTCAGTAATTATTGTACATTTATATCGTTTGTTAGAGTACGAAGACCATCTTTACGTTTACACAGAGACCTAATCTGCTGCTCTTTGTGAGAAAATAAGGTATTAAATAAAATTAAAAACATCAATAAATAGTATACATCAATAAAACTATAATTAATTGCGGTGATAAAACTTTTTTCACAAATAAAATAGAATTACCAATGCTATCAAAACAAAAAGTTTGAGACAGCATTGTTGTTTGTCTCTTTAGAATCCTCTGTAGCATAAACCCTGACAGAACATTAGGAGAATGGATTCCTTGTAAAAACGAGGGGCGACACGCTCCATTTGGCCACGTAGCGTATTAAATATGGACTCTATTCACATTGTACCAGGGGAGCTTCATAGTAGGAGACAAAAATGGGTTTGGGTATGCGGTCATAAAATTATATGAGGAGTAAGACGCTGCGAATATGACAAAGTGTCAATGGTATGGTATGGTATTTAATAGTGGCCAATGGAAAAAAAAACCATGGTCCTTGGTGAAAGAAGTAGCCGGAAGCACATATTTACGAATGAGTTTTAATAACATCGGGAGCATAAAGTCTGAGACAGGATCAGCTAAGGTCGAAGCACTATATATCTTCTTTAAAAAAAAAAACTATAAAGAAAAAAGCAAATACCAAAATACGGTATCCCTGTTGTATACATCACTCGTTTTCCACACAGTAAGCTTACAAAAATAAATTAATAGGAACCCAAATGGACTTTATAAGAATTTGTAGAAGACCGACACTACATAAAATTAGGATGAGGTCATTCAAACGCAAATGAATACGAACAGTACAGAGATAGAACAGCGACAACTGGCTTGGTTTGGCCACGTCGGGTGAGTGCCAGAAAACTGAAGTATCGAAAAGTATTAGAATTGATAACGTCATAACGGAAAAAGAGAGGACGATCGCAAGGAGCTGGCAGAGAACGAACGCTACGATATGAAGAATTGGAGACTGAGGTCAGATTGACGGTAACTACTGTAGGAAATATCTGAAATATGACGATAATTACTGTAAGCAATTTCATCAATAAAATTGAAATAAATATGACAATGATTATATCATTATGTGGTGAACTTATTCTCATAATTATTAAATACAGACGCCAACATAATTAACAACAGAAGTGTGTGTGTGTGTGTGTGTGTGTGTGTGTGTGTGTGTGTGTGTGTGTGTGTGTGTGTGTGTGTGTGTGTGTGTGTGAGCGAGCATCCGTGTCTAAGTATGGGCGACATGTGTACGTATAGCAGTCGCAACAAGCAATAGCACTCTAATTCAATCTCATGAACCCACGTGTTTACATAAATCGCAAACTGAGAATGAACTTAATATTTGTGCACACACTGACTACCGTAGATCTAGAGAATTATCTACGTCAACAGCCAGGATTCGAGGAGGAAGTTCTGATGGAGGGTTTTAGTTTTTTGTGAATGACCCGCAAAAATCTTAATGTTTATAATTTTTTATTATTTTTTTTATGTCTTAGATTTCGTCTCTTGGGGTGGGTGAGATTTAACCTCCAAAACCCCCTCGCTCCGCTCCTGATACCGTAAACCCTTTAACTATACAAAAGTGTAAAACGAAAGAGCAAAACTACGTTATTCATACAAATCTTGCAGCCAACAGTCGAATGCTTTCGCACAAAATCACCTCCGCTTGACGTTGTAACGTGATTAGCGACTTGGTTATAATTACTATTTACAATCCTCCTCTGTTACTGATTAATTGATGCAGAAGCGATAAAACTCGTATCATTATTTTATTCACAAATAAATTACGACTGACATAAACTGAATACAAATTTAATTCCTTTCTTTTGGGTTTCATGTTGGCTTCCAAAGTTTATACTAAACAGACAAAACTTTATTAACAAAATAAGAAAAGTTTGGCTATCAATTTGAACTTCAAACTTCAATATTTTGTGGTGAATGAAGTAAAAAATATGAAAAGGGACCACAGGGGGAGGGCACATCGCATTATAATGGAATGCCACCCTCCAGTCTGGAAAGTTGACCCAAACCAAACCACCCCGATAAATTCCACTACGGGCACAATCTTTCATTACTGTCAAACAGTGTTTTCATACTTTCGGAATTCCTCAGATAGCCGGGCTTAGTCAGCTTGTGCATGTCGGGGCGGGATTTACTGAAACACCGTCTCTCTCACTCTCACATTCATGTCATATCCCTCGGCGGGGAAAAATTATCCCTTCTGCACGGTTCACCGGGTTTTGAGCCACTGTATTAAATTATGGTAATTCGTGTGTGTGAGTCGAAATGTAAACAAGTACCGTCATGTGATTGGGCAGGACACTATCTCAGCTTTTTTTAGACTTATCCACTGCCTCCCAATACGTAGAAGAGTGAATTTTGCTGCAAGTTACAGTTTTGAGTCCTTAACAGTCAATGAAGAGTCACTTATGTTCCTGACTGGTATGCTTACATCGGAAGTTAAATTCCCTTCCGTGCCTTTGTTTTGATTTCGTACTACCAAACTCAATACACTACTTTAAATGTGTAAACAAGCGCATCAACAAACGTGGGTAGACATTTAAAAAAGGCGTATAAATTTATCCCGTATACAAATTTATAGACAAGGGTTTAGGGTTAATGTAGCCGTACAGTTCACTGAGGTCAGTACTACCCCTAGACTCGTAAGCTGATGAGGCTGGGTACACTCATTAGGTCAGTGTGGGTGCAGACCCCGGCTGATCGTGATGATGATCCATTTTGAGATGGATTCGAACCTATAGCGTTCCGTGTTGGTGCGAGCGCTTATACCTCTGCACCGCCCGGTCTTGTACGTATGTTTAACGATTTCTTGAAAGCTTTAAACTATTAAACGATTACATGTAATGCGTAATTCTTTGGATGCGTTTTAGTAAACACGCTTGGGCTCTATGTACTGCAAACATAGCTTGTTTGTTGGCTGTTTGTATTTCTACTTTATTCTGAAATGCTATGGAAATGCGCTAACCTATAGGCCTTACTACGTACATTGGTAATAGTATTACAACGAAGACAAAAAAGAAGTTTATTCTTTGTGAAGATACGGGATACGAAAGAAACACTGTAATGACGTATTCAGGTTTGCCAGTATCGAGAAACCGGATAACTCTTTATATCTTACTGAAATTGGACGAATACCTTTAGATGCAGGTTAGTGAGTCGCTTGATGTAGACATTTTTAATGCACTTTACCACCAATTGTGATAAAGTAAGTTTTTTTTGTACAACACTCATTTATAAACTTCTATACAATGTTCTGAACGTTGGATCTTACTACTTGAACAACTAAAGAAACTGAAGTAGTGGAAAATAAATATCTCCACGTGGTTCCCAACTATATGTTACTAAACCGAACAAAAAACAATGATATTTGGGTGAAATTACGGTATATATCTTTAAGTTTAAGTCTTCTGTAAATGCAGACGTCAGTTGTACCAACAGCTGAATGGAAGACGACAGGATTTCCTAGCAGGTCTCCATATCAAACAGCTTGGGGAAAAAGCTGGAACAGCTAGATGAGTCTGGAATAGGCCTCTGGATCAATCCTTGAACCTTATGATAAGGACTATATAGTGTAATCGAAACTACTAAAATAGTCTGTAAGAGTTTTCCGCTTAACGTAAAAATTTTAAAGTAAAGTAACAATAATAAAGTAACAATTTTATGTAAATAATTAAACACACTTTCAGCTTTATAACACCATTGATTACAGAACGAAAATGCACTCATAATATTCGTTTGTGTGCTCCGACTAGACTTACGCTCTTAATACGTTCTAATAAGCATTCAGAGATTATTTCTGCGGTCATATATTACGAGAGGCAAATGACTGACGAGTTTAATAACCGTATGTCAAGTATCAGTAGACTAACCGCGCGCCTCGGTAGGTCTCATTAGGTTAATGAGAATCCTACGCTACGATTTGAAGATCACGATTACTTCGGGAAGCATTATGAAACAGATTTGCGATTAATTGGAATCGTAGCGGGGATGTCTTAACTAACACGCACGAGTGTTGGGACGGATTCGCATTAGCACACGTGACGTGGCGGACGCTCAGAAACACCTGCTTCCATGCGTTTATAGAATTAAACCCACTCACACTCAATTATACTATTGTATACAATATTATACTGCTATACAATACTAAACGTAGAAATTACTCGATTCTGCTCTTTCATTCAAACGTCACGTCCACGTGCTTTTGACAGCAGTCATGAAGGCAGCTTCTAAGCTTCCATTTGACTGTATTAAACTTTTCCTAGAATCTGCTTTCCGCTATCTATCGCAAGCAGTACTTGATATTTTGTTGCTGTTACTATTAGTGGTGAATGACGATTCTACTCGTTAAAAGCTATTTTTGCTAATAAATCTCATTGAAAGCTAATTTACTTAATATACTTTATGTGACAACTAAGGAATCTATAATTCTGACGCCGGAAGGAATGTAGATAGCAGTGAGATATGCAGTTATTTCACTGATTATTGATGAAACGAATTAAAACTAAAAATGAGGCACCAAGTTAAGATGTCGGGTATCTGTAAAAAAAAGCTCAATCTGAATAAAAACTGTTGAGAAATATAGCATTTAATAAAAATCATCATCATCATCTGCAAGGATTAAACCAAGGATGGTTTGTTCCGGTCTCAAACAGTCAAAGAGTCTAGAGGTTCCTCGGACGTCCAGCGCTTCCTCGGACGTCGCACACCTCTCCGTCCCATCAGCTTACAGTTCCATAGTTGTCTGGGGATGCAGCAGTCATTCATTCGGCACAGATGTTCCCACCAATTCAGTCGATAATGCTGTCGAGTATACTCATAATATTCAGTTCCTCTCGTATATCTGTGTTTCTTCTATGATCGTGGAGAGTATACCCTGCCACGAGCATGAGAAATCTCATTTCAGCCGCTTGGATACCACTGACCTGGCGTTTCGTTAAAGTCCAATTCTCAGACCCATAAAGAAGTGTGGGAAGGCCATCACCTTGTAGAATTTTAGGCATGTTTCTTTACTTGCTGACTTAAGAGTTCGCCTGATGGTCCCGCACATAAGGTTGAACTTATGCAACTTATTCACAACATCGTCGCTTGTATCATAAGATACACTGTAGGCTAGGTATTCAAAATTGCTGACTTGTTCCAACGCAGTACCATCTATAATAATTTTGGCCGTACGGGATCACTTCCACGAAAAGCCATTACTTTGGTCATATTTGTAAGTCAGAGTCTTTGCAGATTCGATTTAACAAATGTATGCCAATTCAATAAAAATATCCATTAAAATCAGAAACAAACCACCTATTTGTTAAAAATAATTAAAATTACTTTACATATTATATTAAAAGAAGTTTAAAGAGCATTATACAAATTGAGAAAGCAGTGCGAAGCTTAAACCTAACCCAATGTACGTAGACAAATAAATCATTTGCAGATGGAACATGTGGGAGAGTGTGATAGGAAACGAATTACAACGAAAGACAACATAAAGAATAAACGTATGGAAATGCAGAACATATGGAAAGAAACGTCATACACTCAAACGCTGAGAACACAAAAAGATCGAGAACGTACTAGAATAAAAAATAAAGATGTGAAAGCAGAAGAAAGTGATGTATAGACGGTGGGAATGAAAGGTCATATACAATGTACAATCGTTACGAGTGAAGTGCGTCCTCATAACCGGTGTTCATAACGTCACATCTACGACAGGACGCACAATTCAATAATAACTGAAACAATCACAGCATGATTGTTGCGAAATGTATTCCAACGAGACCCCAAAAAATTCTCTATACTCAAAAGTATTCTGAGTACACGTTGACTTTTTTAAATGTGGAAAAACGTTGATACCAATGACAGTCTGCACACTGATCACATGATAGCTCATATCCTCAGAAGAGATGTGATGGATACTGTCGTTTACAAGACGTTAATAATCCCTGTTCATAAGGAAAGAGTTGGGTTGAACAATGGGGATTGTGTAATACTGCCACACACAGCTGTAGGTTTATTTATTGTTTTTTTCATATGTTTCAATGTCTGGATAACTTTTTTCATTACCAAAAAAGAAAAAAGAAAACAGGCAACGCCGATGGAGGCGTGGACATTTTCGTCATAGTGTGAAATTCTGTTTGAAATAAACAAGTGAGCTAAATAAGACTATCAAATCGATAGCATAATCTCAAACATTTTTCGCCGACAATAATATCAAAGTCAAGTAAGGGCTAACAAATGTTATATGTCGTCGGCGTTTCTATGTTCAGATTAGAGATGAGAAAAACAGGCATTTATCGATAATTTCAGTAGACCTATATCCATATTGATTTCTATCTACATCAGATTAACATAGACATTAAATATCGACAATGTATACGAGTATCGATACGAACAAATCTTTAATATTTCTATCCTCATGATATTATGTACTGGATAATTTATATAATAATAAGTATACTAATATTTACTTATAAGTATACTTGCATATAAAAACTCAAGGACTATATTCCAATAATAAATAGAATTAGAATGCTTGTTTCAACAAGCGAATGAAAACAACATGGCTGTGGTAAAAAAATTATTGAAGCAAGTAGGCCTAGTGTGAAAGGTTGAGTGGTATGGATTAGACAACGGAATAGTAAGAGGCAAATGTAATATACATAAATATAACAAAGCCTCTCTAGCTATTTATTTTCAGATTTTTTGTCACATATGCTCTTTAATTTCTGGAAAACAACATTATTTTGCAGGCGTGTTATTTATTGCTGCGTATATTGTTCTGGTGTGGTGCACACGGAGAGGGATTTACACGGGCAAAGCTCGTAACGTCACATTAAAAACGGAATTTAAATTTTAATATGTGCAGCCCGTACAGCGTTCTCGGTGACCCGGCAACCACTCGAAACAAAACGAGGGCACAATTAATACCTACAAAATTCATTCAGCATGTGTATACGGTGCCGGGGAAAACTAAATTATCGTTTATTTCGTTTTTTATCGTTTCTTTTTTTCCAGCTCGAAAAGATTTAATTAAAATTACTTTGTCGGTGTGTGCGTGTGGGGGGGGGTCTGTTGTGTTGACTCATGGGTAGCATGGATCTGAGCGTTTTCAATATAGGCTATTTCAATATATGCACGTGTACTGTACTTGGGTTGCATAATGGTTTAATATCGAAATCACGCGCTGTAGGCACCAGTAGCCGTTTCACAGGCAATTAATTTTAAGTCGGTATTCATCAGCCAGTCTGTGCACACCATTGTTTATAGTTGCAAACTGTAAAACAGAGTGCAGGCTCCAGAGTAGACTTGCACTGTTGTGGTAATATGCAATCCAATATAGCCACTATCGGATTCAGCGTTCTCTATTTCTTTTTTTTCTGGTTACTGACATTAGAAATGAAAAAATAATAAATGTTTCCACTCTTCTTCCACGCTTAGACCTAATGATTGTTCCGACTTCATTACCTTGTCCTCATTGTATCGATACTTTCTTTTCCCTTCTGGCCGATAGTCCCTATCGAGCTTTGGAATTCTTCCGGGAGCCATTCTTTCCACTTAACATTTCCGCTTTCCCTTGTCGTCCTTTGCAATTATGATAAGTGGCTGTACAACCACTTCGGATAGTTCCATTTCTAATTCCCCAGTACATTCCTTAATGGCTTTCAAACATCTGAATCTGTGATGAATCTGTCCTTTATGCTAGTGCCCAACGATCGGTCACATTCAATAGAGTGAGCACTGCAATTATTTTATAAAACCTTATCTGTGTTTCTCTGGTGGTCTTGCCTCTTAGTGTTCTCCTTATTTTGGTGCCACATAGTCCTATTCCTTACTCGGTTCTACCTCAGTGTCTATTACCTACTACAGTCCTTGTTCCCATAGGAAAACTTCAAATAAAAAAGGCCATTTCAGTAGGGACTCCCAGGTTATATTCTGAACCTGCGATGTACACGCTGTCAATTCTATTTTGTACATGTTGCTCTCTCTTTCTATTATAACCTGATAGTCTGCGAATAATAAAGTGTTAGGACTCCACTCACACACAAAAAAAAAAAAACTGTTTTCTGAGAGATTTATAAAAAAATGTATAATTAATCAACGCTAAAGTGACTACACTAGTGTAATTATAGAGTATTTCTTCATCTTCTACTAGAAACCAATCAATTAATAATTTGTAAATATCCTGACCATACAGAAAACAGTGCGATTTTGTTGTAATAAAAAAAACTTCGCATTTCAATTACGTGAGGTAATAATGATAATTACGTAAAAAATGATAATGATATACAAGCGGATATGTATTATTAATCTGTATTATGTAAAGATACTGTATACCTGCACCACGTACTGTATAATGAAAAACATTCTTGTATTGATATTAAACCACTGTTTCAAGAAGACTGACTTTTTTATTTTTGCAGAGCGGTGTCGGGAATCGGTAAAGCCACCTTCCTCAGTGCTTTGCAAGCTTCCTCAGGAGACAGAGCTTAAAAATTATTCAAGAACGATTAAAGAAAGTGTAAAGAAAATGTGTAAACCAGTTGTAAATCAAAATTCTCATGATCCTGGAAGTTGTTATACCATAACTATCACAAAAATAAATAGTTTAGTCCGCGAGTATACAATTGATATACGTTCACAAACTTATATCTGCATCAAAATTACGGGGGTGATGTCTGTGTAATATACGTTAAGTGGAATTATACTTTCAGACTGAGTTTATTATTTCGGAATTGCGAAGAAGCTGCAAGGACCTTTGGACTTTATACTTAAAATTAAATAAAGTTTAACTTATCATATTTGGTTTTGTATAAATGTGATTACATTTATTTGTATCGGCCATCTAAGGACCACATGCCAATTTAATTTCTTTACTCTTTGTTCTTTTCTTTTTCTCCAATATTCTTTCATCTTTTCACTGTGTCTCTTCTTCCTGTCTTCGGTCCACTTTGAACCTGCGTTTTTATCTCTCCTACCCTGGACTCCTTCCATTTTTAACACTTTTGCCTGGAAAACGTCTTTTTCAATTGCTTCTTCTGCGTGTATATTATTTTTTTTCTAAATCCTTTTGGACTTCTTTAATCCTACTTGATGTTGACTTCTTCCCCCACAGATATTTGAAGATTTGCTTTGTCAACCTATTGTCGTCCATTCTATATAAATGTCCAAAAAAATAATAGTCTTCTTTTTCTTATTGTTTCTGTTGTATTTTCTATACTTGGATATATTTCATCATTACTTCTTAATTTCCAACGTTCTGAAGTTTTTCGTGGGCCTAATAATTTCCTAATAATTCGTCTTTCCAATATTTCTAGTTTGTATACATTCTAATTCAATGCTAGACATTCACTTGCATATAGGCATTCTGGCTTCACCACTGTTCTGTAATACCTTATTTTCGCATTTTTAGATATGAACTTTTTATTGTAAATATTTTTAGTTATACCATATGCCCTTTCCATCTTATGAATCCTTCATTCTATAGCAGATTTTTCTAAGTCATTCTCTTGAATTATTTCTGCTAGATACTTAAATTTTCGAACCCTCTCTATTCTACCAATATCTGTTACCAAGAATTTTAGCGCATTTTTAATGTTCGTGAGAAATTTGTTTTTTCCTGCAGAAATTCTTAAGCCTGTTCTACTGACTATGTCCTCTAAAAAAATAACTTGAGTTACTGCAGATGTAAGATGTTCAGAAAGTATAGCAGTCATACAAAAATGATTACATTTTTATAACTTAATTTGCTTATATTATAATAGCCTGTTTACATTAAAATTTTTACTATTTACATTTTTATTTTTATTTATAATTTTTTAAAATTTGCAATTATAAGATCACAGTATATTACATTGATTACGAATAATTACGTTTTACAAAGGATATAAATTATTTATTAAATTGTATAAGTAGGCCTACAGTTTTATAAATATATTAAATACGTTAGCAAACGTATATTACATTTCAAAAACAAACGAAACAATAACCAAATATCAACAATACAAGACTTTGCACGATGATACTGAATTATGTGTTTGAGATCAGAGTTCGCAGTATCTGGTGGTGAAAGGGGAAACATGAGGAGTACTGGTACGCACTAGGTGATTAATGCGCCCGGTCTGGTCTATACACACGTACTCATCGCCATCCACTATATATAATTAATAATAATAGGGAGATAATAATCACCTGCCTCCTTGATAATGTACACCTCGGCTTGGGCGTTGGCAAGGGGTACTCTGTATTAAACCCGTGACGCCACCTAGCTTCTAATTAACTAGTTAAATTAAGTTTTGTTGCAGGTCCCTCCGCCTTGAGTTATGTAAATGACTTACGTGAGACAAAACATTCCTACCCGCAGGATTCTGTGCTCAGTTAATACATATTAACTACACACTTCCGGCTTTATTACACATTTTTGCTCGAACACTTTTCCATGTTTTAGAGGTAAATGGAGTAAACTGTAAAATGTCAACACATACGACAGTTAACTCCGCTAGACTCTCAAAAATAAACAGGCTTGACATTTGATTAAACTTTCTATATAAAGTTACAATGATCATGAACCGTTATATATGGATTGGGACCTGCGCTTGCCTTAGGTTGCCTAGTGCCGCCTTTTGTGAGCGACTCCTTTCCATCTCTCCCGTGGCGGCCCGGCATTGCCATACGGCAACCTTTAGAGACTTTTCCTGGGCTGGCGGACCACAGGTTTTGACGACCCGTTTGACCTGTTGTCAAATCCTACCTTCTCAATCGAATGGTCTCCAGAGACTTCCTGACTATCACATGAAAATATACAACCCTTGCCGAATCGTGATGACAGATGGATAGGAAGCTGCACTTGCCTCGGACGTGCCAAGTGCCGCCTTTTGTAACGACTCCTTACCTTCTATTCTCACCCGCGGTCTGACATCGCCTCATGGCAGCCTCTCGCGTCTTTTCCTGGGCCGGCGGGCGTTGTGGGTGAGCTATCCTGCATATGCTGTCCTGAGGTTCCCTCGTTCCAGCCGCAAAAATCAAACGCTGTGCGATTCACACAAAACAAAAGCACCATCTCTCATACCTTCGCAATACATAAAAAAGGAGATCCCAGTTCGAAAAACCGCATGTCTGCTAACAAACGCGACAGACAGTTATCGGGCTCGCCCGGACATTGCGACCACTGGGCCACGTCATTGGCTGGTGTCCCAGACAACATGAACCTAAACCTGAAATTCGTTTTATAAGACGAGTTATGAGAATTAAATTTACCGATTTTGGAGAGTACTTGTGGGTAATAGCTCAATGATTAACCAAGCAACAAGTGTATAATAATTTAATAAATTGAGAATTCTGTTCAATTTAAATTATTAAGAGGCTATGATGATTACACCGGATGGATTTTTGTTACAATTCACAAAGTATAACAGGATATAAAAAGTATCCGGAAAATGAGAAGCAGACAGTTAGAGAACTAATCAACTAAATTTTTAGATTTTCTGTGAAAAATCGTTTGAGTCGTCACAGGAGAGGATGGATGCTGATGCTGCGAGATCAAACAGTAGTAGATTAAATTGGAAAAAAAAATCACGACGAAGAAATCCCGGTACTGTCAGAAACGTACCTTTAAAAAAAATACTTCTTTTCGGGACTTAATGACGATATGAAATCGTTAAGTATGTCCGTATTCATCGGTTAACTCAGAACAAGATGACCAGATTTAATTGAAAATAGAAACAAATTGTGATGCCTAAATGAATTCTGGTAAACCGAGTTTTCTGGCATCCTAGTTAGTAACAGCCGCAACCACTAATTACCCTCCCCAATATGCCTACTCTGTTGCCGCGGTAATCACTTAATGATTATAATAATAATTTAACAAGAAAACAAAGCGAAGAAAGAAATCAATAATGGTAATTTAGTCAAAACAATTATAAAACAAACTCCAGAAATAGAATAGTAGGCTATTTGGAGACCCGTGAGTTCATCAAATCGTTGACAAACCTAAAAATACATTAACAGAATTAACACTGTTGCACACCACTATTGAAAATTATTCCGATTTGCGCTTTCAAGCTTCACAGGTCATCATCATTATTATTTAAATCTTTGTTATTTCCGATATGATGAGCTGTGAAGCTTGAAAGCGTTAATCGGAATAACTTTTCAATAGTGGTGTGCAACAGTGTTAATTCTGTTTGTGATTATAACCACTAACACAACTTTGTTAATTAAAAATACATTCCTCAGCACTCAAACGGAACGAAATACTTCACTGCGTAACGGTGTAATTACAGTTTTACCCTGGTAAAGGAAAGTATACTCTCTATAAACATCTGAAACTGTGGAAAATAACAGGCTTATGTCTCTTTTGGGAGCCGCCAGGTTAACGCTACCTTTACATCTCAGTTACGGTCGCATTTACCGCGTCTTTTTTTCTTCCCATAGTCAAAAGTGTCAAAAACGTGAGAAACAATGTAAACTAAGCATGTAACGTGATGTGAATAAACTTAAACAATAAATACGTTTAAATTTATTAAATTATAAAATGCATATCACATTCCTAAATTACATATTTTTGTTTCATTTTTAGGTCTGCATCTGATATAGATTTTAATCAAATCAGTAACTAACTGGTAAGAAAATTATAATTTTTACAGTACGGTACAATAAATTTCAGTTTTTTTAAGGAAATTCAATATGTAACACCGAAAAAATAACATTAATTCACTTATTATTAATTACAAAAAACACCTACAATTACAAAAAAAAACATGCAATAATAACAGTTACTTTCTACTCAGTGCTTACAATAAATTATAAAACAACGCTATTCCTTCGTACTTTAAATTCGTATGAGGCCTGTATGTTACGCAGGGACAGTGTCACGACAATTCCCTCTACTCCATTTGCCAGACGTGTCACGTGTACATTCCTATGTCGCTAAGGAATTACGCTAGTGTCAAGGGAACGAAATCACTCCACGTACCATTCCCCCTCCCCCCGCCTCAAAAGACTCAGTTTTCGCATGTTTTGTTAATGCCATAAGACCCAGTACCTGATCTTTTATAGTGCAAAATAAACAGCTGTCTCCGAAAAATACAGTTTGTACGTGTACACAAGAAAATTTATTGACTAATCGCAACGAAATAAAGAAGATAATTAATACAGCCTTAATAATAGTCTTGCTACAGACTGCACACTTAAAGATACTACAGAGGTGTGTGTGTGTGTGTGTGTCCGTGCGCGCGCGCGTATTCGTTTCCATTCGTCATGGCCTACAAGTCAGCTACCCGACTGACACAAGTTACAGATTGTTAGCAATATTAGGCCTACTACGTTGTAATTATTGGTGGGTCTCTGCTTTTGTTAAAGAAGCCTTCGTAAAATTGGATGAAGAGGTACACAAATTAAGACTTAGAGTAAATGAGGTCAGGCCAAAAAAAAATGGCATCAAGAAGAAAAGTGGGTGTACAGCATCAGCAGCATTATGTGTTTGGTGATTTGCCTGTTTTGAAGCAGTCTCTAGTTTCCAGTACCTCACTCGCACATGCCAACGTAGCTATTGAAATTGCCTTAAAAAATTAAATTCTTATACTGCGTCTTGTTTTATTTCTAAGATTTCTGCGAACAGTTCGACAAATATTCCTAAATTATCTACCATGTCTTTCATATCAGCTTCAGACTCATAGCTAACTTCAAATCCGAGATATGTAAACGGCTCAGTTGTTCTAAAGTGGTGTTGTTTATAGCTATAATAGTCCTCACTGGATCAATAAAACCTTTTGTGACGATTTAAATTGTAACCATTATTAAAAAGAAAGAAATAAAAAAAAATTAAGGTTGCGAGCCATTAACCATTTAAATCTCACAATAATAATAAAAACATGTAGGTACTAAGTGTGAAAGGAAGAAGTAATTAATAAGGGCAAAGAAACTGTAATAAAGAGGCATATTGTAAATAATTATTATTGTCGTATTTAACCCTTGCTTGCTATCAGGCGCCTACCTGTTGATTCCGGACTCGACATGTTTTCCGAGTCTTCTGTAATTAAGAATAAAATAAAAAACTAATGTTAATAATTAAAGAATCTGAAGACACAGATAGTCACTAAAATAACTCATTTAAATTATGTATTTTTATCTAGGGATAGTTTGTATAAATAAAAAGGTTTATTTAGAGAGAGACAGGGACTATATTCTCGCGGAATAAACACCCCACTACCTCTTATGCAGTACCAGTGGAAGCGGGCGAAAAATCTCTCTCTCGCTATGAAGACTCCAAGCAGTGCACACGCACGAGCAAAAGCTCTGTTGGAATGTTGTGTGATTTGTTGTTAGTTTGGCTTATTTCAAATGTAGTTTATTGACTGCTACACAAAAGAGTGTAACATGTAACATTAATTAAAAAATCAGAAACGTGGTAACAAGAAGAAATATGTGACTACAAAAGTACGAGTATTAATAACGATGACTGCTAACTTCACCAACTGACGACACTTTTCAACATCCTACCCGGAGATGTGAACTACCAGAATTTGCAACTCTAGTAGACCCGACAGAAGATGCAGTTCGAGACATCAAAGAATCTACGACTACCATCGTAGAAGGTTCGACCTAGACTGCAGACGTTTAAGCCTTTAATGACTAAGACCAGACCTAGATGAGGACGACGCTTTTAAGGATTCCCAAGACGAACACTCCCGGAGGAAATTTCTACATACCAAATTAAAGGTGACTCGATAGCACGTCTATCGAGGAATAAATAATAATTATAATTGTAACACAATACACTTTAAAAGAGAGACTTTTCAGAGACGATTAAACTTGTAAAGATTAAAAAGAATTAACTCTAAGAATTTAATGTAACTATTCAGACATCATACATTGTAACAGTTAAAAATCTTAATGTATCGTAGTATAATTAATACCATTCTTCAAATGGAATAATAATGAAGCATAAAACTAAAGGTCTTGCAAGCTAATATCATGAATTGAATATAAGTAAAAGTTTAATGACTAAATACCTAAGGTTACCCGGATCCGTGGTATAGCTAAATAAAATCTGTTGTGATCCCAAAGTTTATATAATGAATTCAAATAACTTTAATAATGCAATTAGTAATGTCATGGGATCTATCTTTTGAGTAAATGTTATTTTTTCAAATGTTTAATAAAGAGAAGTCTTCTTGTTACACACATATACTGAGTACATAAATCAACAGTTTTCCCATTCCCTGATTCCTTTTATATTTACTCTGTGTTGTTCTGATTAAATTTCAGCTCGTCGAATAAGGCAGCCTGAATAATTGGCCGAACCAATTACTTCGGGTTCCCCAAGTTATAACACTAGAAAAGATGTTATACTTTAAAAGCACGGTATTAGTCTTTTTCTCTCAAATTGTCAGTGAGTACTCTCTTGTTACTTCTTGTAACTGAAACATGGATCTCTATACATCATCTCAGTTGACTATATATTATTAAAGCTAAAAACAAAAAGCATCTCCACTCACCAATTTTTACAAAATTATATACTTTTCTTTTAGCCTGAAATAAGTTCAAGTTAGGTGTTATTGGCACCATTGTTAATATATTGCTTAATATTTTACATTACGTTTGATAATATGCAAGTTTAGAGATACCTATTCAGAAGTCCCTATTAAACGAGACTAATTATTTTACTGAATTTGGTATTAGCAAAGAAAAATAATGAATTCGGAAGTGAAATTTGGTTCTCGTCCAAGTCCCTATCGATTATCGACTATACGTTGGCTACAGGCCCGTGTCTTAACACAAATCAAAGACCTAACTGATATCGAAAGGTTATTAGTAGGAGTCCATTACATGCCTATAATAAACATCGGTAAACCGGCCAATATTGGCCGGTACGAACCCGATTTAAGACAATATTTTACCTTGAAATTCATCTATAACAAAACAAGTGATGTTGCATTTCCAAAAAGGGGGAATTTTATTATTTATTATACATAAATAGAAATTATTTCTATTAGGGCGTGTATTATTATTATTTTTTTTTACTTCCATGTTCCTTAAGGAAATGGAAGTATGCTGATGGCAAAAAAAATCGTGTTCGAGATTATTGCAGATTCTGATTGTACTAGGCTCAAAACATGAAAAAAAGTCGTTTTTCGAAAAGTGTGTGTGTGTGCGCGCGCGCGCGTGTGTGTGTCTGTAGATTTTTTTTCTATGGCAAACGATAACAGCCGCAAATTCAAACAGAATCAAATAATTTTTTGCATACAGCCCTGATTTGTAGAGTACTCACGACCTATTGTTTTTGGTGAAGATCGGTTGAGAGAAATGAGTAGTTTACCTGCAACGGTTTTTTTTATCAAGGGTAATTTTTTTTTTTGCAAACGATAGCCGCAAATTCAAACAGAATCAAATAATGTTTCGCATACAGCCCTAAATTATAGAGTTCTCAAGACCTATTGTTTTTGGTGAAGATCGGTTAAGGAAAAGGGGTAGTTTACCTGCAACGTTTTATGTTTTAACAAAGGTATTTTCTATGGCAAACGATAACAGCCGCAAATTCAAACAGAATCAAAAGATTATTTGCATACTGTCCTAAACTGTAGAGTTCTCAAGACCTATTGTTTTTGGTGAAGATCGGTTAAGGGAAAGGGGTAGTTTACCTGCAACGTTTTATGTTTTAACAAGGGTATTTTCTATGGCAAACGATAACAGCCGCAAATTCAAACAGAATCAAAAGATTATTTGCATACGGCCCTAAATTGTAGAGTTCTCAAGACCTATTGTTTTGGTGAAGATCGGTTAAGGGAAAGGGGTAGTTTACCTGCAACGTTTTATGTTTTAACAAGGGTATTTTCTATGGCAAACGATAACAGCCGCAAATTCAAACAGAATCAAATACTTTTTTGCATACAGCCCTGATTTGTAGAGTTCTCAAGACCTATTGTTTTTGGTGAAGATCGGTTAAGGGGAAGGGGTAGTTTAGCTGCAACGTTTTTTTATCAAGGGTAATGTTCTATGGCAAACGATAACAAACGCAAATTCAAACAGAATCAAATAATTTGTTGCATACATCCCTGAATTGTAGAGATCTCACGGACTTTTGATTTTGGTGAAGATCGGTTAAGGGGAAGGGGTAGTTTACCTGCAACCTTTTACGTTTTAACAACAGTAAAGTACTTGAAAATTCATTTAAACTTTTTCAAACAATGGTAATTGTTAAAAATCAAATAATTTTGTTGCCAGGCAATAAAATTATAATTTTTTTGAGAATTTATTCCTATCAAACCGCAATAAGCATATTTTCAAACCTTTATGGATGTGTGTCATGTAATTTACAGATTGTACCAAAAGAAACAACAAAAATATATCTTTTCAATTAAACAAAAATTGGTCTTGTAATATGAGTCGGTAGTACACCAGGAACTAATAAGTTAATTGCTATTACAAAATGCCTTATTCCTTTTTCATGATGATCAGATTTTGCTATATGCCTGCATAAATAAAAATTATTAAAATGCTTAACTCTCAATGCAAATTATTTGAACTATTTCACACGAAAAGTTCATCGTGTCACATATTCTAGCAACAAGGTAAGTTTCTGGAATAGAGTTTTAGCTGAATTTATACACTAGGAGGACACTTAACATTTAGTTTGTGTGTGTAACTCTGGTTAATCAAAGAGAATTATTTGTGTAAATTCAAATTTAGTAATACAAATCTACTACAATAAAGGTCTGGAATGCTTTATTGTTTACCCCATTAAAGAATTTTAACTAACTTCATATGGGGACAACTGGTTTACATACATCATTTCTGAAAATAATAATCCTGAAATGTAATCAGTACTTATATCAAGTTAAGTGCAATAATTAAATAGATTCTTCAACTTGGACGTTGCAAACTTCAGGTGCTAAGCCTTTACTTTATTTTTAATTTAACATCAATTTATGTTCGGCAACGTTAAAAAGAACATGTTATGGCCTCTGAGAAAGTACACAGTGAGTGGAAGCTGGCTTAAATGAATGTAACCATTTTATCTAATAATTAGTGTCCCATGTTAGAAAACATGTGCAATACATATTATAAAAAGAAGGTTATTGTTTTTACTTCCATAAGGAAATGGATGGAAAAAAATCGCGTTCGAGATAAGGGCTGATTCTGATTGTACTACCCTCAAAACATGAAGAAAAGTCATTTTTTGAAAGATCTCTGTGTGTAGAATTTTGTCTATAGCGGACGATAACTGCCGCAAATTCAAATAATTTTTTGCATATTGTAGAGGGCTCAAGGTCTGTTGATTTTGGTGAAGATCGGTTAAGGAGAAGGGGTAGTTTATCTGCTACGTTTTATGTTTTAACAAGAGTAAAGTACTTAATTTTGATAAATAAATTATCCTGAAAAGAAAGTCATAATAATCCACTGTAGAAAGGTAGATGAAATATCTATAAATAAAAGGGGTAGGGGAAGTTGAAGGGGGAGGGGATTATTTTCTACAAATGAAAATGATAGGTGAAGGGGAAGGGATAATTTTTTATATGTGTACTACGTTATCGGCAACAAAGAAGTAGCTTGTTGATAAAATTCCTTCACGGGCTGTTTGGCCGTGGTCCAATGTTTTCTGCAAAACCAGACGTTTCGGAAGAGCCATCGACTGCCATCATCAGTGAAAATCGAGTGCGCTAACGTGAGGTGGTATGAGGCTAACAATTCTGTGGTTGAGGCTGAAGACAGAAGTAGTTTCTGTGGAAATATTTCATTTCTAAAATGATTTTAAATATAAATCTTAAAACATGGAAGTCATGTATGGTTCTCCATACCGATATTTAATAGAAGAAAACTTAATTTTTATTACAGGTTACTAATCTTATTCAGTGTTCAGCATGTTCTTGATCGTAAAATGTTAAACATTTTTTTCGCAAAACTGCTGTTATTGTGTAGTTGCGGAATAGTTGATAAATACTGTCCTTTACCTCGCCTACAATTTTTATTTCCTAAGTTTCAATTACAAAATTTTCAAACCTCATGAAAGTTAATTAGCATATAAATAACTTCTTCCAAATATTTTACATCACTTGATCCAATCGTGTAAAGGTTTAACATAAAATGTTAACAAACAAATACTTTTTAAACATAATAAAACAAAGAAGGAAAAGACGAAAAAAGATCAACAGAACAGCTGCAATTTGCTGAACAAAATAAAAGATAAATTCAGATCGATTTACAATGGTCATGTACTGTATACCTCACACATACGTATACGGGAACAAGTGTTTTTAATGATAATACACGAATGCTGTACAGTGATGCTCATAAGGCGTTTGAGAACACGTTATGTTGAGACGTGTTATAGATGTGGGAAGAAAATAAGTCTAATATCGTCTAATTATGGACAGAATAGTTAGGGGAATCAGCCGTTTAGGAATAATTCGACTGCTGAGGTGGGAAAATGAAATGGGAACCAAAAACAGCAGGAGACAGAACGCTGTGGAAGGACACTTCGGAATGAGAAGATATTTACGGGAGTACAATATTAATAATACATGAGTATAATATTAATGGAAGAATTCTGATAATAACTCGTCCACCCTTTCCATTTTACGCGCGCATATTGGAAGAGAAGGAAGACATGTTACTGACTCAGAAATAGAGAGTGACAGTGTAAACAGCACATTCATACTGGCATTTGTACAACCCCCCCCACACACACACACTAGCAGGGGAAAATTAAAATAAAGAATGAAACTGGGTACACTTTATCAACATTTGTGTAAAATTGACAGAGCGTAGCCAGGCGTATAAGTTGCCTAAGGCAAGCAGAACCCATCCTATGTATTATACAGGCGAGACAAAAAAAATCTAAACTAACAACGAACGAATATAAGTTGGAAAATTGCCATTTTAAGAACTGTGCGACTAAGCAAGAAAAAATTTAACAGATTGTATTTTAATGCTACATAATTTAAATAATTGTACAATAAATGATGATTTTCATGACTAAAATATACCAATGATGGAATACCGTAAAAGTGTCGTGACTAAATTGATAACAACCTTAGTTAAACAGACCAAAGTTTCATCTGCTGTAATCAATAGCCATCTTTCGACCAGATTAGTAACAAAAAGGGCATACACAGGAAAATCTTTTATACACACGAAAACCCTGCTATCGGTTTACATGTGAAAGATTTGTACATTACCTCTCCTTCTCACTTTCTTTAAGTGCGCGCACGCTGTCCGTTCAAGCATGCATGTTATGAACATCCATTATATCATTTTATGGCATGTCACTCCTCAGCGCTCATTGTGTATGATAACAAATGTTTACCGCAGTTTTCCATTTATTTCGGTAAATGTTCGACTACTCCTGTGAACATTTATTTCGATGAAATTAATATTAAACATTGAATTTTCACTTGTAGTCATTGAATTTTCTGACCTCCGTGGTCAGAATTTTTAATGGTAGGGCTCTTTCGATATTATGGGCATTACCATGTTTTATTGATATTATTGTTGACAATAAACGCATCGCCTGTTCTGTGATTACGTCACATAAAAATGTGGGTTGATGTTAATAAAAAAAATAATATTATTATTAATTCGTATATAATATGAATAATAATAGTAAATAATATATTTACATATATGTCTCCCATTTACAAAAGGAGATATGTCGCAAAACATTTTTTGTGAGATCTTCAGCCATGTTGTTGTGCGTTCATATCAGAATGTCGGCCTATATTGGAAAACTGACAAAAAGTGGTGAAACTCCATTAGATTTAACACAAAATCTTTGCAAAAAGTCCACAATATCCACAAAAGTCCACATTGTATTGGGCAGCAGAAAGGGATGTATCCACTACACAGAACAGACTTGCAAGACGGGATGTGTCCATTCAGTAAAGCATAATGAATTGACATCCTACAGTAATAAGTGACAGAGTCCAAATATCAGTGGAGAAGAAAAGACATATAAATAATTTCCTTCACGCACATATCGCATATAACTGACCAAATATCATTAATTTGCGTCAGTAACTGATGAATAATCAAATAATAATGGTTTATTACAACGGGTTAATGAATACGATGATAACGAGGACGTTTATGAAGATGCTGATTTTTTTTTAAATACATATCCGCAAAAAGCGTTTGATCCATTTGTAAAACACCTGAACATAATTATAATTGTTCTGTAATTATTACAATCGTACTACAAATGACCTGATTGTAAATTAAACAATATTCCTGTAGCAACTCATATGACTCAGTGCTGCGACGAAAGGGGATAAATCCAATGAACAGTATCAAGACAGATAAGTCCATATTGAATTTATTATCATCACACAAATATTCATTACTGATGTTTAATGTTTACACCTTAGTTCAGAAACTTTCTTGTTTTATTTTTCAAGTGAAAGGTTCCCTGGTATTATAATAATAAGTATCATTTTTTTTGTGTTCCCTAAAGAAATCTTTATTTTAGGAATAATAACATGGGCATATCCCCTTTTGCAAGTGCGTGACAGACATAATGTATAGGTAATATAGGCCTACACATCTGGGTATACTACTACTACCCTACGGCGCTACAGCTCACGAAGAGCCCTGGCCTCCAGAACGACGCGCCTCCACTCCTATCTATCCTATGCGACTCTTCGCCACCTTCTGACCCCCAGTCACCTGAAGTCTTCATCTACATCGTCCTCTTCTTGGCCTCCCTCTTGCTCTTCTTCCTCTGGTCCTCCAATGAATACTTTTTTACATTGTCATTCTTTGTACGTGACCTGCCCACCTAATTCTACCTTCTTTTATTACTCTGACGATGTCTGGTTCCTTGTGTAGTTCGTACAATACGGCATTTGTCCTCATACGCCACATTCCGGCATCTAATACACCTCCATATGTCCTCTTCAGAATCTTTCTTTCCCATCTTCTGATCATATCTTCTTGGGCTGAGGTCATGGTCCAGTCTTATGAAGAATACACGGCCGCAATATGGTTTTGTAAATCTGGACCTTTGAGGTTCTAGAAATGTTTCTGGACTTTAGGATAGGCAGCAAAGATTAGTAGCGCCAATTTCCCATAGCTTGTTTGTCTTGAATTTCCACTGACAGCTTATTTATTGAGATGTCAAGCGGGACCCAAGATATTTAAGACTATCTACCCTCTCAAATTCACTGCCATTAACTTTAATTTAATCCATTAAGGATGCTGCTTGTTCCCTACCCTCTTTAAAATATACTTAGATAGATCTCTAGTAAGATGGACAAAGAAGTGTAAAAGCATGGGGTTGAGAGTAGGAGATGACAATCTGTTCACTCTATATTTTGCCGATGACCAGATTGTGGTAGCAGAGGATGACGAAGACCTCGAGTATACGGTCAGAAAGTTAAAAGAGGAATATGACGCAGCTGGTTTGACGATGAACATGGCAAAATGTGAGTACCTGATAGTGGGCAACGAAGAAGTTAAGGACTTAAAATTGGATGTGGACAGGATAAGAGGTGTTGAAAAAAGTAAATACATAGGCGTTATTTTCAACAAACAGGGAAGGAGCAAAGATGAAATTCAAGAACGTGTTAACAAGGGGCGAACTGTTATAAGAACGCTGAATTCGCCTCCATGGGAAAGGAGTATAACCATAAATACAAAGAAACATATATATAATAACATGGTGCGAAGTGTAATCCTTTATGGAGCAGAAGTTTGGAACGTTTCAAACGTAAATAAGAAAAAACTGATGGCAGCGGAAATGGACTTCTTCAGGAGGAGTTGTAGAAGATCAAAATTAGACAGGGTTAGAAATGAGACTATTAGAGCCGAGATGAATATTAACAAGACAATAATAGATGAAATAGAAAGGAGACAATTGACTTGGTTTGGGCATGCGAAGAGACTGTTAGAAGGCATATGGCCCCGCAAAATATTGGAATGGATACCACCGGTGAGGAGGAAAAGAGGACGTCCACGGAGGAGTTGGCGAGATGACGTAGCGGAAGCAATGGTTGCAAGAAATTTAGAAGAACTTACATGCTACGATAGGTTACAATGGAAGTTGGTGACGGAGAAATGGCGACAGCTGTAAAGATCCGTTATATATAAAACTTTAATTTTTGGGATTTTTCCTTCTCGGGCATTCTTTTTCATAGGCATATATTTTGTCTTTTTTCTGTTCACCTGCAGCCCTAGGTTGTACCCCTGGATGTACCCCTCTTCCAGTGCCTGTTTGTTTCTTGTCACGAGAACAATATCGTCAGTATATGCGACTTCTATTCATAATTGTGCCACCAGCGTTTATTGGTACCTGCCTTACTACTTTCTCTAGGTACATACTGAAAAGGAGGATAGACAAGACATCCCCTTGTTTTAGTCCTCTCGAACATCGAAATTTTGCATATAATAATATAAAATACGATCAACAATAAAAAATTATATAACAGACTATTTAAACATACACAGACTAATATATGGCTATTCCCGCTTTTCCCATTACATTTTCCGTCGACATCGATCTAAACAATGTTCTTTCGTCAGTTGCCTTTGGCCATATTTCAGGTACTTTTACGACACTCTTCTGAACCAATTTAATCCTAATCTGTTTCTGACATGTCTACACAAATTTCTATTTGTCCGTTTATCTCTGCGTTTCTTAGTCTGTCTAATGTACTTAGTCTCCAACAGTCCATTAATATAGCTGTTATTCCCTATTTATTTTTATATACACCTCCTATAATTCCGTTATATATATGCCTATATTCATGCTTGATGTTCATTACAATATCAATAAAAAAGGTTGTCAAGCGAGAAAAGTGTAATTGTTAAACATCGACTTCTTCATTTTTACGAACCACATTAAATTTGTCTTCTGCCCACATAACCTTGTTAAGTAATTGTGTTTTGACGCTACGTTCCGGTGTGATTACTTTGTTTATTTTACAATTTCTCAATTAACGTTGCTTTAATCTTTATTTTCACCTCAGTTCACCCGGTTTATAGTTACTCAGATTTATTTTTATCATATTTCAGTTCACTGCACGCTTCATTCATTCTTATTTCTAATATTGCGTTTGTTTTTCTTATTACTGATTTGAATCTAAGCATGAATTGACAAGCGTCATATTTTCCTATACCCAAACATTCTTTTTCATGAATAAAAATTTTATAGGACATCTATAGTCGCCTACGAGCCTGTTTCAGTTAAAAGTATACTCTTAAAGGAAGAGAGATATGATCAATGGAGAATATTTCAGCACTTTTTGACTGCGGTTATCTTTATAAAACGTTGAATGTAAAAATAATCTACAGTCCTCTTATTGTTACTGGACTAATCACAGCCTTTTGAAACGCAGAAATCTGTTTACTAATATTTATCAATTGTATCCGCTGAAAAGTGTTTGAACTGAAAATTGTCTGAGAAATTAAAAAGTGTCTCCGGAAATATTATGAAATAACACCCACTGAATATTTATTTTTTTAAGCTACCTTACTTCATGTAAGTGTTACTATGTATATACTAACTGGATATTAAGTACATTTCCTCTGTCACTGCTTTCACTTAGAGCTCTAACGTAAAACGATACCTGTACGTTACATGTTTTTACTATTTTGCTGGGGCAAAAAGATTAAACTGTTCAGAACGAATGTCAATAAAAGGACCGAGGACCGAAATATGTCCAAAGGCAAGTTACGATGGGAGAAGTGAGGACAGCCATAATGAAATAGCCATTATATTAGTCTGTTTATGTAATTGGTCTGTACACACACGTGTGTGCGCGTGTGCGCGTGTGTGTAAAATTTATAAAATATAATTTTTATTAGTTATCATTTTACATCACATTTTAAATTAGTATTTTACTGTAGGCCTATATATAATTTTATATACGTACAAATGCTGTATAATATATAGTCGTCTTATATTTTATTTATTTGTGTATATGTATTTATTTATAATTTATTTATTTAAATGTATAGTCTGTTTCCCGTGGTCGATCGCTACCACACAAAACAGAAGTAGGCCTATGCGTAAAAGATAATGTAGTAAATATTAAAAATCTGTAGTAAAATAACAACATTAATTATAGGGAAAGCATTTATTAAGACATCGACGCTGAAAATTCTGGACGGCGGCGGCCAATGAACTGCCGGGGCCTCGGATGTCTTAAATCTGGACCTTGTCGACTGAGGTCAGTTGAGCGAATAACCAAGGTCTGCACATTCGGTTTCTGTTTTCACGGTATTTTCGGGGTTTTCGCTTGCGAAGTAATATTAAAATAAATTTTTGAATTAAGTAGACAAAACTTTTATAGACATTTTTTAACATAAAGCCGTTTGTGATTTGAGGAATTCCAAGTCTGACAAACTATAAAAATTAAACAAAACAAAAGACAGGGATAATTCTAAACTTTCCA
The DNA here is from genome assembly GCA_034769895.1 of Magicicada septendecula. NCBI lineage: Eukaryota > Metazoa > Arthropoda > Insecta > Hemiptera > Cicadidae > Magicicada > Magicicada septendecula. The sequence continues at coordinate 281,048,814 of CM068374.1, forward strand.
AATCTAACCTTGAGAAAAGTTGCGTACAGTTTAACTCATTACATATCAATACTACTTCCTAAAATTATAATTTTTGTATTTATGTAAATAATCGTTGTGACCGTTGATAAACGGTTGGGGTACAATATGCAAAAGTATTATTACAATGTAGGCACGCACAAACAACATAATAGGTTCGCAAATACGTTCGCACAAACACTTATCAAATATTAGCTATCAGGACACTACAAAATTCATCTACTTTATAAGATTAATATAATTTTAAAATTTAACCGTCCAAAAGTTTTCGCAAGCAAATTAAAGTGAAGAGAGTGTAGTTAGCGGATACGAATCCAGGATCACGTTCATCAAACAGTTTTTTTTAACTTAATTACGTAGAATTACATTTAGTGCGTATGTTAACAGATAAGTTTTAGAAAGCACTCGTTAGTAGTCTGTTTCCTGTGGTCGATCGAGACCACACAAAAAAGAAGTATGCGTAAAACATAATAATTTACTTTCCAAAATATAATTACGGATGAATATTTCTTGCCACGATCAAAGTTACCGCAGTGGGGCACTAAGTCTGCGCACAAAGTGGAATGTAGGTCTCGAACATCAGATCCTCCAAGCCGACTTTCATTTTTCCATCGAGATTGTTCGAAATTCGCGATCGGTTCGACTGGAACGTTTTGTTTTCTGACGATTAAATCCTTTGTCGCTTGTTTGCTGCAATCAGCCTTCAGACAACAAGGGGAGTGGTAGTGAAGGTCAAATACCGTCAGGTCTGCAAGCTGTTTAAAGGTCATGGCAGGATTAACGGTGCCCCCTTGAGTTGCTGCTAACAGCGGTAGTAGTAGTAGCTTTGCTCGATGCGTCTCTTTTCCTTCTGTATTCAGCCTGACTGCTAGTCGTTTTTCCAAACTCCGTTTTTCTTTTCTATTTTCTATAGCTTTTATCTCTAAACCGTGTATTCGTATAAGCGAAATGTTCGTATAATTTGAAGAGAAGAAAGACATGATGCTGACACTGAAATAGAGAGTGACTGTGTAAAATGCAAATTCATTCTGGCACTTGCGCGCGCGCACGCGCGCACACACACACGCACACGCACACACACACCACGAAAGAGAAGCCTACATGCTTTGCCCACAAAAACATACGTTGATATAATCAAACTTCAGTGACAACAGCGTCAAAATTACACACAGTACCACAATAAATAAGTCTTCAAGCGGATACCATAAAATAACAGGCCATCTACAGATAGTTAACTGGAACAAAAATATTGTAACACCGTGTCACATATCGTAGTCTCATAAAAATTTGCAATTTCTGTTTATAAGAAAATACATATAAACAGGGAGTCTCAAATTTTTAGTTCAGTGCGACTTCCATTCATTTACAATTCAAACCATGGACATTAACATTAGGACATATAACAAAATAAGTTTGGGTATTAAACGAAATTAAGAAAAGGAAAATCAGATACAAATGAATTCGGGGGGGGGGGAGATGTGGAGTTCCATCAAGACAATGTGGAATCTCCGACTAGTAAACATACCAAACAACAACAAAATAATAAGAAGTTCAACCTTAGGTGCGGGACAAGGTTGGGCGAACCCTTAAGTCAGCAAGTAAAGGAACACGCCTAAAATTCTACAAGATGATGGCTCTTCCCACACTTCTTTATAGGTCTGAGAATTGGGCTTTAACGAAAGGCCAGACCAGTCGCATCCAAGCGGCTGAAATGACATTTCTCAGGTACGTGGCAGGGTATACTCTCCATGATCATAGAAGAAACACAGATGTACGGCAGGAACTGAATATTATGAGTGTACGCGACAGGATCGCCCAGTATCGGCTGAATTGGTGGGAACATCTTTGCCGGATGGACGACTAAGGGGGGTGCATCCCGAACAACTATGGAATTATAACCCGACGGGACGGAGAGGTGTGGGACGTCCGAGGAAGCGCTGGAGTGACCAGCTCTAACCTTTGCCTATTTGAGACCGGAACAAACCATCCTTGGTTTAATCCTTGAAGATGATGATGATGAATTATTACTCTTAAAATAATAATTAAAATTACATTATTAATACACGCCATTGGACATGTTTGCTAGAAGACTGATTTCTCTCTCAGGGTGGTGGAACGGCCAGGGGATGCAACAGGTGCACGTCTAATGCTTGAAGAGGGAAGCAGAAAAATAAGGTTCCATTCTTATCTCTTTATTTCGCGAATACAAAATTTTATTTCATTACACATAAGAATAGACGTTACTTGAATACTCAATCAAATTTAGTTTAGCTCTTGTTATCTTGGTTACTCTAAACGGGACCACTGAAATTTTAGACTATGAGGTGGAAAAAGTTAGGATCTGAAAATGGTACAGACACTGAAGACAAGAAAAAAGATAAGATTTTCGGAGGTTAAGAATGACACGTTCAAAAATATCAAATTATATAACAGTTAAGAAATAATTATAAACACCAACTACAATAATTGATGAAATAATTACAAATCTTCATGATGTTGAAATTTTAACCACTTCAAAAAAACAATAGATTGGAAAATTCTAAAATTTGTAATAAAATATTAATTCTATTCATTTACACAGATTTATATTCAGTGTAATGATGTACGAAGCATACACATCACATTAGGAGATCAAAGGAAACCAACAAAACCAAATTAATACATAAATGAAATTTGGGGGGGGGGGGAGAAGATGTGGAGTTATGTCGAGAATGAACAATGAAGACAACGAAGAAAGTAATAAGTTCCATTCCAAACAAGAGAGATGAAAAACACGATATGTTACGGACACATAATAAGATATTAGTTAAAATAATGTAACCTCCGTTGTGTACCGGTAAATCCGGTGCATAGACTAGAGTTTCATGGGTATAAAAGTAACAGCGAGAAGTACAAGATCTTAGAAGGAAGAGGTGCAAGGAGGTGATAAGCCAACGATCAGCAGGAAAAGGAAAAACATAATATAATGAATTTACGTGATAAAACTTCAGAAGGTTGGAAATTAAGAAGTAATGATAAAATGTATAAAAGTATAGAAAATATAACAGAAACAGTGAGAAAAATAAGACTAGTATTTTTTTGGACATTTATATAGAATAGACGACAATAGGTTAACAAAACAGATCTTCAAATATCTGTGGGGAAAGAAGTCACCATCAAGTTGGATTAAAGAAGTAAAAAAGGATTTAGAAAAAAATAATATAAACGCAGAATAAGCATTTGAAAGAGAAGTTTTTCGGGCAAAAGCGTTAAAAATGGAAGTTATCCAGGATGGGAGAGAAAAACGCAGGTTCAAAATGGACTGAAGACGGGAAGAAGAGACAGAGACAAAATATGAAAGAATATTGGAGAAAAAGGAAAGAACAAGGAATAAAAAATTGAAATGGCATGTGGTCCTTAGATGGCCGATACAAATAGAGAATTATGGAAGTCGCAAAGCAGTGATAGCTGTAAACATTCATTATGAGCAGACTGAACATAAGTACACAACTGGGATGAAGTGTTACAGTAGTCGTGTACAAAGAACGTACCTTTGTTGGACGTCCTTTGAAAGCAAGTGACTGGGTATCAAACAAATGAAATTTAGGCTGACCAAAATGAGAATTGGGAGAAAATGGTTTAACAGATACGTAGAGCAGGCAAGAGAGGTTTACCTGGGCAAAACTATGAGGATAGGTAGAAATAAAACCTGATGTTGTAGACGATGTCGGATGCAACGTACTTAATAAAACGTGAAGATGTTACGCTTCTAAAGGTCTGGGTGAACCAAGCTAAGTTCTCTCAATGTGAACTGTGTATTCATACGATTTATACGAATATAAACGTTTACTTCAACTGAAACCAACAACGTTGCAGATAATATAACTTTTTTAGATTAACATTTCACAATATTCTCTGTGAAAAAAATCATATCAGTAACGTATTGCTAAGTTATTACTATGCTGGTTCCCGTGAGCGGAATGCATACTATTATATTTAATATTTTCATAACAAACGAAGGAAAAACAAAAACCTCATCTGTGCAATATTGTTTATGATAATTAAAAGTAAACAATACCTTGCTTCCATTCGGAACGTATTCTGTTTTTAATAAACGAAAATAACGACAGAACTGTGGTTTATTTTTAAGCAAATATGAAACACGGCTGCACAATTGTTTTCGTTTAATTAACAAAATTAAAACGGTAACTATGGAAATGTAATGAATTTCTGCTCACTAATTTAAAATTATGATTTTGCAGTGCAAAGATATATTTTCGTCTATCTCGCATTTTGCTGTCGGAATAATAAAACTTTGTATATACTTATGTAAGTAGTCTTCAGAACATTTCAAAAGTCATAATTCAACGTTAAATTAATATTTTAGAAAGCTGTATTACATTATTTTTAAGTGGAATATCTTGTAAGCCGACACATATTTTACTGCATAAATTAAATGCACCTTACAAATAATTAAATCCGGTACACTAATACGTGGCCCGTATTAACCATGCAGCATACGATGCATAATGCGCGCCGTAGCCATTACACAAGCCAAGCCAAGGCTTTGTTATTTAAATCGTAATCTATCTATATATGCCATCTGTCAAAAAGTTTTCGTTCAGTAAATGCTAAATATTTAGAGCCTGAAAATGTTATGTTAATCTGTTGGTTGGTATATTATAAAATACTACATCTATCTGACGAGAAATACGTATCGCATGTTTGTTTTAACGGATGTGACACGGTTTATAATCAACTTGCTGATGCCATCCTTCAGACTTGCAGATCGCGTGTAACAGAAGCATCTGGTCTGGACAAGCTATTTGATACAGAAAAGGTGATGGGCAAAGAAGTATGAAAGATGCTCGTAAACAAAACGATCTAATAAATTGTCGAGGTAAACATCTCTACACTGACAAATAATTACACTTCACATAGCATAAGCAATAATTATTGTGTAGCAAATAGGAAATGAATCTATGGACATATTCCTTTACCGTGTATTAACACGTATCAATAAATCACAATACAGGCGCGATTAAATTAAAAGTAAAATTAAATAATGAAATTGAAAGTAACAATGTTGTTTTTTCTAACGCTGGGGCTCTGTTAATAGTTCCCGGTCCTTCTGTGCTTCCCCATGCTAATGTAAGGAACTGTGTATTCATCCTGTGTTTAATATACTGCAGTCAAATTTCTATCTTTGCTTTATTGCCCTATTGTAAAGAATATGACTAAATGCTTTTGAAATATCTCAAAATAGAAAGTAGTCGCACATTTTTTTTTAGTGGTATGTTCGAACACTTTAAATATTTACAATTTAGACCCACATAAAATCATAACACATAAATTTATCCGAAAATGCCTTGGTGTTACGTTTTATTTTTAGAAGAATAACACACTCTGAAAATTTCATTAAATTATCTGTAACGGTTTTTAAGAAAATGTTCCTTGAGTACGTAAAAAATACGAATTTTTGGAATGCATAGGAAAACACCAAAATGTAAACATAATTTCTTCGATAACATAACAAAAAAGAATCATTATAAACAGACGATAAAAGTATCGAAATCAGGGTTCAGTATGTATAGTGAGGACAAAGAAACAATTAAAAATGTAGATCCAAAATGTAACCGCCAGATGTCGAAATATCACACGACGTGCGTGAGATAATAACTTCAAATATTCTTTATAGTTGTACACGAAGGAAATGCGTATAAATTATACCTCACTTTAAATAGGAAGATCTGAAGATTCATTCAAAAAATTAATTAGTAAAAAAATATTAATTTTTCAACGATCCTTAAGCGGACCTGCTCCATGTTTTCTTTTTAATAGTTCTGTCGCTACTGATGTAAGGAAAATCAATCCGCTTTAATTTGAAGAAACAGTACTAAATAAACTGAAGAGTACTGTACGTTGTTTTATGTATTACAATATAATTTTTAAACTACATGATCCCAGTCAAATCTCTCTAATTTGTTATTCTAAAAAGACCAGAATTGATCTTTTTAATATTAATATTCTATTAATTAATTAATTATTCTATTAATTTAATGTAATACATTTTATGGAAAGCTAAAGGGACTTCGAACCAAAATCTTTTTTGTGTGTATAACACCTATATGTTACAGAGTGCTATATGTGTATAGAGTGTTAATGGTCACTCTATTGGATGGAACTAATTCCTTGCCAATTTTCGAGCGAGACCTGTAATTGATGTACAAAACTACGATATTTGATAAATTGGAATTGGTATATAAAAGAAAGGAAGGCTGCAGCCATCTTGATACGCCGGCCAAGTAGAGATATCTCATATTGCTCCCCTCCACGTCGACACCATACAGAAAATTATCTATGTCCTGTAGGAGAACTTTATTTTAGTCTGAACGCGAACGCCATATTACTGATCTACGAGGGTCAGTTGAAAAGTTCGCTTAGCGACAACTGTAGCTTAGCGGTAAATCTAACATTTTTCGTGTGCTGCAAGATTTATATTTTACGTGAACTACTGTTAATTTCCAAATCTATCTATCAATTTATTAATTGTTTAGAAGCTGTTTAAAATTGACGTGCCATGCGTGTTTTGAAAAACGGACAAAATCAAACATGGTGGTGTGATTCTTTGTTAAAAATTGTTTGGCACCAACGGAAAACCAGAACGAAATTGTAATCTGTCAGGAGATGCTGTGACTTCAAAACCAACGGTTTGTAAGTACGCGCTTGAGTTTAAACGTGGTCGTACGAGCATTGAAGATAATCCCCTCCCCCGCACTGGACGCCCCAAAAATGCTACAACTCCAGATGCGGCAGCCATTTTGCACAACGCTTTTTCACACCAAGTTCTTGAGTTAAAGTATGACGCACACGCTCATATGAGATGCCTATGATTTCACCAACCTCATCCACTCCTCAATCTGCGGTCTTCCAACTCTCTATGAAATTTTGTCAATAATAAATTGACAGATATATCTGGAAATTAACAGGTGTTCATGCGAAATATACGTCTTGTAGCACACGAAATATTTTAGTACTACCACTGAGCTATAGATGTCGCTCCGCGAACTTTTGAACTGACCCTCGAATAGTTGCAACATTTTTAGGAGGAGGGACTGTGTTTCTACAGCGTATCAGCCTATCAGAATCAGTTTTTTTGATACGTCTGGAGAATATAGAATTTTAAAGCGAACGATTAGTATTACATTAAATCACTCAAAACTAAACTTTATATTCGGCAAGTGTTAATGATATTAGCTATAGTAGACTATCGGAGTAGGCCTGATAGTGACAGAATTATTAGTTTATACCAGATGATTTACCACTAGACGTAACAGACAGATGGGACTCTAGACTATTAACAAACCCCCGTATCCCCTCTCAATACACACATACATTCTGATTCTGCTTAACATAATAGAAATTTTTGAAGGTAATCAGTCGAAACTACAGTCTCTAGCAAGCGCATTCATAGTTTTTTTTTTCATAACAGAGAGTTAATTTGTTTCTTCTTTAATACGTCAGATATAAACGGATATGTTCAACACAGCCGCGAACACTGCTCATAGGCCTATAGTTTGTGAAACTCACTAATGTTTGGAGTGAGTTCATATAACAGACAAATGCCTCGCTCGCTCGTTATGTTACGTTTCACGCATGAATGCGTTTTGGAATTCTTTGAAAGCAGTAAATGTTTATTATGTTCCCATGCGCGCGTACGGCAGGCATGCTTTGAACTTGACGCACGCTGCAAAGAACGTATCTTTGACAATTAACGTTCCGTTTGTCGTGAGTCCCATTTATTTAAGAGCGCAGCAAAACGTTAATTAATGCGCACATGCAACTGGCACAGAAGAAAGCATCACATCTCAGCGTGAATGAAGACATACACTTTCATAGTACATGACGAAGACGAACGCCCGTAAGTAACGAGACGAGACCGTGATTATGCGAAAAACGCACATCACTGTGACGTGTTCATTAGCAGCTGCTAATAACATTGTGAAGCGTAAGAATCAGACATTTAAATTACTGGGTTACGTTGGAACGTAAGAAAATATGCTTCGGTGAACGTAAATAAAAAGAGAAAAGACTGCTCGCAGCAATAATGCTACGAACGTTATAGTGAACCGACCTATACTGTGGCCTAACAACATTCTCGTGTCTTGCGGGTTGGAATCCCGCGGAATGTCTAGACTCTGCCGTATTCAGATCGCAAGGTCAGCATGAGTAACTTGTGAGGTACAGTGCCTTATGACAAGGAAAGTTAAAATTATGGCTGGTAAAAGTCCGAAAGGTTAAGGGAATACCATGTATGAAAGAGGTCAGCAGGTTAGGAAGAACACGAATTTCTGAAGAAAAGAGGAAAGTTCCAACTCATCACTGGTACTGAAGCTACGGCTTCGGATGAACTATAAGGAGCGGCTAAAAATTCCTTAGAAGAATATGGTCTCGATTATGATTTATATATAACAGACGTCCTCCTACGTCCCGTGGATGTAGGATGGCTTACCTTCCGTGAGTGATGTTGCGGACTTGGTCGTGCTGGCAGACTGCGGTGTCCAACCAGCATCATGAAGAAAAGGGGTTAGCTGCGATATACAACCTGACCTCCTGCAGAGGTGAGAGTTACGCAAGGGAACTAAGGAAGCTCTTGAAAATACACAATTCGCAATTTAAACCGTTTGCTCCGATCGTTTAAATCACGGACAAATTCCCGAATTTGTTTCAACTTGGGACACATAAATGTCACAGAAGGGGATCCATACAGAGGAGCCTACGTCAGATAAGGGTCAAAAGCAGGACGACCTCCTCCGCCAAAAGGAAGAATGGATTGGACTAGGAATTATTCAAATTTCTGTGTATTATTTTGTTCGAGCCAGATATTATTGAACGAACTGTACGACTACTTGCAGACTTCCAACTGTATGTTCTGTATCCTGGCTGACAATCTAGACAACAGCAGGGAAATTCTGTAATACCAGGAATAAACCACAAATTTATCGTAAAACTATCTGAGAGAAAGGAAATATCCGAGAGTTGTGACTGTCATGATTGAAATAATTCTACAGGAAGGAAGCCTAAGTGTCTTTCTGTAGGAAACATCTTCAATCACAAGTAATAAAGAATAAAAAACTGGCTCAACATTTAAAAATCAGGTCAACAGGGTAGATCTCTTCTAACTAAACTTTTAATACAATGACGTTAATATAACGGGCAGTAATAGGAATTGTCGATAAAATTTTCGATACGATTTTCGGCATGTTGTATAGGTAGGCCCTACTAGTGGTTTTAGTTACCATAAAAATGTTCAAAATTAAATCTGATTGCTTATCACTACTACAAAACAGAAAGTTATAATTGCTATGTTTACACAAAGCTAAATTATTTTGGCCTAGTTAAAGATGTCATAGATACATTTAGTTCAAGAGGCAGACGAACCAATGGTAGGCTATGTGATACAAAAAGGTCTACTACAAACAGAGGCAAGGATATTCAATGAAGTGTAAAATATATGTAGACCCAGTAAATACCAGCAAGGGGAATGCAATGTACACACGCCCGCGCGCGCAATCCAAAGACCACACGAACATAAACATATGCTTATGTAGACACGCTATATGAATACTGTACGTACACTACAATATACGCAGACTGCTTATAGCATGAATGGTATACGTATACTATATATTGTACGTACGTAGACTGTGTGGGTAATATTAGTTGCAAGCGGTTTTATATATCCTCACCACTAAGCAGTATTTCGCTTTCCATTTGCAATATTGTTAAGTTATATTTTTCTGCTACGTTCGCTTTCTTTTCTTGTTTATTTTTTATTATTTATTATTTTTGAAATAAATTTATTGTTTACTGAATTATATTTATTATTTGATTTTATTTATTTAGTTACTTTAATTCAATAGAATGATCAGGTAATGACAGGTCGTCATCGAGTTTACGGTTATTAGAGTGGTGTTCACGTCCACACTGTTTTGAAAAATGTCGCCAAAATAATTGTTCTTTATAGCAGAATAGATTGTGTTGTTTTTCCACAATCGATTAATGATTCGACTCAGTCTTGTAGGTTATCTGGTTTTTATCCCCTAATTTCTCACTGTTCTACACTCTCGCCGTATTCCTCTTCTTATTTATCACCTGAAAATCCTTTATCTTAATTCACTTTCAAAAAAATAAAATGCTTTTTAAATTAATAAATTATTTTATTTGATGATATTTAAAATCTGGGTCAGTTCAACGTTTCGTGAATCGAACGGGATAGTGACCGTATCGACTCGCTCACCAAACTCGACTCGAACAATAAAATGTTTAAAATAAATTACAATATTATTTTTTAATATCAGGTAGTGGATTCTTTGAGCTGTTAGGAAAGATCAGAAAATGCTTACGGATAAAATACAATACATCACAATTGGTTAATCAACATTCTTAATAAATAATTAAATTAAAATAATGTTTGAGTTCAAGTGTACTATGATTCTCAGTTCTATTTCCAAAAGTCAATCGAAATGGTGGAATGTGTCATTCAAAATGGCCGTCGGCCTGTATCTGAATAACCTCAGAATCTGCTTCGACTAATTTCTTTAAATTAAATAGTATTTTAGTAATTTAATGTCCACAATGTTGTTAAATAAAGTTTTGTTAAAGTTCGCAAGTGTCTGGTTTAACAGTGTTTTTGGTGAATCTCGTGTTGTGTGTGATATGGTTATTTCGTTATTAGTTTATCCAATCTCACCAACTCGCAGTTACGTTTTTGTTCATACTTGGAATGTGTTAGTTTGAGTAGATCATCATCTTTTCATTCGATTTTCAGTTACTTCTATTAGTATGGTTTGCTAGTGTAATTTTTAATGTTTTTCCTTATTTTCCTTATTTTGGTTTTTGCATCTCTTTATATTTTACTTTTGGTTATTCATCAAAATATGACTCTCTGTTACATGGAGTTGATCTGTCCGGTTTGAAAGTTAACAATCGAGTAATTCAAAAAACCGTTTAGCTAACGATGAAGACCTAGCTTTTGTGATCTCTGATTGGTCCATTTTTACTTGACCCCGGTTACGTGACCGTAATTATTTGAAATCTGTAAAATTTATATTTGTCACCTCAAATTACTCCCTGTTTGTTTCTAGATTAATTTAAATTTGGATTATACGATGGTATTGTTTAGTAAAATTGAAGTATTTTGATACCTTATGTGGCCCATTTCGGCCCAGTATCACTTATTTTAGCACATTTATAAATTTAAGTTTTTAGGCTTTTACATATTTTTTCTTAACATTTCTTATTGTCTTCTTTACTATTTTAATATTTTCTAATAGAGTTGTCCTTATTACTAACAATAATGTCTGATACTTCTACATTATATATAACATTACAGTTTTAAATACCTATGCATAAGTTTCTTATAATAACAATAATATTAGCAACATGTCAGCTCAATGGCTTGCCTGATGTGCTACTAATACTTTCTCTATCCATCTGGTTATTGCTATTGTGGGTTTTGACATATAATTTTACCAATACCTTCCCTGTTTCATTAAGGTCAGGCTTCTGTTTAATTTTATTTGGTTTGGTTAGGACTATTCTGGATATTTTAGTGTTGTTTAAGTTCAGCTCATCTCTTTTGGCCTATAGGTTTAGCATTTTGCCATTCCTTTACAATGATTTTTTACATAATATGATGTTTCACCATGTACCTGATATTGACATTTCTGAACAGCTTTTACAACTACTGTTCTTGAAAAAACAAATCTTTTAACAAGTAATTCTAACATAATAAAATCCTGGGTATACAAAACCCTTTAAACAACTAATTATAACATAATATCCTATGGGTATACAAAACCCTTTAAACAACTAGTTATAACATAATATGCTATGGGTACACAAAACGCTTTAAACACATACTACTTCTATTTACTGGTTCTTAATATGTATTAGTTTATACATAAGACCATTACTTCACTTTCTCCCTTCCCCACTGGTTTATAACATGATCTTTGATCATCACTATTTCCTTCTATCTCCTTCATCACTACACTTATCACTTCACTCCCTTATAATATAAGTGTTTACAATTTTTTCCTTAGACTAATGCACATATTTTTTACTCTTATTTATACCATTGCATTGCATTTTCTATAACTTTACTTACTGTCTGATCTTTTCTCTTTCATTATTATTATTATTATTATCATTAATTATGGAGTATTTTTTATTTATTTTTTACCTGGTTATTAACATGTTTTTAGTTTAGTTTCTTTTATTTTTTATTTTCAGTTCTTCATGCATTTATGTTATTTTGTAATTAATGTGCTCTTGTCTGTCTTGTTGCTTATTGCATGTCTTTATTTTAATTAGTTGTTTCGCCGTTAGACTTGTTTATACCTCTCACTTACCATATCTATTGGGTTTATCACGTTATTAAGTTCTCTTCTTCTAATTTTCATCATAATTACGATATTACATTTCTTTAACATTTGTTTTTCTTCATCCATTGTTTTGTTTTAGCATGGAATCAGAATACTCTGCTTAATACACACTTATTTGTAAGTTTCCTTTCATTTATCATTTACACTAGTACTAGTTAACTATGGTTTCTTTATCTTAACAGTTCTTATCTTATATGCATGGTGATGATATGTATCGTCACAATATAAACATATGCAATAACTTACAAACAGGTGAGCCTCTTTAATTATTTGGGAAATGATATTGGCTATGACAGGAATTATGATATTGACGTTAAATTAGGTAAGTTCCAGCCGATCTTTGGGAAAATCAACCGTCTTTTCAGAAACAATGTACGCCGAGATACAAAATTAAAGTTCTACAGAGTTATGGGAGTCCCTGTGCTGTCCTGTGGGTGTGAATTATGGGCAACGACCAAGAAACAAGACGGTAAAATACAGGCCTGGTAAATACCGTTCTTAAGAGGAGTTAAAATGTGTTTAAAACTCGAGTGTATAAAGAATGAGGCCATAGGAGAAGAGTTACAGGTTTTTAATTTGAATGTTCAAATTCAAAGATTACAAACAACGGTGGAAAGAACACTTAGAAAGAATGTCAGATTCCAGACTGGCCAAACAAGTCTGGAAATACAAACCTATAGGAAATACAGGTGTGTGATAGACCTAGGAGTAGATGGCTGGAGGACCTTTGAAGGCGGAACAGGCAGCTTGCCTATGCCGTGTTGCAATATATACAAGGCTCACTTTTACTTTTACAATTATATCCTGTTGCACACGTATGTTTTAGGTTCATTGCCCTAACAATAAAATGTGAGCAGTACAAGAAATTGGGGAAAATATTGAACAGCATAATTAATACATTACAGAAACGAGCTTAACCAGACTGGACGATCTGGATGATTGAGGTGGGAAACTGGGAGCAAGAGGGAGAAAGGTGGGAGAGAGTGAGAGAGAGAGAGAGAGAGAGAGAGAGAGAGAGAGAGAGAGAGAGAGAGAGAGAGAGAGAGAGAGGAGACAGAGAGAAGGGTAGGGAGAGAGAGAGGGAGGGAGATAGGATGGGGAGTAAGTGACAATGCAGGAAAGGGGGGAAAGAGAGATACAATTTCCTTTAAAGAGCGAGCGAGATAAGAAAACAGGAAAATAAAAAATATAAACAGGTGGAAAATAAGTACAGGTTATAAATACGAAGAACTAGCGTCAGATCGCACGACCGCGTATGCCCTAGCACGTCGCTACCGCTCACAGAATATCGATGCCCATATAAATCCGTGACACATAAATAGTTTAGCCGAGTTGGAAGCAGGTGCACTCAAGGTCTCCGCTCCAGACCCTAACAGTATCGAGTCACGTAAGAATTGCATTAACTGAAGGAATTTATAAGACAACCAACTGTGTAACAGTTACAACGGTAATGCGTTTCTCACGTGTCGCCTTTTACTTAGCTCGTAAATTGTCTTTTCCTCTAATCACTGCTTCTACCAATTTATTTAATTATTTTCTTCCAAAAGTAACTGTAGCTGAACCTTGAATTCAGAAATACTCGAACTTGTAGGCCTAAGTATCGTCTTCTTTTAGCGTTACTCTGCTGATTGGATTAAGGCGCGAAACAGTTAGTGAATTATTAACGGCACTCTTTGCTGAAGAGCAAATTTTACTTCTGAAATCGAGTTGAAAAGTCCGTGATCTGAAAACTGATATTTGCTGCATAAACCCTTGACTAAGAAACTACAAACTTACAAGATCAATGAATATATTCAAGATTAAGTTCAACCGAAATATTTAATAAATATGTTAGAATGGTTTAGTTAAATAAAAAAATATTTAAACTTTGTTTTCAATTAAAATGTAAGACTAACCGGTTCGTAAACATAGCTCCGTTTTAAACATTTCCCTGTATTTAGATAGAGATGTATTTACATATCCGTATTTCCCAAATGTGTGTGTGTGTGTGTGTGTGTGTGTGTGTGTGTGTGTGTGTGTGTGTGTGTGTGTGTGTGTGTGTGTGCAAAAAACCAGAAATATACAAATCTAATTTGGCCACACATGCAATAAACAGTGGACATGAATTCCCAGACATAACTAACTTCACTAATAAAACACATACCACACAAAGGCACCATAATGAACATTTGGGAAAATTTACAAACATAAAACACAAAACAAACTAATACTTGAACAAACACTAATCAATACAAAACATGACACAATATTCAAAGCACTCAACATCGAAAATACACAAAATACTAATACATACACCACAATCACACACAATAATACCACTTTAAAATACCAGAGACCAACAAGAAACCAAAATAGCGTCCAGCCAACACACAAATACTTCACCAGACGCAAGATCACGAAGGCTGAGGATGAGAACACAGGGGTTCTCGAAACATGTTCCTAATAAGGAAAATAATATATCTTGAGGTAATTTCAGTATAAATATTAAATATATATATATATATATATATATTCATACAAACCTACATGTTCTACAGGTGTAGTTACTACTGCAAATTAAATGAAGGAAATTAGTCACGGTTATCAAAAACTAAACTTGTATCACTAGGTCTTAAAAAACAGTAACTCAATGTTGATGTGAATAAAAAATATGCCTCAAAAATATAGGTGAAAAGCGAAAAAGCGACCAGGTTTATGCACAGTTTTAAACGTTGAATAAATCTGAATCCGATACACTGAGAGCCATTGCCTCATATGATAATACTGACCAATAAATAATCGTGTTAAATCACTTTACATAGCGCTCAGGACAAATATATGATGATACATGTCTAAAGTATGACCTCTGAAATGGAAAAGAACATCCAGTGGGCTTGAGGGCCATTAGTAACTTCTGAAACAGAATTAAAATTGAATATTGCACCAATCGCGCTAAAGTTTCTATACGGCACAAAGGCATCTCGCTTCCTTCGTAGATACAGGATATATGAACTTAAAATTAAGTCACATAAGCTAAGTGATGTATCGGCCTGAACCTGAACTATCAGTAAATTCCTAAAGTATACACAAAATGCAAAGTTCTGTAGAGAAGACAGTGAGGTCAATATCAGCAATGTCTCTGAAGGGACTGAAAAAAATTTGATTACGTAAAAAATAAGATACCATTACTTCAACTCTGAAATTTGGAAGATCAGGTAGTAAAGGTTGTCGGATGATACATGAAAAATAATGGGTTAGAATGGAATCAAGGAAGACGTGTGCGCGAAGCGAATTCGTCGTTGGGAATATCATACGTAATCAGTCCAGTGGCGTATCTAGAATTTGGCCTTGATGGGGGAGATCCGGTCGAGTAGGCTTCATACAAAAGAAAAAAAAACAAGTGAAGACTAAACAATATTTCTTACTTTAAAGTGGTTGAAAAAGTCTGGTGACATTCTGAAATCAATCCCATTAAAGTACTAAACTAAACTACTAAACGGTAGTAACACCATAAACATACGCGTCATTGAACATTGTTTAGAAGATACTTAATGACTGAATTGGTTTGCCTATATTTCATATTTCAAAGTATATGAAACTTCTGTGTAATAAACTAGTCTGTATATTTAAAAAATAGTTACTACTAAATTAGCGTTCACAGCTGAATAAATTATACAATATCTAAAAATTAAAGAGATTAAAAAATTCGTCAACATTTTTCGACCCCCTGGGGGAAGTGTCCGGTCCCGTTCGTGCCCCGCCTTAAATACGCCCATGAACCCGTCTAATGGCTAGACGTTTGTGGATATTCGGGTGAGATTTATAGTTCAGTGGCCCACTGCAATTTGGAATAACGTGTGAGTCACTAATATGAGGCAAAATCCAGCGTCCAAAATTCTAATATCATAAAAGCCGAAAGATTTCGAAAAATGCATGGCGCGCACGGTATAAAATAATAATACAGGGGAGTAACTGCGTAACTACAAGCTAGACTGGTAAATTTTCAGGGCCCAAAGGGTAACGGAACCCCCCTTCTTTTTCACCTTAGATATTAATTTATTTTTAAAAGGGCTGTCTTAACAGTACATTGACTAATTACTCAATATTTATTTAGATGTGGCTTGCAATCTTCAAATGAATCTGTGAGTACAAGAAGTAATTAATCTATTGTGGGCAAGGCTTACTTTGTTAGATATAGCAGACGTGGCGTAAAAGGACGTTATGTTGCACATTGCTACTATACGAGGAACTTTAATAACATTCGCGGAATGTTATAACTCCGGAACAGTTTCTTCTTTCTTGCATTCAATTTCGAACTCACCGATTCAAGAGTGGTTGACTTCAATGCTAATACAAGAAAAAAATCGGTATGGAGGACTTCCATGTTCTAAAATTTATATTTAAAACCATTTACTTGAACTCGGTTCGATAATTTCTAAAGAAATATACCCCACCTTGTAAATCGAGTTTTATGTTTGACAAATTAAAATGAAATATTTCCATAGAAACTACTTCTTTGTTGGCGATAACGTAGTACACATAAAAATATCGGTATGAAGAACCATACATGACTTCCATGTTCTAATTAATTATAAAATTATTTTTAATATGTATACTCAGAACGAAACTAAATATATCAGCATGCTTTTGGTATAAACGCTGAGCAAGATAATCAAAATACGAATTTTGTAATCTGTGAATTTCTGAAAACGAAACTTTGTTTACGTATCTGTGGGTACTATATTTTTTTTACATGGAACGATATCAATTGTTAACATTTTATTGAAATTTTTTTAAGTTTTCGGTCGAATAAATTTCATTTTGTCGGTTGTATAACATCAATACAAAAAATTACCCCTCCCCCTTCAACTACCCTTTTATTTATAGATATTTCATCCAACTTTCTACACTGGATTATTATGACCTTCTTCTCAGGATTCTTTATCAAAATTAAGTACTTTACACTTGTTAAAACGTAAAACGTTCCAGGTAAACTACCCCTTCTCCTTAACCGATCTTCCCCTTCACCAAAAACAATAGGTCTTGAGTCCTCCACAACTCGGGCACGTATGCAAAATTATTTGATTCTGTTTGATTTTGGGTCAGTTATCGCCATAGACAAATTTCTACATACAGACACTTTTCAGAAAATGACTTTTCTTCATCTTTTGAGGGTAGCACAATCAGAATCTGCCCTTATCTCGAACACTTCACCAGCCCGCAATCACCATACTTCCATTTCCTTACGGAACATGAAAGTAAAATGTTTCATTATCCCGGCTTTGAGTTGGAGCTTCTACCCAACCTGTAAACATATAAAACATATAGAGATGACAATTTATAAACATCGAAGGCCCCTGGCCTATCTTGAAACGTTGCCAGGTACCTGTAAGCCTCTAGCTACGCCACTGACAACATGTACACCCTATTGTAGACAGAAGGGAACAATCAGGTTTAAAGAAAAGTTACTATTATGGAATTTTGTTGCATTACAGAAAATTAAATAAGTTAAACTTACTTAAATTTAATGTAGGAAATACTTTGTATTCATAAACTGATGACAAAATTCTTGATTATACCAAATCTTCAAACTACAAATACTGGAAAATTATTATTATTCCTTGTTTTTACAAAAGAACGTAACGTAATATGATAATACAGTTATCCATCTCATTAAGGAGGAGGTAATAAAGAATATCAACTTGATTTAAATTTTTTCAGGCTGTAGGCCTAAGTAAATGGCGGCAACTGCCGGACATTGAGACCTAGTTGACTGCCCGGGTGTTTCGAAACGTTTGGTAACAACCACGGCGCTACTGCCCGGAAAATGTTACGTGAAGTGAGACCGGTCGTGAAAGGCAACTTTAGTGATAATATCATGTTCTTCATTCCACTGAAGGAGTGGAGAGAGATAAAAATTAAATTGTAATTCAAGAAACACCTGATAACGTTAAAACACCCAGTTCGTCTGCTTTGAAATATTACTGTAATCGCGGTAAGGTTTAGTTCTCTTTTAATTGTACTATAGGTACCCTTTTGTAAGTTCAAAGTCATACAGAAAAGGGAAAAGTATTATTTTTTAGAGAACCGCATATCGATCCATAATAAATAATCTTCTTCTTCGCTCTATAACTACCAGGCCCTAGTTGATCCTTTCCTTTAGGCTTGTGTCTCAAGGCTACCAATAATAATGTGATGCTTGGCATGCGGTACAAGTGATCGCACCATATAGGTCTATATTCCTATTGTCATTGTCTGTAATCTTTCTGCGCAAAGATTCCATTTTTCGTTCTCGTCTAATGTAGGCTATAATAATAATAATAATAATAATTGAATTATTTTAGTTAAAATATTATTCCAGTAATAGTGACAACTCATTTATACCATGACAGTGAAAAAGAGAGTTTAGTTTACAACATAAACTCTCTTTATCCCCTTCCAAGCGCGCGCATTCGCATTACAATATTCATTGCCATTAGCAAATTAGTAGTTTATTAATACCTCTGAACTATGTATATTTAATTAGCCAATAAACACACACGGTCACACAACTTCTTGATTACACAAAGAGTATTCAAACACAAGATTTATTGAGTATTCAAACTTGCACACAGTAGATATGAAGTTAGACGCCTGATCGCTATAATTGTGCATTATACGCATTGTACGTCCATGTGCGCATTGTAATTATATGTTGTGTACAATTAGTAAATTGTCCAGACATCAGACAATTCATTTTACCACGTGTAATACCAACATGTTAATATAAGTAATTGCGTGGGAGTAGGTGCTAATGTGCTAGTCACATAACGCAGCCTTAATTAGCAGCAAAATCTATTTCAAATAATATTAGTTCATTATTCCACGTATAGGACTGAATAAATGTATGCGGTAATATGCAAATAAATGTACATACTGTCGGTTCCCATGTGTACGCGAAGCTAGTTGGAGGAATGAACCGAGCCACAATCGAAGAATCTCTATTACGAAGTGTAGGTGTAGCAGGTAGCCTATGTTTCTGGCATAGGACACGTGTGCACAGGAGGCGTAGAACGTAACGCTACCGTATCTTTCTCCTTGGGCATGGTCTGTTTGTTAGGTGAAAGTGACGGATCGGCGCTCGCTGAAACATGAAAAAAGGCGTTTTCGCAGACCGCTAGCTGGAAAATGGAAAATTCCGCAGCAAGCCTCTCTCACGGCCTTCGTACGCTATGTTACGTACATATATACATAGATACACGGTATTGGTTATAGACTTTGTTATAAGGGTTTAGTAAAGACTGTGCACTGCGGACAACCTCGGACGTAGATTGAGAAAGCCCTGAACTGTGAAGGCCGAGGAAACGCTAATCAACCTATTTTACCTTTCAGTATATCAAGTGACAACATTTCTCTAATTTTTTTGAAATCTGTTTATGCACAGTTTTAATAAATAGTGAAACGATCGAGAACGGCTAATATGGTAAATTTTCATCATAAATAAAGGTTATAATAATAATAATAATGGCTCCTTTTGTACCACCAGGAGTAGCTTAAGAATACCAGGCAGCATATGCTCACAACTTTTGAGCTGTACACCCTACAAGAAAGAAAAATGTGGTTTGCACTATGCTTCAGGCTTCCATTGTTATTTCATGAAGTTTTTTCAGGTACTCACAGGCAGCGTATGGTCTACCTGGTGGGTAAACAAGGTAACCTCGATTTTACGCTATTGCCAGGGAATCGAATCTGTGCTCTCTAGACTTGTTGACTGGCGTCTATAAGTCCCAAGTTCCATTATACTGTATGCTAATTAAAACACCAATCGTGTGTGAAAATTTGAAATATTCAATGAAACGTATTCTATAGATAAATAATCGTTAAATTCTTTGTAGCACGTTATCAACAAAAATGATTTCTCACTTCCTTAACACACTAACGTTATAAACATTTTTAACTTTAATTTTATTACTAAATTGCCGTGTGGGAACGTCTTTCGTGACGGGACCTACGGGACAACGTTCCGATTGATTACCTTTAGACCTTCCCTGGAAGTAAGAAAGGACCCAAGATTTCACGAACATTTTTAAAACGTGGAGTCCAATATTAGCCCTGTGAAAGGCGGTACGAATATTTTTAGTCTCACTGTGATTGTACCCGGCATGAGAGCGCAACGAATCGTCAACTTATCAAGCACGCAGAACATGCGGGCGCCCACAGGTGAATAAATGTAGGATTGTACTTAGGCTCTGTGCCGGTTTTTGGTTTCGTTACTCAGGCTGGGTTCATTATGTTGATGACCAGCTGTAGTGGGGTTGTGCGGGACGAAGGACGTGCTCGTCGCCCTCTTGTTGCCGCGTTACAGAGACACCCCACGGGAAACATAATTCACTCGATTATTGGATGTGGCCTGCTAGCGGCCGCGGGGGTTCAATTAGTATCTAATTGAGGAGCGTGAGTGTTCGCCGAGGCCGGGACCAAGATTCACCTGGCATAGATGGGTTGGCGCTAATCAGGTGATTGCCCTCAAAGCGGGCACAGCGGCGGTAGAACTTTCTGGAAAGAATCCATAGCGTGGCGTTCAGGGAACGGACACGCAGGGCGTCTCGGATGATCTTATTAGAAGTTAGATAGTGGGCTTTGCACGCCCAGCGCAGTCCTCGGTCCAGGAGAGACTGAAGTGTTCTGACCAAGTAAACCCATCGTGGTGACGATGAGCTTCCCTAGGCGACGGGTTATGGAGCTGCTGCATGGTAAAGGACGGAGCTTGTACAGACGCTGGGCAGATTCGAGGGCTACTTGCTCGGAGTGTGTTCGCCAGGTGAAACGACAATCCAGGTGAAGCCCGAGGTACTTAACATCGGGAGACCAGGGCAGGGGAGTATACGTAGCGTCTGTCAGGGAGCATTCTGCGTCTGGAGAAGACTACGGCTGTGGTCGTGGCCGCGTTAATAGCGACCCTCGATTTCTCAGCCCATTCAAGGTAGGAGTCAAGCTGTTCCTGAAGTCAGATACGGCTGTTCCGGCCCGACGGTCGACGGCATAGACCGCCGTATCGTCGGCGAACATGGCAAACCTGGTTCCGGGCAACTTGGGCACGTCGTTGACGTACACAGAGCAAAGTAGGAGGCCCTGATGTACACCAGCCGTAATAGTCTTCCAGAAGAAAGGGTGTTATCTACTTTCACGCGAAAAGTTCTGTTCCGAAGAAAGCTAATCAAGTGAATGCAGAAAATATTGAATTATTAATGTTTTTAGTACATTAGTACATTTAGGTATAAGTTCATACCGTATTTTAGTGGGAACCAGACGTTACCTAGGAAAATTAACATCTATTAATTTTCCCATAGTTTTGTTACTTCCCGTAACCCCCTATGTTAGGATTTGACCACATGCTGTACGTAAGTATTTCTGTCTCTTGCAAACGTCTTTATCTGGTCTACGGTTTCCCCTCTCTTCCTGGATGCTTTTCTAACGTTATTTGCCACACTACCTTGCGTCTCCAGCTAACAACTTCGCTTCGAACCCCAACATCGTGTACCATGCTACAATCTTCCTCACCGCATTATGACATACTACTGGAGTTGTTTCAAGTCTACGTTTTCAGCGGATAGTTTCAGACCTAGTTTCTTCCGAAACTGTTTTAGTCTTGGCCACATCGACAAAAAATTACTCATTAAAATTTTCACAGCGTATGATAGTCGATCGCTAGAAGTTAAGAAATAGCTCCGGGACCAGTATTTTACCCAAGAAAGTGACAACGGCAAATGTGGCCGAAACGTCTGCTGAGTGTTACAGTGGACCACGGCGTTATAACCCCAAAGTTTTAAATTCAGATCACAATTTAGATGATTTTTCTTTTGTCATGTAATTTATATGTGAGACAATAGTTATTACTGTCAAAGATTACAAATGCACGACAGTGTTAATGTAGTTGTAACATAGGTCTGTTCAATACGACATAGTTGTGTATAACGTAATACGTTTGTTATTAACAATATTTAGGCAAACAAGGTTAAATATTTGTATATTTTTTTAATATTAACCAGAAAGATAAACAACGGAACTAAAAATTTGTAAAATGTACTGAAGAAGTTATTGTTGTACAAAGCCGTTTTATATCAACATCGACATACGTGTCGACATCTTGGGTTGTTGAATTAAATCAAATGTTAACATCACTCAAAAATTCCGAAGTCATTAAATTAATAGCCGGCGCTCCGTGTTTGCATCGAATAAAACTTTACTCGACGATTTTAACGTTACCTTAGACGAGTATGCAAGAAAAGAATTCATAAACTTTCTGAACATTGAACCATGTTCGTTTATGAAGTTTTATGAAGCTTTGGTTGGTCGATTGGTGAAGTATTTGTGTTTTGGTTCAATCTTGCCGTCGGCTACTATTGCTGGGGTTATGTTGGCTACATTATTGTGACTGGTTTTGACGAGTAATTTCGTTTTGTGTTTCCCATTTAAAAAATGTTTTATGTGTTTTATATTGATTTGAATTTCTTTACATCATAAGACGGCTTACACTTGTAACTTGTTTTACATTTTATATATGTGACCTTCTCAAGTGTTCATTATAGTGCCTCTGAATAATAATTTAAAACATAAAATTAGAGAAAAACACAGAAAGTTGAAAATTGTACTCAGATGCTAAACAAGTGACTCAAGGAAATATGCATATTAGAAGGAAGCAAAATAAATGCTTGCATTTGAAAACTTTCTAAATGAAACAAATCTTGAGAAAAGACTACAGAAGAAAAGAAGCTATTATTGTGTTTTATAACAATGGTCCGTGGTCCTTACCTTGGAGTCTAAAATATCACAGGGATTTACGGTCAAACAAATTCTACATTCTCATAAACTTGACATTTGATATAATGGAAATGCGAGAGTCACGAGACAGACTGTATTCTTATACAAAAACAATATACATGCAATAAACATACAACAAACATAGATACAAAAAAGGAAATGTAACAAATGAAGACAATACAACTAACCAATTTCGAATCCTTTGTTAATTGTGAAAAAACATAAGTATCTGCAATGAAAAATTTACTTTCACACACACACACACACACACACACACACACACACACACACACACACACACACACACACACACACACACACACACACACACACACACACAGTTATTACCAAAAATATTTTCTCGAAGTCTATGTTTCTTAACTTCCGTTCGCATTACTTCAGGGCGAGTGATGAGATAAGCGACTGACTCTGCAGCAATCAAAAGACATAGGAACTTCTGTCTTTATTATGTAATAATTATTATAGAAATTATTTTTACTATTATAAATAATGAATACGGATTATTTATGGAGTGAGCAACGACGATACTTTCGTAATACCACCGTCGTCTCACCTTTTAACTGACATTTGCCGACTCGAAATGGGATTACTCATTTTGTATTCAGCACACAAGCAACTATATGTGTACAACTATTATATAAATTTTTCTTCGTTTCTACTAACGTCTGTATTAGACAACTCCAAATTTAATCTTAATGTTGAAAACATCGATAACCGATTGTCAGATTAGAATGTTCGCATTTGTTGCAGTTTGGACGCCAAATAGTAAGCAAAAGAAATTTCCCACTCACGGCTAAAACTTCCCTACCAGTCGATTATGTAGCTGTTACCATGGCAACAGGCTTGTTTACGTACCCTCTCCAAGCCACTCCCGCTTTTCCATAGCAATGATCCGCTTCCATATGGTGACGTATACAGACTGAATACAAAATTATTTTAATTAATGTAACGTTGATTTTTAAATAGGTAATATCGAACATCCGCATAAAGTAATCTGTAGTATAGGCCTACTTGTGTCATTCTAAGTCACTGGAAAATCATCATCATTGTTAATGTAGGCCTATACTGAAACCATTATATATAGGGCCCTACTTTAAGCTACTTTAGTGTAAATTAGTTAAATCCTTAAAATGCTAAAGTAATGGTTGTCAGACTACGGCTAGACTGAAGTTAACTTCTACAGCTGGGGGGAATAAATCAGGCTTCTGAATTTAGCTTCTGCATGTTATACGAACCGTTATTATACGGCATGTACACTAGATGTATGGTTCAGCTGTGTTAATCTAAGCACGTAAAATGTTCGACTCATTAGTATTAACAAAAACGTCTGTTACTTTGAGCACAAAACGTAGTATTGTAATATTAGAACGCAATGGGATGATTTTTGCAATAACTGGAAATATCTGAAAAGCTACGTTTCGGCTACCCACCCAAACATTCGGCAGCCGTCTTCAAGTTAAATACGAACTAAAACAACACAAGTGAAATCTGATAAGCGATATTCTATAAATCGAGTAATAGAAAGTCGATCAATTGAAAGCAGGGGCGTATTTACGGGGGAGGCGAACGGGATCGTCCCCCCCCCACAACAGAGGATCGAAAAAGTTGACGAAATTTGTTATTCTCTTAATTTTTAGGCTGTTTTATGAGTACACTAATATAGCAATTGCTCTTTTTTAAATATACAGTATAAGGTTTATTACAGTATATTGATTTACTACACAGTGTTAGGGTATACTTTAAATATGAAGTACAGAAAAATTAATTCAGTCAGTAAGTATCTTTTAACAATGTTTCAATAACGGCTACTTTTATTGTGTTATTACCGTTTACTTTAGTGGGACTGCTTTCAGGATGTTATGGTGCGTTTTTCAGCCACTTTAAAGATAGTATGTTGATTAGTGTTAACTTGTTTTCTTTTGTATAAAGTATACCTGACTTCGGACCCCCCCCCCCACCAAGACAAATTCTAGATACGCCTCTGATTGAAAGTAGTCAATAATAAATTATTAATTTACTACTTTGAAACAAAAACCAGTATCTTATCTTTATTACGGATATCGCATGCATTAAAATATGATTTTTCACTCTGAAGGCCTAAAAAACATACGTATACACAGTAGCCTACTTACTTAGGCTACTTCGCCTTCCTGCTAAGTTTTTGCGAATTTTTCATTTTTAATAAAACTGTCAAGCCGAGTAAACGCAAAGGAGAAGAGTACATGATAAACGTTCGTTTCAGTATTATAGGGATAAATTTGCACTGTTTTTCTTTACGACTTGCGTCGTTGGCACTGTTCTCATCTAGCAACTGGTTTATAGTTTCTTCGAAACTGGTTTATTGTTATACATTTCATTGTATACTCTGTCTACATTTGTCAACAAAAATTGATCTCTTTTAACGTTACCTAATCCTCTTTGATCTAATTCTGTTGATTTCATTTTATCTTTAACTACTGACTCATCAGTAACTTAATCTCTAATATTATTATATATAAAAAACCTTTCACAAATGAACTTACTTTGGTTATCACTTTCACAAACTTTTCAAGGTGATGTGCCTCTTCCTCAGTGTGAGTAAATACTGAATGTCATTGTTACAGAATAGCAATTATGGACTATAGGTGTGTGTGGTGGGAATTGATGGTGGGAGGGAATTGGCGCTGAGGTTTAAATTTTGTGTTTGCATCAGTGTATCAAATAGTGTATGTGATCTGTAATGTAATTGTTCATTATTTAATATGTTGTTTGGTTGTAGTGCGTGATATCTGTATACTTCAAATTGTTCAGCTGTGTTTAATTTTCTACTTTTTGGTAAGTAGTGTAATATTTCCATGTTGTGTTCTATGTTTGTGTAACTATGGTTTTCATTTTGTAAATATGTGGCAAATGTGGAATGTATGTAATTTGTGGTGAGGGCTTTTACATGTTCTGAAAATCTGGAATAAAAAGATCTTCCCGTCTGGCCGATGTAGAATTGGTTACAATCATTACAATTTAATTTATAAACTCCTGTTTTACTGTATGTGTCTGTGTCTTTGTTAATATTTATATGTTTCCTAATGGTGTTGTTGGTTCTGTAGGCTACTTTATAATTGTGTTTGCAATTTTGTGTATATTGGAGTTGTAGTATGTAAGTGTTATGTACTTACTGGGTTGTGTGTTGTTGGTCTGATGTGTTTTATTTTTTGTGCTTAGGATGCGTTTGTGTATTTTATTTACCAAATCGGGGTTGTATCCATTTGTAACTGCTATATACTTGATTGTGTTAAATTCTTCTTGGTAGTTATGTGTGTTTAGGGGTATTGAAGTGAGTCTATGGAGCATGTAATTGAATGCTGCATGTTTGTGTTGAGTTGGGTGGTTGGATGAGTTATGTATGACCATGTCTGATGTGGTGGGTTTCCTGTATATTTTGTATGTGTGTGTGTTGTTTGTTTTGGTGATTGTGAGGTCTAAGAAGTTAATGCTATTATTTAGTTCTATTTCAAGTGTGAATTTTAATTTATGGTGTATAGTGTTAATATATTTGTGGAAATTTTCTATTTGTCTTTGTTGCCGTTGTATAGGAGTATAATGTTATCAACATACCTGTGCCAATATATTATTTTATCAGTGTATTTGTTATTGTGCAATATGTGTTCTTGTTCTATGGTGTGTACAAATATTTCGGCTAGTATACCTGATATAGGGGAGCCCATGGGTAGTCCATCTGTTTGTGTGTAAAACATGTTATTGTGTGTGAAATAATTTTGATCAGTTATAATTTTAGTTAGATGTATGATCTCTTTCATGTGTGTTTCAGGTATGTTGTTTAATTTTAGTAATTGTTCTAATGTAGTTATAGTTTCTTTTATGGGAACATTGGTGTATAGGTTTGTTATGTCAAATGAAGCTAGTGTGGAATTGTGTGGAATGTGGATATGTTGAGTTTTATTCACTAGATCTAAATTATTTATGACAGTGGTGTTGTTAGTTAAATTTATGCTATTTCTGATTAATTTACCTAAGTGTCTAGCTATTTTGTGTGCAGGTGCTTGTGTGTTGTTTATAAGTGGCCTGATGGGAATATTTGGTTTATGTAATTTCGGTAGTGCATTTAGTGTAGGGGCTTTTGGTTTAATTTGTTTAAAATATTTGATGTTGTCAGGTGATACTATGTGTTTTGTGTTATTTAAGGTTTTGTTTATTTGTTTGTGATAATTTGGGGTGGGATCTTTATTTAATTTAGTGATGTTGTTTTCATTAAAAAATGTTTCGATTTTGTTATTTAAAGCTTGTTTTTCTATTATGACATTAATATTGCCTTTGTCTGCTTTGAGTATGGTTAGGTTGTGCTCTTGTAATTTACGTTTTATGTTTTTTAGTAATTGGAATTCATTACTGTGTTGGTTATGTTCATATTGCTGTGTGTGTTGTAATTTGCGTTTGATATCGTGGCGTATGGTGTCTTGGTCTATGTTATGCGTGTGTTGTATGGCTGTTTCAGCATCAAGGACTATGTCACGTGTATGTCTTTTATTATTGTTGTTATTAGTTGGATTGATGCCTAAATTGTGTTTTAGACCTTTATCTAATAGGGTTATTTCTGCATTAGTGAAATGGGTCAATGTTGTATTTACAGTACGTGCGTGAAACTTATGTGTCGGTATAGGGATGGTTTCGTTTCTGCGTGTTAATAGGTTATTGATTTTTCTGTTATGTCTTTCCAGTGTGCATAATTGGATTTTCTCTATGATATTTCGTGTATATTGTATTATGTGTTCTAATTCAATGTGGTGTAATATTTGTGTGAGTTTTACGTGTAGGTTGTATGCCGTTTTCTTTAGTGTATCTTTTTTGTGGTATAAATCTTTGACGATGTTATCCAGGTGTATTATTTCTGCTTTACGTTTGGTTTGTATTGCGGCGTGTGTGTTATTTTTTATTATGATTTGTGCATGTGTGGGTATAATGTTGTGTTTGCGGCATGTTTTGTTGTATGCGATGTTTAAGGATGTTTTTGTTATCTGTATTCTGACGTTTCAGAAAATTTAAAAGACAAATAGAAAAATTCCACAAATATATTAACACTATACACCATAAATTAAAATTCACACTTGAAATAGAACTAAATAATAGCATTAACTTCTTAGACCTCACAATCACCAAAACAACAAACAACACACACACATACAAAATATACAGGAAACCCACCACATCAGACATGGTCATACATAACTCATCCAACCACCCAACTCAACACAAACATGCAGCATTCAACTACATGCTCCATAGACTCACTTCAATACCCCTAAACACACATAACTACCAAGAAGAATTTTAACACAATCAAATATATAGCAGTTACAAATGGATACAACCCCGATTTGGTAAATAAAATACACAAACGCATCCTAAGCACAAAAAATAAAACACATCAGACCAACAACACACAATCCAGTAAGTACATAACACTTACATACTACAACTCCAATACACACAAAATTGCAAACACAATTATAAAGTAGCCTACAGAACCAACAACACCATTAGGAAACATATAAATATTAACAAAGACACAGACACATACAGTAAAACAGGAGTTTATAAATTAAATTGTAATGATTGTAACCAATTCTACATCGGCCAGACGGGAAGATCTTTTTATTCCAGATTTTCAGAACATGTAAAAGCCCTCACCACAAATTACATACATTCCACATTTGCCACACATTTACAAAATGTAAACCATAGTTACACAAACATAGAACACAACATGGAAATATTACACTACTTACCAAAAAGTAGAAAATTAAACACAGCTGAACAATTTGAAATATACAGATATCACGCACTACACCAAACAACATATTAAATAATGAACAATTACATTACAGATCACCTACACTATTTGATACACTGATGCAAACACAAAATTTAAACCTCAGCGCCAATTCCCTCCCACCATCAATTCCCACCACACACACCTATAGTCCATAATTGTTATTCTGTAACAATGACATTCAGTATTTACTCACACTGAGGAAGAGGCACATCACCTTGAAACGTTTGTGAAAGTGATAACCAAAGTAAGTTAATTTGTGAAAGGTTTTTTATATATAATAATATTTTTAAAAAAAGTGAACGAAGAGGATGAATCAACAAGATATTTATTAATCTCTAATATTACTGTAATAACATTTCGGACATATTAGAATTTTTGTAAAAGTTATCAAAAAAAAGGAAGGAAAAGAAAATTTAGGATTGTGCTTCTTCGGATTATGGGGTGTTTCGGATTACTGTGAGGTCGGATTATCGCGACCGTAAAGTAATGTTTGGATGTAATGTATAGGCTACTCTATGTTGCATCGACACTCCAAAATAATGCATCGATTTAGGCAAAACAGAGCTCAATCGAATCTGCTTATCTACCTGAATGTTCAAGGCCACATAGGGCCATAGTGTCTTGAAAAGTCCCACGTTAGAGTAACATTGTCGACACACAAAAATTAAAAAATCCCTTGCTCATCGAGAGAGAAATCTCGATTGGCCCTTGGGTTCAATGACACATCCACGAAGGATTAATTAAAATTAAGCAAATTTAATCGACACGATTGTTTTGAGCTGGCCAGTGATTACCCGATTACGTAAGGAGTAAGATTACCTGTTTGCCTGCTGTGTATATTTGAAGTCTGTGCCCCTGTACGCCTTAAACTGCTGCACAGATATCGATAAATAAGTGCCATTCGATTCTATTTGTTGTCGTGAGCTGACACCGTTTAAACGAGACTCTAGACGACGTATTGTTGAACTATCCACACAAATTTTAATTCTTTTTTCGTATCTAGGCTTTGTTTTAAGTAAATCGAGTAGTGTATTATCTAACAATTATTCTGTGTTGTTCTGCGTCAATGTTTTTCCTTCTACAGCTTTACGCTAATTTAGATTTCATATAATACGGTTGTTTCTATTATTATGGCTGTGTTTGTTACACTTACTATCAGCTTTATTTTTGCCTTCAGTAATACCAATATGACCATTGTCTTTCAGGAATGTTAACATTTAATTCTTTAGCTTTCCTTCCGTTGGACATATCATAAATAAATCGTTTTCCTTTTTCTAATAATCACGCAGGACATATTCTGTTCGCTGAATGGTCAACGAAAGTGAATAAAAAAAATTGTAAAAGTATGATTTTTTCTTTTTTACAATGCTGATTCCGCATTCTAGCAACACGAAACACTGTAGTTCTTTTATTTTTACCATCTTTTTCTTCGTCACTTATGTCCGAGACATTAAGCCACGGCAATGAGAAAAACTTATTTGCGGGAGGGAATCGCCCTGCAGCCTGCCTTCATTCGTTTACGGTGAAATATTTGCACAGCAGTTGAATACCGCGCACGCCCGCCTGGTTTCTGCTCAAGTTTCTACTGTTTACTAAGTAATCGGTACATATTACAGCAGTGTAATTTATACCCCATCAGCGTTACTTGGTACGGTTTAGTCGTTTCTTACATAACCGCAATTCACAAACAAATAATATGATGTAATGGCATTCTGTTTAGTAAATGCTATAGCAATTCTGTATAGCAAACTATCTGTATATACCACGGAACTCTCAGCAACGTGTTTTCCGTTCTGTCTGAACTCCAACAGGAATTTGTGAAGCGCATATTTCTGACATTATGTACATGTGCAAACAGCGTACTCTGTACGTATGCTGCACATCAGAATACAAATCACTGTTTACATCTCGCGTTACTTCAACGGAATAACAGCAAAAAATAATATTATCAACCGTGTACAGTTTTCAATAAAGATTGCAACATTAATAACTTTCACTAATGCAAATTATTACTTACATACTTATAAACTATGATAACCGCACGTTACAAGCATTCGATAGCGTATCGTCTGTCTACCACTTACCCGCGATACGCACATGTTGCATGAAATATGCGTCCGTCGTAAAAACTAGAAAGCTTACTGCCATCGGTGAAACTTTTGTAAACAATGTTTTTTAATCAGTGATAACAAACTGAAGCATTAATGCGATACTGTATAAATTAAAATATATTTTGAGTGAAAACATATACTATAAAAATTATTATATTTATATTATAATGTATTTATTGGCCCAATTATATTATTATTAATATATTTCGAAATACGCAGTTTACAACGTTTGACGCGACCACAAAAGATGATGAAATTGTTCGAATTTACGAACAAAATGTCTATAATTTATAAACTGTGTATATGGTTTATAAACCAAACAAACGCACGCACGTACGCGCTAACAATATCAAATATATTGTGAAAAAGTTTGCTTGTGAAAATTGTTAGTAAATAAATAAATAATGTGTGTGTAAATCATTATAATTACAAAATAAAAATGAAACTTATAAAAAACAGAATTAACTTTTAGTGACATTATAATATTATAATATATTTTGACAGTTTAAACTGTCTTCGTCACATTCTGAAATAAAATAAAGTAGACCTGTTTACAATCGGATTTGTATATTTATACCTAGATTTAATATGAATATATAGGCCTATAGATTTATATAATGTCTATTTAAGGTCGATATATAGCCTAAGAATCAGTTATAAGTTATCTAGGATGTAAGTTAAAATAGTTGAAATACAGTAAAATATAATTTTAATAAAAAATAAATACTTGTATGAAAAGGTTTGTTTCGGCTATTATCGAATAACGGATATTATACTTACAAATAAAGTAGCTCTGTGGATATACGTAAGTGAATATAATTATTTCAGAAATTATTGTATGCCATACAATTACGTCGTAAGCCATGACGTATGATTCTCAGAGGCCTGTTGTGTATCATTACACAATACGTTGTGTATCATTATATTCAATACGTTAACCATTAATAATTGTGGATTTCCTTTGACACGTCCTTTGATTAATTATTGTACTGTTTGTTTACGTCAACTGATATACGTATCTATTTCACTGAGACGTTGTAGTGTGTCATTTATTATATTTGGTTGCGTTTTGCTTATTTATTAGGCCTATGTGTTATTAACGTTTAACATTTTAATTTAGTCTCTTTTAGTTTCTATTCTTTAAGTAAAGCATTATTATTGTCGTGTTTATAGACAGTACTGCACATTTTTATGTCTGCACCATATGTATTTCTGTAAAACGCTGTGATCTTTGTAACGTTGTGTGGTTGTGAGGGGAGGGGTAATAACTGTAATATTTATGTGTGGTCTGACATACGGATAACTGTGTTGACTGAATATACCATTTTTTCCTGATACCAAATTTATTACATATTTTGCATTTCTATGAATTTATGAACGTCATTTTAATTTTAGGTTGCAATACAAAAATATTTTATCCACTTCTACCTTTTGGTTTGTGTCTTCAGGTAACTTACTTACTCTCAGGGTCACACGTTCATAATAACTGTAAGTTGTTCTGCATAAAAGATCGTCAAGTAATCTTATTTCGTTTCTCACGATCGTTAACTTACGGCTTTATGTATATTTCGCATATGTCGAAATATTTCGCTTATTTTACGTTTAACAAAAGTACTTAATTTTTATAAATAAGGTATCCTGAAAAGAAGGTCATAATAATCCACTGTAGAAAGGTAGATGAAATATCTATAAATGAAAAGGGTAGTTATAGGGGGAGGGGGTACATTTTTGTATTGATATTATAAATTTATCGACGGAAAACTTAAAAAAAATTCAATAAAATATTAACAATTGATATCGCTCCATGTAAACAAAATATCGTAACCACGGGGATACGTAAACAAAATAATTTTTCGTTTTCAGAAAATCACATATTAGGCTACAAACGCTGGGCGGTATTCGCTTTCTTTCGCATTGTTTAAATAAAAGATAATTTAATCAAATTAATACGTTATTTTTAAAATATTACCAACTATGTACAATTCGTATTTTGATTATCTTTCTCAGCGTTTTTACCAAATGCATGCTCATAAATATATTTGTTTCGTTCTGAGTGTACATATTAAAAATAATTTTATAATTAACTAGAACGTGGAAGCCATGTATGGTTCTCCATACCGATTTAAAAATTTATCCTTAGTACTAAAACAGTATTTTCTTTATGTTTATACTATATAATTATAATAAATAACGTATTTATATAGTTCAGGTTTCCAATATAGAAAATAAAAATAACGGTATTCTAGTTTAGTTATTCACAACGTTAGCTTTATCGAACGACTTCATGTCACCAGACTTTCTTCAACCGACGATTATTTGTAGTCTGAAATTATTTGAAATTCAGAATTATCCGTATAATTTTTCGGCACGTGTTATGTACAGAAGTAGAACAAAAATTTTAAACAAAACTAAAAAATGTGATTTATCGTAATATCAAAAACGTTTGAATACCGTTTAAATATCAAACTTCTGTCACCTTCACGGAACAAGTTATTAAATTACCGCTTTATAGAAGTTTCTTTAGTACATACAGGTTTTGATCAGATACTTGTCTGATCATTAGGTTTTTGTACCAACTGGATAAATTGTGAAATCACATTTAAGCTCTCCTTCTAACGGAGAGATCGTCCATCAACAAGACGGCAATTTTGAAAGATCACAATATTTCATACTATATATATTGTAATGAACGTCTATGGTATTTAAAATACGATAAGTAGATACGTAAGTTTAGATCATAGTATTCGTAACATTAACTTACAGTTTCGTCTCAGATTTTCTTTTATTTTATTTTTATAAAGTTATTTAATTCTTACAGAACTAGGCCTATGATTATTATTATGCAGCTCTGTAAAGAACGTATTTTTGTTTCTTTCTGTATATTTCTTTCTTAATATAAAACACGTAAACTAGTCCTATAGAGCGATGGTCATAAGTAAACATCCACTGCTTATCGTGAGTGTAACGTGTGAAAGTGCTGGCAGGAAGAATGGCCCTATATTCAAAAGGCCGAAGAGTCATAGCTGCTAAACAAAAGACCTGACACGACCCTGTGTGAAAGCAACGCTCTTGAGGTCAACATCCACGTACCCAATGCTAGCTTCTGCAGTGTTTACACATTGGGACACAGTTGCAGCGCGCTCATTATCGGTTGTAGGCGTTTTCTGCTAACCAGTTGTTTTATAGTTCAAGACTGGTTCATGACTAAGTGGTTGACGACTTCAAGGTCGTCACGATTCAGTAGTCATACCGCAAAATAATAATTATAATGCACTGCTTTTACCGGTGTCTTGCCGTGAACGAAATAATGCATCGAATATAAACTACAGTATACGCTGCACTGTAGTGGTAATAGGCGTGCCTAAGATATGCTGTTGCTATTAGTCCTCCAGTTACTATCATACCCTAACAACAGAGCTACACGATAGTGTAAAAACGTAACTGTCGATAAAATTCAATATCACAGTGTAAGAGTTTTACGATGTTAATTGTTATAACATTGAAAATAATACCACCGTAATATTTCAAATGATGAAATAATGTCATATCAGATCCGGCTAGTAATCCCTTGTCTACCCTTATGAGACAGGGCTCTAAGGAGGTATGAAGAATTTACAAGGTAGACCTACTTTACAGCGTCTATTTTTCCATATTTGTTTCCATGTTTTCCTGCCCTGAGCTGCTTCTCCCAATGATATTAGTAAAAGGCTTCGTATACCAGTGGGTACGGCACTAGCCTACTAACTTAGAGCATCCGGATTTCGTTAACTCAAGTCGAGCTTTTAGCCTTCAGGTTGACCCAAACTGTGGAAGCGGTGACATCTGCAATAATAAGCGGCTACAGCGTAGTGCTGGCCACGCTACCCTTAATGGTTTACCCTGCCTGTCATAAAACATTTCCATGATATGACAAGAGAATTTTTTATTATTGTTATTATAACTGTTGGTGTTTTTATTAATAAGTAACAAACAATAGTGATAGTAATGTTTTAGATTTGGTTCAAACCAACGTGGTGCAGAAAGAGCTCTAAGACCATCCATATACAGAAGTGAAACTGGAGAATACATATCTTAACAACAAACCTCTAATTAAAACAGAATTTGGAAAGTGACTGTGAAAAAGGAGGCATCTACAGTTAACTGTGCGAATAATTTGTAGCGCGACTTATTGTGGCATGTTTTAATTAGTGTTAATTCATTAGCAAACTTTACCTACAAATACAAATTACCTAGTGGTATACAGTGGTAATAATTAAATAGTATTTTTAAGTAAAAGTAAAAAAGAAAATAAGAGTAACAATTATTTAAATCATTGTCCTGGCTGTAAGGCCGTGGTCTTTCAAAATCGTCAGCTGATAGATGATCCAAATGTGGTGATCAGACGTTTCGGCCTCACCTCTAGAAGCCATCTTCAGGGAAAGGACTTCAAAAAAAAGTTGGCCAGATATACGTCAGTCAACCACAGTACTCTGGACAGCCCGGAGAATAATTTAAATAATTACGCAAAACAAATTAATAGGCCACTTACCTGATAAGTAAAAACAGAATCGTGAATCTTGAAAGTCACAAACAAAAACGAACAGTACATGAACACAGTAGGCCTACATGAATCCATGTTGTGCATGTTCTCATGTCGCGTGTAGTAGGTACAATATTGACGTGTTGTCTGTCTAAAATATCGGTATGGAGAACCATACATGACTTCCACGTTCTAAGATTTATACTATTTAAAATCATTTACTTGAATTCGGTTCGACGATTTCTAAAAAAATACCCTCCACCCTCCAACTATTTTCACTGTTTATAGACATTTTTGTTATTATGGGATAGTAGTTTAATATACTGTTATTTTCGAGTCACTTTATCTATAAAAATTGGGTACTTTATTCTTACAAAGTAACTGAACTACGCAGATAATCATCCCTCCTTCTCAACCAGTCCCCACCAATAATCACCAATAATGATATTTACACTTTCATAGAATAATAGTTTTATCATATGTAATTGCTAAGGTATCTTATCCTTAAAAATTAAATAATCTTACTTTACTTGATATCAGCAAAGTAATTTTCAAAAAATCACCCCCTCCCCATTCAACTGCCCTCTCCATTTATAGATATCTTATTTACCATTTTACAGTGGATTAAGATGACTTTATTTTCGGGGCACTTATTTATCAAAATTAAGTAATTTACTCTTGTTAAAACTTAAACGTTGCAGGTAAACTACCTCTCCCCCTTAACCGAACTTCACCAAAATCGATAGGCCTTGAGTCCTCTACAAATTGGGCACATATAGAAAAAAAAGTGTTTGTTTCTGTTCGAATTTGCGGCAGTTATCGTTCGCCATAGAAATATTCTACAAACATAGACACACAGATACACACACCGACACGTTCTTCATGTTTTGAGGTAGTAAAATCAAAATCAGCCCTTATCGCGAACACGATTTTTTTCGTGATCACCATACTTCCATTTCCTTACGGAACATGGAAGTAAAAAATGATTACTTTTTAAACGATACCTCACTTCCAAACGCGGAAGCTTACAAGTAGCGAAATATAAGACACCGTCGACGACAATGAGTTGAATACTTGAATCCGAATCCGTTTGCATCGCAGACACTATGATAAAATAGCCTCTGAAGAGCAGATAATGACATTTTGTTTCGCGTGCAGATAATGATATTTTGTTTGTTTGTCGCACGTTCGCAA
Source organism: Magicicada septendecula (assembly GCA_034769895.1). Taxonomy (NCBI): domain Eukaryota; kingdom Metazoa; phylum Arthropoda; class Insecta; order Hemiptera; family Cicadidae; genus Magicicada; species Magicicada septendecula. Next base: position 281,085,711 of record CM068374.1, read on the forward strand.
GAACACATTTAATTGACTAACAAGTAGTAGTTTGTTTGTAAATTGCAACTAAGCTTAGAGAGTACTTTATAATGAGCACAACGTATTACAGATTCAGTTAACAAAACAGTGCAACTAACTTCGAACGACGTTTGTGTAATGCTGGCAATTAATTTAACAACAACAAGACTTTCTCTCACAGGAACAAAACAGCAACAACGGAAATACTCTTACAGGGATGCCGCCACGATCTGAACGCACATAAATTAATTCTGTCTGCTGGCAAAGAGTTTAACGCGCTCAGTTCGCTGGAGAAAGAAAGTAACTGTTTTGTAAAAATAATAATTCGTAATAACTAAACAACACCAATGAAGTTAGTATTATTACAGTAACAACAAAAACTGAATTTACATAAACTGAATACAACTGTTGGAAATGTGTTTTAATGGTTTGTTACTAAGTCGGAATAAAAAACGAAGCCGCTTTCTTTCAAAACAACAATATTCATAATAACCAGTGCACCGAGGAATGAGTACACAGTAAGAGAAACGCAAACTACGAAGACTACATCAATTTAAAAGTAAATTTTTCTGATACAGTAGCACATTAATTAAAAAATAAACTATTGTAATACAGAAGCGTTTGCTCCCTCCCTCACAAAATACACTGAATAGGTTTTGTCTATGCTACCCGCAACAGGTACGAAGACACTAAAAATTTATAGAAAACTTTTTATGTGTACCATCAATATTTTAAAAAATCGGTATGGAACCATACATGACTTCCATGTTCTAAAATTTTAAAATAATTTAAATATTTTTAATGATTTAAATAAATCATTTAAATATAAATTGTAAAATTTGACAAGTTTGACAAATTGAATTAAATAAGTGGATGCTTGAGTTCCGAAGAAATTACGTATCAGCTAAAATTGTACCACCATGTCAGGTGGATTAAGACTATCCTCAACCTTCGTGAGGAAGGACTGTACTTTTGGATAAAATGTCCGTAGGTCGAACGAAGAGCTAGCTAAAGGTAGCTGCGATCTGATTCCTGTAATGAAATTGGACTCTCGCTGCGAGGGCCGAGGGATGTCTATAGTGTTATCAAACTCTTTCCTGTCAATACTATACTAGTCACTTTTCTTTTTTAAAATCGAGTCTTGATTTCTTTCTTTCCATTTGTCTTCTGATTTCCTGAACGACTATTCTGTTCACCCGTATAATTATAAATTTCTCAGCAAATCGTTTCTTCCTTAATACGTTTGTCTCCTGTTTAACACCCACCATTCTCATCCATGTCATAACGCTATATTCCACACAGGCTAGTAAATAACTAGCCATCAGGGAGGTCAAAATATTTTCAAGGAGGGGCAAACAATTTTCCAAACGAGAAAAATATTTATATATTTTTCATATACACACATGCACATATTAGTTTATAATTCTCATATAATAATAGAAATAAGTACACACACTGTATTAATTGCTTTAAAACAACAACACTGCCCAGCACTCCACAGGAAGCAAATCGATGTCCAGCTTTTCGGCTTGCACGCGTTGTGTTGATGTAGGTTTCGGCACTTTACATTTAAAAAGCGTGTAAACATAGTAAAATAAACATGAGTGAGGGCAGAAATAACGCGAATTTTGTATGTGTATTTGTGTGTGTGTGTGTGTCCTGCCGGCCTTTTTATTGCAGTAATCACAATAATAAAACTTGGGAAAAGTAAACATTACATAATTGTGATATGCTTGCCTGCCAGGAACGATACATTTTCGCTCATACGTGATTTAAATTAAAATGAAAAATATAGAATTTTGTTAAAGTGAAATGAAATGTTTCCATAGAAACTACTTCTTTGTTGTCAATAACGTAGTACAGATATAAAACTTATAAAAATTTAGCTCCTCCATCATCACCTACCATTTTAATTTATAAAAAAAATTACCCCCTCCCCCTTCAAATATCCTTTTCATTTATAGATATTTCATCTATCTTTCTACAGTGGATTATAATGACCTTCTTTTAAGGATACTTTATTTATCAAAATGAAGCACTTTACTCTTATTAAAACGTAAAGCGTTGCAGGTAAACTACCCCTTTCCCTTAACCGATCTTCACCAAAAACAATAGACCTTGAGTCCTCTACAATTCAGAAAAGTATGCATAAAATTACTTGATTCTGTTTGAATTTGTGGCCGTTATCGTTTTCCATAGAAAAAATTCTACACACAGACACTTCAAAATATCGGTATGGAGAACCATACATGACTTCCATATTCTAAGATTTATATTTAAAATCATTTTCTAAATGAAATATTACCATAGAAACTACTTCTTTCTACTTACTCCTTCAGCCTTAACCACAGTACTGTGGTCACTAACGTATACCACCTCACGTTATCGCACTCGATTTTCACTGATAATGGAAGTCGATGGCATTGCCGAAACGTCTGGTTTGGTAGAAAACATTGGACTACGGCTAAAGAGCCCGGGAAGCTCTTTATTGATCTCCATTAAGTAGTGCTCAAGTTTCCAAAGTTTTAATATTATGATGTCCGTAATTAAAACATCAGAGCAGGTTTAGTGTGCATGAGGGTACACCGTGGACAAAAATTTTCAACATTTCCTATTGAGCGTTACTTAGAGTAAAGCTGCGAATCTACAGTGTACGTTTCACAAAACAAACACGCGAAAAAGAAGGAGCGCTCCGAAGTCACTCATGGACCCTCAGCATCTTGCAGAGGGTTCATTCCCTAAAGACGAAAAGTCTGTCTATGAATCGTTCCTCTGTAAACACGTGCAGTTACACTGCCCAGCGATCCACAGGAAGCAAATTGATGTCCATTTTTTCGGCTTGCACGCGTTATGTTGGTGTGGGTTTCGGCACTTTCCATTTAAAAAGCGTGCAAATGTAAGAAAATAAACATGAGTGAGGCCAGAAATAACGCGAATGTTGTGTGTGTGTGTGTCTTCCCTGCCTTTTTATTGCTGTAGTCATAATAATAAAATGGAAACGTAAACATTACATAACTGAGATATGCTTACCTGTCACGAACGATATATTATTTTATACATGTATATTAACTCATACATAATTTACATTAAAATGAAAAAATTATAATTTTATTATTTCTTTTATAAAATTGCTAAACTGCAACAATTCTTGTTTAGACAAAGCTTTTCGTCATCTCTGTCATCATCAGGTCTTGAACAACGACCTGAAGGTTGTTCAAGACCTGATGATGTCAGAGATGACGAAAAGCTCTGTCTAAACAAAAATTGTAGCAGTTTAGCAATTTTATAAAAGAAATAGTAAGGATGGCTGCTAATTTAAAATATCGGTATGGAGAACCATACATGACTTCCATATTCTAAAATTTATTTTTAAAATCATTTCCGAAATGAAATATTACCATAGAAACTACTTCTTTCTACTTACTGCTTCAGCCTTAACCACAGTACTGTGGTCACTAACATATACCACCTCACGTTATCGCACTCGATTTTCACTGATGATGGAAGTCAATGGCATTGCCGAAACGTCTGGTTTTGTAGAAAACATTGGACTACGGCCAAATATCTCGGGAAGGAATTTTAACAAAAACTACTTCTTTGTTGCCGATAACGTTGTACACATATATATATATAAAAAATATGCATAAAATTAATGGCTTGTATAAGTTAATGATTGATCTCCATTAAGTAGTGCTCAAGTTTCCAAAGTTTTAATATTATGATGTCCGTAATTAAAACATCAGAGCAGGTTTAGTGTGTATGAGGGTTCACCGTGGACAAAAATTTTCAACATTTCCTATTGAGCGTTGCTTAGAATAAATCTGCGAATCTACAGTGTACGTTTCACAGAACAAACACGCGGAAAAGAAGGAGCGCTCCGAAGTCACTCATGGACCCTCAGCATCTTGCAGAGGGTTCATTCCCTAAAGACGAAAAGTCTGTCTATGAATCGTTCCTCTGTAAACACGTGCAGTTACACTGCCCAGCGATCCACAGGAAGCAAATCGCTATCCACGCTGGACACTTTTTCGGCTTGCATGCGTTATGTTGGTATGGGTTCGGCACTTTCCATTTAAAAAGCGTGCAAATGTAAGAAAATAAACATGAATGAGGCCAGAAATAACGCGAATTGTGTGTGTGTGTGTCTTCCCTGCCTTTTTATTGCGGTAGTGATAATAATAAAATGGAAACGTAAACAGTACATAACTGAGATATGCTTGCCTGCCACGCACGATATATTTTCTCTTATACATGACTAGCAGAATACCCGTGCTTCGCTACGGAGTTTCACGTTGTACGTAATGAAAATGTTAGTTTAATTAATAAAGTTTAATTAAAGTAGGCTTCTTAAAAATAAATAGCTGTTGCCCACAACTTCGTTCGCGTGGTCTTCAATTTAATGCGATAATATATTTAGAACAGAATCTATTCTATTGGGTTGCCATAGTAACCAGATCTAATAGTTTTTTAAGACCGCAAAGGACCCCCCAGAGGATCGTATCGAAAAAAAAACACCTGTCCTTTGTTGGTTCTCCCGTTGCGTAAAATATTTGTGCCAAGTTTGGTTGAAATCGGTACAGTGGTTTAGGAGGAGATGTGGAAGAAACCTTCGCGGACGTGCGCACAACAACTCACCGAAGTTTCATCGCAATCGGATGAATGGTATAGGAACGCATACGGGACAAACAAAGAAACATTCATTTTTATATATAAGATGTAAACTATACCACTTACTTGACATAAACCGTGATAGCTAAACTAATGTACAACATATATGTATTAATTATACACATAAATGTTCCTCGATAGACACTCTATCTATTGGCGAAAACTTGAATAAAATCCGTTCAGTACTTCCTGAGATTAGCGATTTCAAACACAGAGAGAAAACGGACCGACTTTACTTTATACTATGTACAGATTTACATTAAAATGAAAAAATTATAATTTTATTGCCTGGCAATAAAATTATTTTATTTTTATCAATTATCATTGTTCCAAAAGTTTAAATGAATTTTCAAGTACTTTACTCTTGTTAAAACGTAAAAGGTTGCAGGTAAACTACCCCTTCCCCTTAACCGATCTTCACCAAAATCAAAAGGCCTTGAGACCTCTACAATTCAGGGACGTATGCAAAAAATTATTTGATTCTGTTTGAATTTGCGGCTGTTATCGTTTGCAAAAAAAAAAAATTTCCCTTGATAAAAAAAACCGTTGCACGTAAACTACCCCTTTCCCTCAACCGATCTTCACCAAAAACAATGGGTCGTGAGTACTCTACAAATCAGGGCTGTATGCAAAAAATTATTTGATTCTGTTTGAATTTGCGGCAATTATCGTTTGCCATAGAAAAAAAATCTACACACAGACAGACAGACACACAGACACACACACAGACACTTTTCGGAAAACGACTTTTTTTCATGTTTTGAGTGTAGTACAATCAGAATCTGCAATAATCTCGAACACGATTTTTTTTGCCATCACCATACTTCCATTCCTTAAGGAATATGGAAGTAATAATATGAAGAATATAATTTTATTGCCTGGCAACAAAATTATTTTATTTTTAACAATTACCATTGTTTGAAAAAGTTTAAATGAATTTTCAAGTACTTTACTGTTGTTAAAACGTAAAAGGTTGCAGGTAAACTACCACTTCCCCTTAACCGATCTTCACCAAAATCGAAAGTCCTTGAGACCTCTACAATTCATGGAGGTATGCCAAATATTATTTGATTCTGTTTGAATTGGCGGCTGTTATCGTTTGCCATAGAAAATACGCTTGATAAAAAAATGTTGCAGGTAAACTACCCCTTTCCCTTAACCGATCTTCACCAAAAACAACAGGTCTTGAGTACTCTACACGTCAGGGCTGTATGCAAAAAAATATTTGATTCTGTTTGAATTTGCGGCTGTTATCGTTTGCCATAGAAAATACCCCTGTTAAAAAAATGTTGCAGGTAAACTACCCCTTTCCCTTAACCGATCTTCATAAAAAACAATAGGACTTGAGAACTCTACAATTTAGGGCTGTATGCAAATAATCTTTTGATTCTGTTTGAATTTGCGGCTGTTATCGTTTGCCATAGAAAATACCCTTGTTAAAACATAAAACGTTGCAGGTAAACTACCCCTTTCCCCCAACCGATCTCCACAAAAAAAAAATAGGTCTTAAGAACTCTACAATTCGAGGCTGTATGCCAAACATTATTTGATTCTGTTTGAATTTGCGGCTGTTATCGTTTGCCAAAAAAAAATTTTCCTTGATAAAAAAAACCGTTGCAGGTAAACTACCCCTTTCCCTCAACCGATCTTCACCAAAAACGATAGGTCGTGAGTACTCTACAAATCAGGGGTGTATGCAAAAAATTATTTGATTCTGCTTGAATTTGCGGCTGTTATCGTTTGCCATAGAAAAAAATCTACACACAGCAGACAGACACACAGACACTTTTCGAAAAACGACTTTTTTCATGTTTTGAGTGTAGTACAATCAGAATCTGCAATAATCTCGAACACGATTTTTTTTTTGCCATCACCATACTTCCATTTCCTTAAGAAATATGGAATTAATATCGGTATGGAGAACCATACATGACTTCCATGTTCTAAGATTTATATTTAAAATCATATTCGAAATGAAATATTTCCATAGAAATTACTGTGGTAGAATTACAGTACTGTGGTCACTAACGTATACCACCTCACGTTTTCGCACTCGATTTTCACTGATGATGGCAGTCGATGGCACTGCCGAAAAGTCTGGTTTTGCAGAAAACATTGGACTACGGCTAAAGAGCCCGGGAAGCAATTTTAACAAAAAACTACTTCTTTGCTGCCGATAACGTAGTACACATATAAAAAATTCTCCCCTCCACCTTCAACTATAATTTTTAATAATAGAAAATTACCCCCAACCCCGTTCACCTAACCTCTTCATTTATAGATATTTCATCTGCGTTTCTACAGTGGATTAGTATGAGCTTCTTATCAGGATACTTTATTTATAAAAATTAAGTACTTTACTCTTGTTAAACCGTTTGCCATAAAAAATACCCTTTTAAAACATAAAATGTTTCAGGTAAACTACCCCTTTCTCTTAACCGATCTTCTCCAAAATTAGCAGACCTTCCGTCCTCTACAATTCAGGGAAGCGTGCAAACAAATATTTGATTCTGTTTGAATGTGCGGCAGTTATCGTTCGTCATGGAAACATTTCTCTTGTTACAACATAAAATGTTGCAGGTAAACTACCCCTTTCCCTCAACTGATCTTCACCAAAATCAATAGAGCTTGAGCTCTCTGCAACTCAGGAAAGGGTGCAAAAAATTATTTGATTCTCATTGACTTTTCGGCAGTTATCGTTCGTCATTAAAAAAAATTACCCTTTTTAAAACATAAAACGTTGCTGATAAACTACCCCTTCCCTTAACCGATCTTCAACAAAATCAACAGACCTTGAGTTCTCTTTAGTTCAAAAAGGTATGCAAAAACCTAGTTGATTCTGTTTGAATTTACGGCAGTTATCGTTCGTCATATAAAAAAGTACCCTTGTTAAAACATAAAATGTTGCTGGTAAACTACCCCTTTCCCTTAACCGATCTTCACCTACACCAATAGGTATTGAGAACTCTACAATACAGGGCTGTATGCAAAACATCATTTGATTCTGTTTGAATTTGCGGCTGTTATCGTTTACTATAGAAAAAAATTATCCTTGATAAAAAACAGTTGCAGGTAAACTACCCCTTTCCCTTAACCGATCTTCACCAAAAACGACAGGTTTTGGGTACTCTACAATTCAGGCCTGTATGCAAACAATTATTTGATTCTGTTTGAATTTCCGGCTGTTACCGATTGTCATAGAAAACACCCTTGATAAAACATAAAACGTTGCTGGTAAACTAGCCGTTCCATTAACCGTCTTCACCAATAACAATAGGTCTTGAGAACTCTACAATTCAGGGCTGTATGCAAAACATTAGTTGATTCTCTTTGAATTTACGGCAGTTATCGTTCGTCACAGAAAAAATACCCTTGTTAAAACATAAAACGTTGCTGGTAAACTACCCTATTCCCTTAACCGATCTTCACCAAAACCAACAGGTCTTGAGAACTCTACATTTCAGGGCTGTATGCAAAATATTATATGATTCTGTTTGAATTTGCGGCTGTTATCGTTTGCCATATAAAATACCCTTGATAAAACAAAAAACGTGTCAGGTAAACTACCCCTTCCCCTTAACCGACCTTCACCAAAAACAATAGGTCTTTAGTACTCAACAAAACAGGGCTGCATGCAAAAACGTATTTGATTCTGTTTGAATTTGCGGCTGTTATCGTTTGCCAAACAAACAAAATTACCCTTGATAAAAAAAACCGTTGCAGGCAAACTACCCCTTTCCCTCAACCGATCTTCACCAAAAACAACAAGTCGCGAGTACTCTACAAATCAGAGCTGTATGCAAAAAATTATTTGATTCTGTTTGAATTTGCGGCTGTTATCGTTTGCCATAGAAAAAAATTACCCTTGATAAAAAACCGTTGCAGGTAAACTACCCCTTTCCCTTAACCGACCTTCACCAAAAACGACAGGTCTTGAGAACTCTGCAATTCAGGGCAGTTTGCAAAATATTATATGATTTTGTTTGAATTTGCGGCTGTTATCGTTTGCCATACAAAATACCCTTGATAAAACAAAAAAACGTGGCAGGTAAACTACCCCTTTACCTTAAACGATCTTCACCAAAAACAATAGGTCTTTAGTACTCAAGAAATCAGGGCTGTATGCAAAAACTTGTTTGATTATGTTTGAATTTGCGGCTGTTATCGTTTGCCATAGAAAATACCCTTGTTAAAACATAAAACGTTGCAGGTAAGCTGCCCCTTTCCCTTAACCGATCTTTACCAAAATCAACACATCTTGAGAACTCTACAATTCAGGGCTGTATGCGAAACATTATTTGATTCTGTTTGAATTTGCGGCTGTTATCGTTTGCCAAACAAACAAAATTACCCTTGATAAAAAAAAACCGTAGCAGGTAAACTACCCCTTTTCCTCAACCGATCTTCACCAAAAACAATAGGTCGCGAGTACTCTACAAATCAGGGCTGTATGCAAAAAATTATTTGATTCTGTTTGAATTTGCGGCTGTTATCGTTTGCCATAGAAAAAAAATCTACAGACAGACAGACACACAGACAGACACACACACAGACACTTTTTGGAAAACGACTTTTTTTCATGTTTTGAGTGTAGTACAATCAGAATCTGCAATAATCTCGAACACGATTTTTTTTGCCATCACCATACTTCCATTCCTTAAGGAACATGGAAGTAAAATATCGGTATGGAGAACCATACATGACTTCCATATTCTAAGATTTATATTTAAAATCATTTTCACCCAAACAGCCAGGCTGTGTCTTACCTGCCTTTTTATTGCTGTATTAAATGAAAAATATTATATTACATTAAAATGAAAAAATTATAATTTTATTGCCTGGCAACAAAATTATTGTATTTTTAACAATTACCATTGTTTCAAAAAGTTTAAATAAATTTTCAAGTACTTTACTCTTGTTAAAACGTAAAAGGTTGCAGGTAAACTACCCCTTCCCCTTAACCGATCTTCACCAAAATCGAAAGTCATTGAGACCTCTACAATTCAGGGACGTATGCAAAAAATTATTTGATTCTGTTTGAATTTGTTTGAAATTACCCTTGCTAAAAAAAATCCGTTGCAGGTAAACTACCCCTTTCCCTCAACCGATCTTCACCAAAAACAATAGGTCGCGAGTACTCTGAAAATCAGGGCTGCGTGCAAAAAATTATTTGATTCTGTTTGAATTTGCGGCAGTTATCGTTTGGCATAGAAAAAAATCTACAGACAGACACACAGACAGACACACACACAGACACTTTTCGGAAAACGACTTTTTTTTCATGTTTTGAGTGTAGCAGAATCAGAATCTGCAGTAATCTCGAACACGATTTTTTTTGCCATCACCATACTTCCATTCCTTAAGGAATATGGAAGTAAAACGTGGCTGGTAACCTACCCATTTCCCTTAAACGATCTTCACCAAAAACAAAAGGTCTTTAGTACTCAAGAAATCAGGGCAGTATGCAAAAACGTATTTGATTCTGTTTGAATTTGCGGCTCTTATCGTTTGCCATACGAAATACCCTTTTAAAACATAAAATGTTGCTGGTAAACTACCCCTTTCCCTTAACCGATCTTCACCAAAAGCGAAAGGTCTTGAGAACTCTGCAATTCAGGGATGTATGCAAAATATTATATGATTTCGTTTGAATTTGCGGCTGTTATCGTTTGCCATACAAAATACCCTTGATAAAACAAAAAACGTGGCAGGTAAACTACCCCTTTCAAATAAACGATCTTCACCATAAAACAATAGGTGTTTAGTACTCTAGAAATCAGGGCTGTATGCAAAAACGTATTTGATTATGTTTGAATGTGCGGCTGTTATCCTTTGCCAACAAACAAAATTACCCTTGATAAAAAAAAACCGTTACAGGTAAACTACCCCTTTCCCTCAACCGATCATCACCAAAAACCAATGGTCGCGAGTACTCTGCAAATCAGAGCTGCATGCAAAAAATTATTTGATTCTGTTTAAATTTGCGGCTGTTATCGTTTGCAATAGAAAAAATTTAAGATAAGATTTTTGCCTATCCATTCATTAACTACTAGCTTCGCCAGTAAGCAAATTGATGTCCATTTTTTCGGCTTGCACGCGTTATGTTGGTGTGGGTTTCGGCACTTTCCATTTAAAAAGCGTGCAAACGTAAGAAAATAAACATGAGTGAGGCCAGAAATAACGTGAATTGTGTGTTTGTGTCTTACCTGCCTTTTTATTGCCGTATTAAATGAAAAATATTATATTACATTAAAATTAAAAAATTTTAATTTTATTGCCTGGCAACAAAATTATTTTATTTTTAACAATTACCATTGTTTCAAAAAGTTTAAATAAATTTGCAAGTACTTTACTCTTGTTAAAACGTAAAAGGTTGCAGGTAAACTACCCCTTCCCCTTAACCGATCTTCACAAAAATCTAAAGTCCTTGAGGCCTCTACAATTCAGGGAGGTATGCAAAAAATTATTTGATTCTGTTTGAATTTGCGGCTGTTATCGTTTGCCATAGAAAATACGCTTGATAAAAAAACGGTGCAGGTAAACTACCCCTTCCCCTTAACAGATCTTCACCAAAAACAATAGGTATTGAGTACTCTACAAATCAGGGCTGTATTCAAAACATTGTTTGATTCTGTTTGAATTTGCGGCTGTTATCGTTTGCCATAGAAAATACCCTTGTTAAACAAATGTTGCAAGTAAACTACCCCTTTCTCTCAACCGATCTTCACCAAAAACAATAGGTCTTGAGAACTCTACAATTTAGGGCTGTATGCAAATAATCGTTTGATTCTGTTTGAATTTGCGGCTGTTATCGTTTGCCATAGGAAATACCCTTGTTAAAACATAAAACGTTACAGGTAAACTACCCCTTTCCCTTAACCGATCTTCACCAAAAACAATAGGTCGTGAAAACTCTATAATTCAGGGCTGTATACGAAACATTATTTAAGTCTGTTTGAATTTGCGGCTGTTATCGTTTGCCAAAAAAAAAATTTCCCTTGATAAAAAAAACCGTTGCAGGTAAACTACCCCTTCCCCTCAACCGATCTTCACCAAAAACAATAGGTCGCGAGTACTCTACAAATCAGGACTGTATGCAAAAAATTATTTGATTCTGTTTGAATTTGCGGCAGTTATCGTTTGCCATATAAAATACGCTTGATAAAAAACGTTGCAGGTAAACTACCCCTTCCCCTCAACCGATCTTCACCAAAAACAATAGATCTTGAGTACTCTACAAATCAGGGCTGTATGCAGAAAATTATTTGATTCTGTTTGAATTTGCGGCTGTTATCGTTTGCCATAGAAAATACCCTTGTTAAAAAAAGGTTGTAGGTAAACTACCCCTTTCCCTTAACCGATCTTCACCAAAAACAATAGGTCTTGAGAACTCTACAATTTAGGGCTGTATGCAAATAATCTTTTGATTCTGTTTGAATTTGCGGCTGTTATCGTTTGCCATAAGAAATACCCTTGTTAAAACATAAAACGTTACAAGTAAACTACCCCTTTCCCTTAACCGATCTTCACCAAAAACAAAAGGTCTTGAGAACTCTACAATTCAGGGCTGTATACGAAACATTATTTGATTCTGTTTGAATTTGCGGCTGTTATCGTTTGCCAAAAAAAAAAAATTCCCTTGATAAAAAAAAACCGTTGCTGGTAAACTACCCCTTTCCATCAACCGATCTTCACCAAAAACAATAGGTCGCGAGTCCTCTACAAATCAGGGCTGTAAGAAAAAAATTATTTGATTCTGTTTGAATTTGCGGCAGTTATCGTTTGCCATAGAAAAAAAATCTACAGACACACAGACACACACACACACACACACACATACACACACAGACACTTTTCGGAAAACGACTTTTTTTCATGTTTTGAGTGTAGTAGAATCAGAATCTGCAATAATCTCGAACACGATTTTTTTTGCCATCACCATACTTCCATTCCTTAAGGAAATATGGAAGTAAAATTATTTGATTCTGTTTGAATTTGCGGCTGTTATCGTTTGCCATAGAAAATACGCTTGATAAAAAAACGTTGCAGGTAAACTACCCCTTCCCCTTAACCGATCTTCACCAAAAACAATAGGTCTTGAGTACTCTACAAATCAGGGCTGTATGCAAAACATTATTTGATTCTGTTTGAATTTGCGGCTGTTATCGTTTGCCATAGAAAATACCCTTGTTAAAAAAACGTTGCAGGTAAACTACCCCTTTCCCTCAACCGATCTTCACCAAAAACAATAGGTCTTGAGAACTCTACAATTTAGGGCTGTATGCAAATAATCTTTTGATTCTGTTTGAAATTGCGGCTGTTATCGTTTGCCATAGGAAATACCCTTGTTAAAACATAAAACGTTACAGGTAAACTACCCCTTTCCCTTAACCGATCTTCACCAAAAACAATAGGTCTTGAGTACTCTACAAATCAGGGCTGTATGCAAAACATTATTTGATTCTGTTTGAATTTGCGGCTGTTATCGTTTGCCATAGAAAAAACCCTTGTTAAAAAAACGTTGCAGGTAAACTACCCCTTTCCCTCAACCGATCTTCACCAAAAACAATAGGTCTTGAGAACTCTACAATTTAGGGCTGTATGCAAATAATCTTTTGATTCTGTTTGAATTTGCGGCTGTTATCGTTTGCCATAGGAAATACCCTTGTTAAAACATAAAACGTTACAGGTAAACTACCCCTTTCCCTTAACCGATCTTCACCAATATCAACAGATCTTGAGAACTCTACAATTCAGGGCTGTATGCGAAACATTGTTTGATTCTGTTTGAATTTGCGGCTGTTATCGTTTGCCAAACAAACAAAATTACCCTTGCTAAAAAAAAAACTGTTGCTGGTAAACTACCCCTTTCCCTCAACCGGTCTTCACCAAAAACAATAGGTCGCGAGTACTCTGCAAATCAGGGCAGCATGCAAAAAATTATTTGATTTTGTTTGAATTTGCGGCAGTTATCGTTTGCCATAGAAAAAAAATCTACAGACACACAGACACACAGACACTTTTCGGAAAACGACTTTTTTTCATGTTTTGAGTGTAGTAGAATCAGAATCTGCAATAATCTCGAACACGATTTTTTTTGCCATCACCATACTTCCATTCCTTAAGGAATATGGAAGTAAAATTACCCTTGATAAATTACCTGCCTTTTTATTGCTGTATTAAATGAAAAATATTATATTACATTAAAATGAAATATCGGTATGGAGAACCATACATGACTTCCATATTCTAAGATTTATAATTAAAATCATTTTCGAAATGAAATATTACCATAGAAACTACTTCTTTCTACTTAGTGCTTCAGCCTTAACCACAGTACTGTGGTCACTAACGTATACCACCTCACGTTATCGCACTCGATTTTCACTGATGATGGAAGTCGATGGCATTGCCGAAATGTCTGGTTTTGTAGAAAACATTGGACTACGGCCAAATATGCCGGGAAGGAATTTTAACAAAAACTACTTCTTTGTTGCCGATAACGTTGTACACATATATATCAGTGGCGAAGTTACATGGAGGCAATTGAGGCAATGCCTACCCTAAAAAATTCTGTAGAATAAAAATTATAAATACGTATGAACTACATAACGTAAAGATTATACATTGTTACTGCGACTGTCAAATTTATTAAACCGAAACGTGCTTTATTGAGCGACCGCTAGATGGTGACAGGTGAGATTCGGCATAGTTCGTTTAAAGCGAATGAGGCAACCTGAACTTGCCTCAGCGTTTTTTGTATACATCGTATGTAAGCAATGTAGTGGTATGATAGGGATGTGTAGGGAGGGGGGATTGTCCCGCGCTGTACACATAGAGCGTTGAGGCATACCTCACTTCTGTGGTCCAAACAGTTAAGTTAAAGCGCCTGTGTTGTTTCTAATTGTTTATTTTATGCGGTTATTAAAAGTGTCACTGTTATTCCGCTGAACTAACAGATGATCAAGATTGTTATTTGAATTATTTGTAACATTAAACATATATATATAGAAACTAATCAAGTTTAAAAATTTGAAGTTCAATCAGTTGTATTATTGTGTATGACTAATACAAGGATTGTTCAATAGAAACACGTATACAGCTGTAAAGCATTTTTTATTCAACGATTTTAAAAGAAGTCTCCAATAACATTAAGACATGAGTTCCACTGTTGCGCTAACCTGTAGATTCCCTGCTAGTAAAATTCTTACGGCTGTTTGTGGAACCATTCGGTTACAGCAAACTCTACCTCAGTGTCCGATTTGAACCACCGTCCTTTTAGTGATTCCTTAAAAAAAATTTAAGATAAGATTTTTGCCTACCCATTCATTAACTACTAGCTTCGCCAGTAAGCAAATTAATGTCCATTTTTTCGGCTTGCACGCGTTATGTTGGTGTGGGTTTCGGCACTTTCCATTTAAAAATCGTGCAAATGTAAGAAAATAAACATGAGTGAGGCCAGAAATCAGGGCTGTATGCAGAAAATTATTTTATTCTGTTTGAATTTGCGGCTGTTATCGTTTGCCATAGAAAATACCCTTGTTAAAAAAACGTTTTAGGTAAACTACCCCTTTCCCTTAACCGATCTTCACCAAAAACAATAGGTCTTGAGAGCTCTACAATTCAGGGCTGTATACGAAACATTATTTGATTCTGTTTGAATTTGCGGCTGTTATCGTTTGCCAAAAAAAAAAAGTCCCTTGATAAAAAAAACCGTTGCAGGTAAACTACCCCTTCCCCTCAACCGATCTTCACCAAAAACAATAGGTTGCGAGTACTCTACAAATCAGGGCTGTATGCAAAAAATTATTTGATTCTGTTTGAATTTGCGGCAGTTATCGTTTGCCATAGTAAATACGCTTGATAAAAAACGTTGCAGGTAAACTACCCCTTCCCCTTAACCGATCTTCACCAAAAACAATAGGTCTTGAGAACTCTACAATTTAGGGCTGTATGCAAATAATCTTTTGATTCTGTTTGAATTTGCGGCTGTTATCGTTTGCCATAGGAAATACCCTTGTTAAAACATAAAACGTTACAGGTAAACTACCCCTTCCCCTTAACCGATCTTCACCAAAAACAATAGGTCTTGAGAACTCTACAATTCAGGGCTGTATGCGAAACATTATTTGATTCTGTTTGAATTTGCGGCTGTTATCGTTTGCCAAAAAAAAAAATTTCCATTGATAAAAAAAAACCGTTGCAGGTAAACTACTCCTTTCCCTCAACCGATCTTCACCAAAAACAATAGGTCGCGAGTCCTCTACAAAAAAGGGCTGTATGCAAAAAATTATTTGATTCTGTTTGAATTTGCGGCAGTTATCGTTTGCCATAGAAAAAAATCTACAGACAGACACACAGACACACAGACAGACACACACACAGACACTTTTCGGAAAACGACTTTTTTTCATGTTTTGAGTGTAGTAGAATCAGAATCTGCAATAATCTCGAACACGATTTTTTTTGCCATCACCATACTTCCATTCCTTAAGGAATATGGAAGTAAATATCGGTATGGAGAACCATACATGACTTCCATATTCTAAGATTTATATTTAAAATCATTTTCAGCCAAACAGCCAGGCTGTGTCTTACCTGCCTTTTTATTGCTGTATTAAATGAAAAATATTATATTACATTAAAATGAAAAAATTATAATTTTATTGCCTGGCAACAAAATTATTTTATTTTTAACAATTACCATTGTTTCAACAAGTTTAAATAAATTTTCAAGTACTTTACTCTTGTTAAAACGTATAAGGTTGCAGGTAAACTACCCCTTCCCCTTAACCGATCTTCACCAAAATCGA
Organism: Magicicada septendecula; assembly: GCA_034769895.1. Classification (NCBI taxonomy): domain Eukaryota; kingdom Metazoa; phylum Arthropoda; class Insecta; order Hemiptera; family Cicadidae; genus Magicicada; species Magicicada septendecula. Next base: position 281,102,192 of record CM068374.1, read on the forward strand.
ACGTCATTGAGACCTCTACAATTCAGGGACGTATGCAAAAAATTATTTGATTCTGTTTGAATTTGCGGCTGTTATCGTTTGCCATAGAAAATACGCTTGATAAAAAAACGTTGCAGGTAAACTACCCCTTCCCCTTAACCGATCTTCACCAAAAACAATAGGTCTTGAGTACTCTACAAATCAGGACTGTATGCAAAACATTATTTGATTCTGTTTGAATTTGCGGCTGTTATCGTTTGCCATAGAAAATACCCTTGTTAAAAAAACGTTGCAGGTAAACTACCCCTTTCCCTCAACCGATCTTCACCAAAAACAATAGGTCTTGAGAAATCTACAATTCAGGGCTGTATGCGAAACATTATTTGATTCTGTTTGAATTTACGGCTATCGTTTGCCAAAAAAAAAAATTTCCCTTGATAAAAAAAACCGTAGCAGGTAAACTACCCCTTCCCCTCAACCGATCTTCACCAAAAACAATAGGTCGCGAGTACTCTACAAACCAGGGCTGTATGCAAAAAATTATTTGATTCTGTTTGAATTTGCGGCAGTTGTCGTTTGCCATAGAAAATACGCATGATAAAAAACGTTGCTGGTAAACTACCCCTTCCCCTCAACCGATCTTCACCAAAAACAATAGGTCTTGAGAACTCTACAATTTAGGGCTGTATGCAAATAATCTTTTCATTCTGTTTGAATTTGCGGCTGTTATCGTTTGCCATAGGAAATACCCTTGTTAAAACATAAAACGTTACAGGTAAACTACCCCTTTCCCTTAACCGATCTTCACCAAAAACAATAGGTCTTGAGAACTCTACAATTCAGGGCTGTATGCGAAACATTATTTGATTCTGTTTGAATTTGCGGCTGTTATCGTTTGCCAAACAAACAAAATTACCCTTGCTAAAAAAAAACCGTTGCAGGTAAACTACCCCTTCCCCTTAACCGATCTTCACCAAAAACAATAGGTCGCGAGTACTCTACAAACCAGGGCTGTATGCAAAAAATTATTTGATTCTGTTTGAATTTGCGGCAGTTGTCGTTTGCCATAGAAAATACGCATGATAAAAAACGTTGCTGGTAAACTACCCCTTCCCCTCAACCGATCTTCACCAAAAACAATAGGTCTTGAGTACTCTACAAATCAGGGCTGTATGCAGAAAATTATTTGATTCTGTTTGAATTTGCGGCTGTTATCGTTTGCCATAGAAAATACCCTTGTTAAAAAAACGTTGTAGGTAAACTACCCCTTTCCCTTAACCGATCTTCACCAAAAACAAAAGGTATTGAGAACTCTACAATTTAGGGCTGTATGCAAATAATCTTTTCATTCTGTTTGAATTTGCGGCTGTTATCGTTTGCCATAGGAAATACCCTTGTTAAAACATAAAACGTTACAGGTAAACTACCCCTTTCCCTTAACCGATCTTCACCAAAAACAATAGGTCTTGAGAACTCTACAATTCAGGGCTGTATGCGAAACATTATTTGATTCTGTTTGAATTTGCGGCTGTTATCGTTTGCCAAACAAACAAAATTACCCTTGCTAAAAAAAAACCGTTGCAGGTAAACTACCCCTTTCCCTCAACCGATCTTCACCAAAAACAATAGGTCGCGAGAACTCTGCAAAACCGGGCTGTATGCAAAAAATTATTTGATTCTGTTTGAATTTGCGGCAGTTATCGTTTGCCATAGAAAAAAAATCTACAGACAGACAGACAGACAGACAGACAGACAGACAGACAGACAGACACACAGACACACAGACAGACACACAGACACTTTTCGGAAAACGACTTTTTTTCATGTTTTGAGTGTAGTAGAATAAGAATCTGCAATAATCTCGAACACGATTTTTTTTGCCATCACCATACTTCCATTCCTTAAGGAATATGGAAGTAAAAATTATAATTTTATTGCCTGGCAACAAAATTATTTTATTTTTAACAATTACCATTGTTTCAAAAAGTTTAAATAAAATTTCAAGTACTTTACTCTTGTTAAAACGTAAAAGGTTGCAGGTAAACTACCCCTTCCCCTTAACCGATCTTCACCAAAATCGAAAGTCATTGAGACCTCTACAATTCAGGGACGTATGCAAAAAATTATTTGATTCTGTTTGAATTTGCGGCTGTTATCGTTTGCCATAGAAAATACGCTTGATAAAAAAACGTTGCTGGTAAACTACCCCTTCCCCTTAACCGATCTTCACCAAAAACAATAGGTCCTCAGTACTCTACAAATCAGGGCTGTATGCAAAACATTATTTGATTCTGTTTGAATTTGCGGCTGTTATCGTTTGCCATAGAAAATACCCTTGTTAAAAAAACGTTGCAGGTAAACTACCCCTTTCCCTCAACCGATCTTCACCAAAAACAATAGGTCTTGAGAACTCTACAATTTAGGGCTGTATGCAAATAATCTTTTGATTCTGTTTGAATTTGCGGCTGTTATCGTTTGCCATAGGAAATACCCTTGATAAAACATAAAACGTTACAGGTAAACTACCCCTTTCCCTTAACCGATCTTCACCAAAATCAACAGATCTTGAGAACTCAACAATTCAGGGCTGTATGCGAAACATTATTTGATTCTGTTTGAATTTGCGGCTGTTATCGTTTGCCAAACAAACAAAATTACCCTTGCTAAAAAAAAACCGTTGCAGGTAAACTACCCCTTTCCCTCAACCGATCTTCACCAAAAACAATAGGTCGCGAGTACTCTGCAAATCAGGGCTGCATGCAAAAAATTATTTGATTCTGTTTGAATTTGCGGCAGTTACCGTTTGCCATAGAAAAAAATCTACAGACAGACACACAGACAGACAGACAGACAGACAGACAGACAGACAGACACACAGACACTTTTCGGAAAACGACTTTTTTTCATGTTTTGAGTGTAGTAGAATCAGAATCTGCAATAATCTCGAACACGATTTTTTTTGCCATCACCATACTTCCATTCCTTAAGGAATATGGAAGTAAAATGAGTTTTTCATGTTTTGATGGTAGTACGATCAGAATCTGCCGTTATCTCGAACACGATTTTTTTCGCCATGACCATACTTCCATTTCCCTATGGAACATGGAAGTAAAAAATAATAATTTTGATATCGCATCAAACGTAGAACTGCTGGTGTAAATAATTAATTACACCCTCCCCCTTCAAGTATCATTTTCATTTATATAAAATTTCCCCTTCCCCCTTCAACTATCCTTTTCATTTATAGATATTTCATCTACCTTTCTACAGTGGATTATTATGACCTTCTTTTCAGGATACTTTATCAAAGTTAAGTACTTTACTCTTGTTAAAACGTAAAACGTTGCAGGTAAACTACCCCTCCACATTAACCAATATTCACCAAAATCAATAGGCCTTGAATCCTCTACAACTCGGGCACATATGCTAAAAATTATTTGATTCTGTTTGAACTTGCGGCAGTTATCGTTCGCCATAGAAAAAATTCTACATACAGACACTTTTCGGAAAATGAATTTTCTTCATGTTTTGAGGGTAGTACAATGAGAATCAGCCCTTATCTCGTACACGATTTTTTTTCGCCATCACCATTATTCCATTTTCTTACGGAACATATATGTAATTTCAACATACATGTATGTATTTGAACATATTATATGGTTTTTATAGATGTAATTTCGGGCGTAATTTATATATTTGGATGTTACAGCTCTGCAGAAAAAAATGATTATGAATTTACAATTTCATCTCCTCAGCGAAGACTATTCTGTTCATAAATCTCAATTTCTGTACGGACTGTGTATAGGGAAGTTAAGTGTTTAACAGTTCAAATATATTTTCAAACGTCAACCTGAAAGTTTAGAAGTTGCAGTGTGGAACGTCCGTCTTAATCGGAGAGGGGGGGCTGGAACGTGTTAATCAAAGTTAAAAATTAAAACGACGCTATGTCTATAAACCTAGATTAACATAAACATAGACAGTTTATTGAAATATAAGACTGTAGCAATAAAATTGTATCTTCAATAAATACTGCGACTTTTATACCACTATCTGTTTTCTGTTTCCGGGGGCTCAAGCCATCGTCTTTGTCCTGATCTGATGACGTTGCGATGTAACTCATCAGCCGGACTGATTGAACAGGACGGTTTGAGACGTGTCTAGCCGAAAAGTTGACAGTGGTTTTAAATACACACAGTTTTCTTAACTTAAAAGGGATAGTTTCATGCATGAGGTCCACTTATTCAGACGACAGTCACCTGAGGCATATCTAGGATTTGCCTTGGGGGAGGGATCCGGTCGAGTCGGCTTCATACAAAAGAAAAAGAAAATTAAGACTAATCAAAATTATTATCTTTGAAGTGGTTGAAAACATCTGATAACATCCTGAAATCAACCCCATTAAAGTAAATAGTAAAAACACAAAAATACGCTTTATTGAAACATTATTTAGAAGACAGCCTACTTACTGACTAAATTGATCTTCCTATATTTCATATTTCAAACGTATACCAAATAATGTGTAATAAATCTGTCTGTATATTTAAAAAAAGAGTTACCATTATATTAGCGTACACAGCTGAAAAAAGTAATAAAATAGCCTAAAAATTAAGATATTAACAAAATTTGGGGACCCTCTGGGGGGTCCGGTCCCGTTCGTCCCCCTAACAATAAACTAACACACCCCTAACAATCAATAGTGTACGTGAGAACCTACTCTACCTTTATCTTTCTTAAGTGAGACGAAAAACGGAAAGTATCTCATACATCGCTCGTGTTGGACAGTGTGTAATAAAAAACACCAACTGTATCTTCAGAACGAAAGTAACCGTAAACGCTGAATAATGCTGTGCACATAACAAAATTTGTATAATTCCGCACATTTAGAGAAACACAGATAAACGACTTCCTGCTAAAATCGCCTGTAGTCTTAGAACAAAAAGTTATTGCATTTTTATCGTATAATCTCAATCAAATCAAAACAGACATACGCATATCTAGAAATCGTAAAGACTGATAAGCAGTCTAATAAAAATAAGGTCAGTGTTTTATTTGAAATAATAATTAAAGAAAAGGATACGAATTCTAAGAAAACGCTAACACATTACTAACAAATAAATATTAATAATAATCTGACGGCTGTTTCCTTTCCATTATCATTGACCAGATTTGGCCAATGAATAGAAGCAGACGTCGCCGAAGAAAGCGACACAGTTTGTCGTGACGAGTTTTAGGCGACACACAGACGGTTATTACGTTAACGTACAGTACTAGGCTATGTAAACAGACTGACCTCAGCAAATGCAATCCAGTCCAGACACAGTAATTGTTGGGCACTCCTACTGGACTTCACGCGCGCGCACACTCAATGACACTCACTAAGTGTGTCTCAAAAGTGTCGGTGTGTGACGTCACGCGCTTGTCTTGACCTTTGCTGTCCAGCTGTGTGCTCAAGGTGGGGGTACCGGTCATTCACATTCAAAGCTACGTGGACGGATTTCAAAATCCCCTGGCTGCCGTTTCCTTCCTTCCTATGCGCTTAACTGTGTTACACAAACCGATTGATCGCACTAGGCTGATAGGCCGCGTTCTAGGTTTTCGTTGTATACCTCGTAAATGACTTTTGTTTTTCTTTCGGCTTATCACAATTATCTGAAACGTAGTCTTCTGTAATGCGTAAAGACATTAACTTGACGGCGTCTGTGTTGGCCGAAAGTCACAAAATTACTCTTGAATTCGAAGATTATGTCATGAAGAGTACGTCTCTAGAGACGAAAGAACTAAGTACAAGATTTGATCAAAAAAGAAAAGTTAGTGCAATCTCACAATTTCCCGCTCTATAAAAAAAAATAGATATGTCCATTAAAAAACTTTTTTGTAAAATTGGTATCCATGTGTGTAAGAATTTTTTAAATTTATATAGCCAATATTTTGGGTTAACAGATAACTGCGCAATTTGTGTTTTGGTATACAAAACGAATTTTTATAAACTAGTATTCGCATAGATTTTTGATAAAAAAATCTATGACTTCTGCTCAGTCTATTATGCACAAACCACCTGTGTACAAATTCTAAGAAAGCTTCCAGACCGGCCGTGAAGCTGGATCAGATGAAGACTGTCGTATTGTATTCAATCAATTTTTATAGCTAGTTTCTACTAGCTGCTACGGTCAACGATGAAACTTATTCTGCCATTCTACGTTCCTTCCGTGACGTTGTTGATAGAAATCGGCCAGATTTATGAAAGGAAAATTAAATTGCTCGATGATAATGCAGTACCTCACATGATATTCCTCGTTTACGAGTTTTTAGTAACAAACCACTTCACAATGAAGTCGCGATTACGGTATTCATATTGGATCCATTTGACTTTTCCTGTTCTTAACAACGAAGAAAAGCATGAAAAGACAATGTTTCGCGACTGCTGAAGACATGAAACAGAAATCGCTAAGCCGAGCTCAAGGCTAGATAACAAAAAGTATATTTCAGAAATGTTTGAAGTCTGAAAGAAACCTCTGCACAAGTACGTTATATCCGATGGAGATAATTTTGAACTGCACACAGTAAATACAGATGAACAAAAAACATAATTTTTCACATAAACGAACATTGCATGAGTGTTTTGACCAAACTTCGTCTTTATGGAGACATTAAATATAACGTACATAAGGTAGGCTACATTACATACATACATACTTATGTACATAGTACGCTATACTTACATAAGGTATACTGTATTAGAAAGTTGATCTCATGATTACACCATTGATGTTTTGCAGAAGAAAGTATAATTGGACTTGGATATTGTGATACTAAACTTGGATGATAACGGAAAACATGTCAGAGATCAAGAGTTCGCAGTGTAACGTAAGAAATTGCTAAAGATGTGGAATAATTGTGTAGGGGTAGTTGTTTCACATGATTTACGAATAAACCAAAACATTTCTAAAGACTCTGACTATGTGACAGTTGCAGATTTCTTGGAACAGCTCAGTCTGGATGATGCTAAAGTACCAAAATGCGCAGGCATTAGGAGAGAGTAAACGTGAAAACTTGTACTGAAAAGGCTTCAGAAGCACAATGTGAATCGACCTATGAGACATCGCTGAGAGCTAGCGGGTAATTCTGACTTGAAACCACGTGAAAAGGTTATATTATCTTATCGTTGTTGAGTCTTCAGTCTAAATTAACCTACTGACCTCGTCCACAAAAACGTGTTAAACGAAATGCACATGTGGACTTAGCAAATCCAAAACGTACATATAGACATGGTACAGTAACTTCAGTTTAACGTTGGCTTCGAAAGACTGGTTAGAGGGGTGTTATTAGGCAAGGAATGCACAGCGCTGGCATACCATCGGTTTGTGAAGGAGAAAGACGGTATAAAATATCAGATACACTGCTTTGAGTAACCAAAATAAGCCGTTGTCGTGACTAACACTGATGTTTAAACACGCATAGCTCTAGACTACTTTCAAAATAAACCAGTTTCATTAAATTGTCAGATGTCACGAGTTAAGCAAATTGGCGTTTAGAGAAATATTTACTATTGACTTGCGAGAGAAATCAAACAGACTTTTCGGTTTTGTTCAAACTATTATAGGCCTAAGCGATTGTAACTGTAATAGTTACGGTACCGGTAATGTAAAAAAATAGGACAAAAATAGTAGGTGAAAAATTGCGCCGTCTTGAATTCTTTACAGCTTCTGTTTCGGAAACAGCAAAATTATCATGGACCTAACTAAACGAATAAATTGTCCTGAACATTAAAATTACGCGAAACGAGGCGTTTAAATATTCAGAACCTAAAACTATTAAGTATTCAGAAGAAGAGATGTTTGAATATCCATGAACGTCCACGGAAAATTAACCTTCATTACGCTGTACACGGCAGCAATTTATTAAGTATGATCCCCAATATCAAATTATAATTATACATATAAAAGTTAAGCTACTATGCAAATAAATTTTTAATGAAATCACGGATGATATGTAAACTTGTTAAAATTAAAGTAAACAAAAGCCTAATTGGGTCTATGTTCATCAATGGCAGTGAAGTCTGGACTTTGACAAATGAATGTCGAGGCTATTGGGAAGGAAAATTCTACGAAAGGTAGGTACATGGGTCAGTACGAGAGGCGGATGGTTCTTGCAGAATGATTATGAACCACGAGTTGAGTCAGATTACAGCGAATAAATGTATCCTACGACTTAGTAAAATACTTAAAAATCATGGCTAGTCGGGTCACATTGAAAGACTAGGCCAATCACGCATAACAAAGATCTTAAATTGAAAACCAGTTGAAAATAGAATGGTAGGAAGACAAAGAAAATCGTGGGCAGATGATGCGGAGGATTCATTTAGATTAATGGAGGTGAGGAACTGGGAAAGAAAGGTACTGTGAAGAGAAAATGGAAGAAAATTTTAATGGAAACCAAAAATCACCCCGGGTTGTTGTGCTGGAATGGAATGGAATAAACACATCACAAAATTAAGATATGCGTATGGTAAAACAACCGGACGTTAACCATATTTGTATTAAACAGAAACTGCTGTTTCCCGATTCCATTAAAAATTTAAATACTTATTTTTAGTTTTTTGTATTAGTCTCGAATTCAAAAATTTACGATTTTTCTTTCCCGTATTTTAATTAATAAAAGAAAGCGCTACTTACTTAATTCTCTGTTACAATTCTCTCCCAATAGAATTCTCATTCCCCCTTCTTAAATTCATCTCTTCTTGTGGTTCATAACAGACTAGATAGATACTATCTTTGTGAGCCGCAGTCAAATTTCCTACTTCACGTTCGTTTAATACACAGGTTAACTAATACACTGATTTAAAAAAATATAGTTTCTTTGATACGGTAATTTCCACTGTATGCGAGTATTCAGATTCTTATACCTAATACGTTATCTTGAGAATAATCATTCCTTAAATGTAGGACCATTAAAACTCAATGTTATTCATTTCGTAGTAACAATCTGGTTGTATTTGCTCTGTTGATAACAATAACAGACATTGTTGTTTCCTTACCATTGCCTCTAGTAGCCTGCATATTGCTGAGGCCATTACAAGTACTGAGGCATACATGATTACAACCTTGCGCCACTCCACTGAATTAATTTTAGCAGCGTCGCAGAATTTTTGTTCACCACAACTTGTCAGCGCATTATCCGGGCAATGGGATTCTACACGTGTCGGACACTATCGGTCCTACGCTGTAAACGAAATGAAGTTATTTTGTGAATCCTCGATACACAAACTGTCCTCTACACAGCGTACGCGAAATGTTTGGAGGCACACAGCTGATTGTCCCCCACTCCTGGGCGGCGGCTCCATGCCCTCGCCATCGTTTAGGCAACGATACGCCAAGGTCGCCGTGAAGGCGACGCATAAGTGTTGTGACCGCGCCCGTTTGCTTCCGAAAGACCTCTGGAATCCAGCCCGGTATGGCAGATACAGCGGAACTGACATACAAGTAACTACATATTTTCGGGTCTTGCACCGCCTTCTGCTCGCACGTCAGGGTCATGGAGGCACTGGCCGCATTCAAAGACGTGTCACAATTGTATTCGTTGGCTTGTATGAAGGTTAGGCTACGTACAGATCGAGGGAGGGAAGCTCAATTCCAGTACGACATCAACAGTCTACCAGAGTATAGTGGCTCCGGTGTGATGACCAGGCATTGGTAGGCGACTCTGATTTAAGGCACAAAATTTAATAAACTTTTCACTTCAAGAGAATTAATTTTTTAAGTGATAAACGTATTGAATCTACGTACTCTCCCTCCCCTCTTTCTCTTCTCTCACCACAGTCGCTGTGTCAAGAGTTCCAACAGTTATGTTTTCTTTTCATAAACATGACACACCGCTTGTCCATGGTAATGGCTGTAAAACGTATACAGGTTTTGGATGTACAGCTAGCAGTAGAAAAGTGTTTATCTGTTAAAAGGCTAAACTTTAATTTCAGCGTTGACTGTACATTGTGAAATAATAATATTATTATATACACGGTAAATGTAATTATTGTGTGACCGAAGATTACCTTGAAAGGCGACGGTTTGTTTCTAAATAACCTCGCCTGTTGTTACATCACTGTCTAACAATGGCTATTAACACAGATGGTGGGTCTGTCATCTCACAAAGAGGTTGGTCCCACACGCTTTGTATTGTTTCTTTGAAACCTCTTTGCTTTTCAGCCCTTCACTGTCTAGTTTTCGTAATTCACAACGTTTCGTGTGTCTTGGTTTCGTTTACCTATACTCCTCCTGTCCATTGATTAATTGTGGTAGTAGAAAATATGACAAAAAAATGGGAATATAATACGTAAAGAACACACAACACACTTATAGATAGAGTAAACAACAATGCATAGGCCTACATGTTACCTACTGTTATAAAAAGGCCACAGTGTCTATAAATGATACGTCAAGTTACTGAGGAGAATATGATAGAAGTTTTAGAATCTGTTAAGTACTATACTAAAAACAAACGATATCTATATATTACGTACCAAATTAATTTTCAGATCTCAATCATGTGTCATATTTATTTAAAATAAGGCCAATGGAAATTGTTGTCCATAAGCAATGAAATGATTGCTAAGCAACAGTAATCGAATAGGCCTAAGTGAATTTTACAAAACTTAGTCTTTACTAACAGGCAATGTGTTATACTCGTATTTTGCCAAATGTGAAAAATGTTTGCAAAATATACACACACACACGTTTTCAGTTTGTGCACATTAACATTAATCGCAACTTGAAGTCACGTATGACAAAAGTTACAAGAATTTCATAATATTATTTACGAACACGATTATTTCATTTCATTGGGACATAATTGCTATTAATATCAATCCTACTCTAAGGAATACTTATAATTTAATTTTCACAGTTAAACAGTTCGTAATTAACAACAGTCTCTTATAACAAATCAAATATAAATTGTTCACACGCAATAAAATGTAACTAATATTAAACACAATTGTATTACAATTATACCGCCCGATTACAAAACGCAACACTTCACTAATAACCACTTGAACGTACACTGTAATGTCGCCCGACAATAACTCTCGATCCGAACTGTACATATATCGCTGCTATACTAGACGGGGGGGGGATGGAGAAAGTTCTGGATTGTTCGGTACGCTTCTCGAACATTCCCCCTCCTTAAGCCTGTTCGTCCCGAACTGGCAAACCGTCTCTGCAAATTTGGCCAGGCGATCTAGGTGGACGTCCTTGTGAAAGATAATTCTCCCGTCCTTCGAATTCGATCTCGTGTGATCCGAACATCAAGTTCCCAGGAATACGAGTCTTCCGCTCAACCGCTAGTTTTGCTGGAATCACTCCCATTCCGTCATGTACTGGTGACGTAAACACCACTGGCTGATCCAAGTCTGATTGGATCTCGTCAACAACCTCTTGCGTAACTTCATCTTCAGCAACTTTTCCCCTGGGCGCTTCTATTAACTCAGGAACAGACAAGGGGTTTTCCTTGACACCCATAGTTGGCTTTCCAGTCACTTCTTTTGCTGTTTCACGTATGTGTACTTCCTCTGCTAGTTCTTCTTCCATTTCCCCCTGGAATAGGAAAGATTCCTCTTGACCAGACCTGTTGATTTCTTCTTCGGCCAATGCCACTTGCTTGATTGAATGGTTGGCAGACCCTGACATTTTAACCATGCAACGCTTTATATTTTCTTGTCCAACCTTCAGGACGTTCTCTCTTAAGTCCACAACAAATCCGTAGGCATTCATAATGTCCGTGCCAAGAATCACTTCATCAACAATGTCTGCGACAAGCATTTGGTGGCTAAACTCGAGAAGACCCAGACGTACACGTACGTCTATCTTTCCTAACACATTGACGGGGCTTCCAGTCACAGTCTGTATTGTACAAGAGCTAATTTGAGGCCGTCGATTGCTGATTAAGTCAAGGCGCACAATAGACACTGTAGCGCCCGTGTCAACTGTAAATGATGTTTGTTTACTTTCCGCAAATCCAGTAACAATCAGGTTTCCACTAGTCTTATGTAGCGTCGAAACTGCATGCTGTTCTGGGGCTTTATTTCTCCAATTTGTGCGATCACTCCCTTCTCTCGGTATTTTGTTCTTCCAGCAGTCTACCTGTAGATGATCACGTTTCCCACAGATGTAACACTTCGGTCTTCTGTCTTTATCCTTTAGTTCGAAAGAGCGATGTGGCGCTGCTGACTTCTTAAACTGTTGTTTTTTAATCGTCTCTTTATGCCGTCCGCTATGACGATACTGTGGTATTGGATCCGTTTGGCTACAATGTGACGGCATACTTTGATAAATGTAGGTCGCCGACTCGGCAGCTTCAAAACGGAGAGCATGAACAAGAGCGTCTGATTTATTATCGTGCCGTGCCATTCTTAACACTTGTTGTAATTGACTATCTCTGATACCGTCAATACACATAATGAGAGAAATCCACTTCCGGAAGTCCTCCGATTCTTCGGGATAAGCCAATCTCGTCAGTCGGTCGATATTCGCTTCAAACTCTTGAAGGATCTCCCCTGAACGCTGTCGCCTCACTTTAAGTTGTTCACGGTACACTTCGCACAAATGCTGGTCACCGTACCGTAATTCCAGAGCTTTAGTTAATTCGGCATAGACGTTCTGATTTTCAGGTGGCACTTTCTGTATTAGTTGTGCGGCAGGCCCTTTTAAAGCAAGAATTAGTGATAGTCCTTTCTCTTCTTCCGTCCATTTATTTAAGCGAGCGGCAGCTTCAAATTGGCGAATATAAGTTGTCCAATGAGTGCTTCCATCAAACGTTGGGGCCTTTGAGAACACTGGCCCTACTACAGTTTGATTTCTCTGATATTTTGAATCTTCATTAGCATTTACTGATGGTTTTTCTTTATCAACTATTTCTTTAACTAAATGTTCGACTTCCTTTTCAATTTATTTTATTGAATTTATAATAGAATCTTCTAAACTTGACATACTTGTTTTTATGGTTGACAGATTTTTCTATTTCAGATATTCTGTCAACTTGTTTGTTTAGCTCACCTCGTGAAACGACGAATTTTGCAGTGTTATCATCTTGTACGAACGCCTTAACGTCGTCTGCTTGACGACTAAATTCTTCTTTTTGCCGTCTCCCTAGTGTTTCATTTTTACGCTTACGTTTTTTTTTTAGTCGTTCTGCCATTAGTGCTTTTTGTCATTCCTCTGGTGCTTCTCTTTCTTGTCTGAGTTTCTCATCCAGTCGTTTTTTTCTTTTCTGCCGCCTCTTGTCTGCGTCGTTCCTCGATTTGCAGTAGCATTCCTTGGAATGATTCTATCATCTGACTGGTATCCATTGTTTTCCGATTAATTACGAATTACACTCGTCTTGTACAAAGTGTCCACTGTTTCCACTGTTAACCGTTCTATCCCAGTTCTGACACCACTGTTACGACAGTCAACTCGATCGTCGTAGGTACAGTGGAAACAAAATAAGTACAAGACACCAATTAAGTCACTAATCACCAGCTTTAATTTTCACAGTTAAACAGTTCGTAATTAACAACACAGTCTCTTATAACAAATCAAATATAAATTGTTCACACGCAATAAAATGTCACTAATATTAAACACAACTGTAGGCCTATTACAATTATACCGCCCGATTATACAACGCAACACTTCACTAATAACCATTTGAACGTACACAGTAATGTCGCCCGATAATAACTCTCGAACCGAACTGTAAATATATCGCTGCTATAACAGACCGGGGGGCGTGGAGAAAGTTCTGGATTGTTCGGTACGCTTCTCGTAAGGCACGATTTGCAAGTTTTTAGAATGTTTTCTCTAAAAGAGATAAAATCCTGTTAAACAAAAAATTCTGTTCATATCAAACATCATTTTTGAAGTTACGGAGCCTGTCACCGCTTACGTGATATTCGATTGTTTGTCTCAATATAGTAGACAGTGCTGGAATTTATTTCTGATTTGTTCTGTAACAAGTGAGTATTAAAAAATGTATCGGACTTATAAAGTCCACACACAACATTATAAACGACGTGTTTTGGTAATAATCAATCTACTGTTAATTCATAAATTCTATGCGGAACAGGGCACGAAGGACACGTATAACAAGCAATGCCGTTTGAACCTTTTGACAGTAAAAAAATAATTTAGTAAAATTACACTAAACCCGAATTCATATATCGCAAAAGCAAATACGTACAAATGTCGTACTGCAACTTTATTCCGATCAGAGTATCGGATGTTATATGCTCCCAGCGACCGGTGTCCCTTGTAGAGTAAGTCTACGGTCACACTTGGCGTTTCTTTCGCCGCGTTAGATACGCTAAGAAATGTAAAGACCGATGTCCAATCTAGAGAGATGCGGATGTTTTTCCAAACTGCCCCCCCCCCCAAACTGCGTGAGTTTCTACCTAATGTCATTAAAAATTAAAAGAGGACAAGGCGTAGCTGCTCACTTAACCCAAGGTGTTCAGTTATCTATTATTCAGAACAGTTGAGAGGCTTGTGCTCTTCACATACGCGTGAATATCCTGTTTCGTTTTAAGTCGCCTTCCCTTAACGTAATTAGTTCACGTGTGTTTTACATTTACTCAGACTGCTGCATAAAATTTTCAAGGTTTTCAGGATTAAAACTGTAAAACAAAACTGGTGAAAGGTACGAAAATGACTAAGATTTTAAGAGGAGAAGCCAGTGTTTTGAGATGCGTAGTCAATTATATCGGTGCAATTTACATGCACAACATGTTAATAATTCGATTTCTTCACAAGGTTATCGCATAAGAGAAAATTAAAGTACTCTTTATTTTTATTCTTATTTTGCTGTTTATAGTCCAAAATGTTCTGATAAAATAATTCCGATACTAAACCATAGCAAATTGTACGAGAATGTAGTTCAAAATAACGTTTTCTTTCACAACAACATTGAACGTCTTATTATAAAGCCAAACGAATATTAAATATTGATTTAAATGAAACATATCTAGCCTTAATGGAACTTATCTATAAATAGTTACGTGAATCGTTTGACGGAATTTAACTAGGCCTATATCCAAACCGGCGACCAAATTTTTCTACCGGCTAAACCGTTTCAGCAGATGCACAGAATTAAATATATGGCACCTACAGATATGAATAAATGTTGCGAATAAGCAGGTTCAGTTTTACTCTAATTGTAAACAGGAAGCCCGATGGTTTCCTGTAAGCGCCATGGTTTCATGGTGCCCGTTGTATGGCGCGACAAAAGCGTCTGTGCACAATGGGTTTCGAGGCAAGACGATTACGAAAAGTAAAGGGGGCAAAACGTTCTACGCGTCTTAGGGGTACAAACCATTATTCTCAAGAATAGTAAATATATATTCAAAGTTTAGGAGAAGCACAGGATAAAATTTTCTTATTTTCTTATACAAGATGGACGACAGACTGCGAAGTACTCTGTAATCTCTCTGTCACGCAGTCAAAGAGCGTCTCTTGAAAATGTTAATCATGTCAATTTTACAAAATTTGTTACGTTTGCAAGAAACATTTAAATGTTTGTATTTTTTACGCGTTGATGCCATATATGGCAGTGTATTGTATATGGCAGAAATAAAATAAAACTTGAGAACGTTTAGCACGTCTGTTACTCATTTTCGTCATGACTGATCTTCAACTGTCAAGACTAAAATCACTGACGCGAGCCCAAAATGTTATCGTAACTCACATTAAAGAATAAATTAACTCATGCTCTCGTGGCTACAATACTTTCACATTTTATTTAAGAAAATATATAGGAAACAAAGCCTAAATTAGAGACTACGAGGCCTATACATTTTCAGGGTTTGTAGGCAAATATTGTCTCAAAGCACAATATGAGTTCATAATGTTGAAATAACAATAAAGTATAAACTTTCAATAGAAATGTTCAGCATGAAAATTTAGTACGACTCTCCCGCTCAGCAAAAATCTCTTGTTTCTACCGATAAAGGAAGGAGAGAGTTTAAAAATGATTTCAATTTCAGAATCTTAAAACTACTGGTTGCGAGGAACGGATAAAACAAAACGTATGCCGTTAAACTTATACCCTTATACCGTATACAAAATTTAATTAAAATTAAGAACGACGCAAAATGAAAGTACCGAAGGCAGCGGGCATTAACTTCCCGGTTGCATCACATCTGGATCCGAGATATCGGAAACATTTTCACCCGTAATTGAAGCAAGCGTGATATTAAATTACACGGCGTTAATTAGGGAAGTTGAGATTCTTACTGCTTATAAGACGATTAGTTTCATAATTAACGCTGAAATCGTTTCCGAAACGACATCCGAGAGTCACCGCGCGGGAAACGAGTGATACCACTAGCCGCCGCAGAGGCAGAGGCACATTTGATCGGCCTGACTGCCTTTTCCGGGCAACAATATTGCGCGAGAATATCCGTAACACAAACTGCATCCAAGTTATCTGGTTACACGTTATCGGGTAGAATCCTGTACACGGTATTGCGCGTGCAATATCGAGTTCAATAAACTAACGTCTTTTGTTTCCTTTTAAAGTGCTTAGATATTTCATTTCATCCGGTTTGGTTTTTATTTTGTTATTGTCGATACATACACGCTACTGCTGTATGCTTCTATAATCTTCTACAATTGTGTATCCTTCTCCTCATTTACCTGAAGCGCAGATTAACATTATTCTAGGTAAATACAGTAAAACCTTGATCACCTGATATACAGTAGGCCTACTGTAAATAGTATCGGGGAGTCGTTCGGATTTCCGCGGATCAATCACCAAAAGCATATTATATTAAAGCACTGTCATATACTAAACTAAAACTAAAGGAATAAAGCTCCAATAATACCATAATCGAAAAAAATTATTTTGTATCCAAGGTGATTAGATTAGCTGACGTGAAAAACGACACTTTGTACACGGAATAGGCTATGTCGCTTTACACAAGAATTAGTTTATCGTTAGATTAGTAGCGACTCTGACAAAGAGTTTTTGTCTGGTTCCGACATTAACTTAAAAACATTGGTGTCGTCCTTTCGACAAATTTTACTGTACACTGGTAGGAAAGAAATACTTAACAAACTTAAGCATATAGGCATAATGAGTGCTTTTTTTTTGTAGGAATAGTGTTAAACCTACACAGGGAATAATAATAACTAGGCTTATGACAAGTACAGTATATTATTATTATTTTTATTTTTACAAGACACAATTATAATATTCCATATATGTTTTATGTGTAA
The DNA here is from genome assembly GCA_034769895.1 of Magicicada septendecula. NCBI lineage: Eukaryota > Metazoa > Arthropoda > Insecta > Hemiptera > Cicadidae > Magicicada > Magicicada septendecula. The sequence goes on from CM068374.1 coordinate 281,119,411, forward strand.
TGCTTAATCTCATTACGGGCAAGACTGTGTTGCCCATATACACGCCCTGATAATGACAACACATTTTGTCCAAACGTCGACACAAATGTTTTAAATTGAGTGCAGTCACTGACCAAATTTAATAAATCCTTTCGTGACTAGAAGTTATAAAAAAATGCGTTTCTGTCAAGCGGTATATGCCCCACCCAGTAGGCAATATTAGATTACTTATTACATTTAGAAGACGTCTTCAGTGTTTTGTTCCATTACTTAATTTAGCGTGTTGTTGAGAAAAGTAACAGTTTAAACGGTTCTTTGTACACTTGTAAAATTCAATATACCTCAAGAGGATCAGCTTATGAAAAAAATATCCGCCGATGTTTTTTATTAAATTCTAAGTTATAAATTGATTTTCCTTTCTCTCAATTTGCAGTATTTCTCATTTTACTTATTAAGTATCTTAAATTACACCAAGATTTCTTTGATATTTTTTACGTTAACTGTTTCAAATTTCTTTTTTACTCTCAGTAAATTTAGTACCTACACATTTAGTTAGGATTTTCAGATTTTCACTGTTTCAATTACCACGATTGAACTGTAATATCCCACTAAACAAGAGAATATTTCCTTGGATTTTCTTCTTGGAATGCAAATTTATTCACAAGGGGACAATAGAGTTGCCACGCACATTACTGGCAGCTGTGAATCGCGACCATCAATTTAGCTTATAAACATTCACATACAAGTACTAAATATTAACTTTTAAAAATATTAGTGAATATATTCTTCTGTACAACGACTATATGCAAAGAAAACGTACAAAACATCATATCTAATTTAGATATGTTGCCAAGACACGAAAATAATGGTTTCTTCGTGGGGAGATCAATTAAGATAACGAGTATTATACGTAGTAATTGTTCGTATGGTGTGGCGTTCTGCGCCATTGCAGAGACATATGACATCCATCAACAAACGAACGCGCGATATCTTTGTGTTGATTGGTTGTTACGCTTCGCTTTTAATTAGTTTTTGTTGACTGCAGATTTTTGGTGTTATCGGGATTGTATACTGTGCATATGTGAGTGTTTCCCATATTCAGTGTTTGAAAAATTGTGCCGTGTTTTGTACTGATTTGTATTTGTTCAGGTACTAGTTTTCTTTTGTATTTTATGTTTATGTATGTGCAGATTGTCCTAGATAATCATTATAATGTCTTCGCGTGTTATGTGCTTTATCAGTGCCATGCTGTTAACGTGTGGGATTCTGTTCTGTACTAAGTCTGTGTACGTAGCGAATTGGATTTATAAATGTTTTGGTTTTTGAATGCAGTTAGATATTCGAAGTACCGGTTTTTAATTTATTTTCTCTAATCGATGTAAAGTGTTTTGCAGTTATGTTGTAAACTATATTTTAAAATCAATTATTTAATGTATCGTTCTTATTATGTGACCTATTTAGTATTATATATTTTGTATTAATTCTGTTTTAGGCCTACATACGTATTTCGTATCTGTTGACTGCGAGAATGTACCCCCTGCACAACATGTCCAGGTTATGCGAAATATTTTTTATGGGTTTTTAATAAGTTCAGACAGGTTTTTTATCTTCACCTTTAAACATTAACCTGTGAGAACTAAACTTAGTTTTGGCCTACAGACCAATGCCGAAAATTGTCATCCTTTTCTAGTTTTAAAACATATTCTCTGTGTATGAGCGCGCGCGCGCGCGTGTATGTGTGAGGGCGTCTCAATGTATAACTCTCTTGCTCAGAAGGATGGCAGTCAGCATTAAAACAACTGTAATTAATTGTTTATCTCGCACCAATGTAGTTAGGTTGTCACATGTTCCTGCACACAAATGGGTCAGCTCCGCCGAAACTGATAAGCTACGGTTGATGAATGCTGACTATGGCAAAGTGGACCAAAACAGTAACTCATTTAATATTCATGTTGAATGCGGTATCCAAGTCACATGTACGAATTAATAACTAAATTACCTTAAATTGTCCGCCTTGTGACTTCTTGTAACTTTCCACTATGACGCGTTTCAGAGCTTATGCTCCATCATCAGATATTGACTAAAATAAAACTATCACTCTTGCCGAGGTCGTTACATAGTATAAAATGTTAAAATTTGCATATGAACTGCACGCGGAAGTATGATCTGCATATTCATATGCAAATTTTGACATTTTATATTATGTAACGACCTCGGCAAGAGTGATAGTTTTATTTTAGTCAATATCTGATGATGTAGCATAAGCTCTGAAACGCGTCACAGTGAAAAATTACAAGAAGTCACAAGGCGGACAATTTAAGGTAATTTAGTTATTAAGTAATCTCATATTACTAACGGTGCACTCTGACTGGTCCACAGAGACAGTGTTAGGAAGTGCCGCACAATTAAGAACACATTATTTTAGAAAAGGCTTCCGAATGTTATCATTCTGGCCGAGACAGTATTAACCTAGAACGTTTGGCAAATGAAATTCAATGCCCGGCTGAAAAATTTGTTCCTGAAAAGTATCGTTGCTACCATGCAAAAGGTCCTTCCCAATTTATTGTACGCGTTATAGTTATAAACACCATAAGTTACTAAACTCTTTGTTTTTTTATTCCTGTCACATAAAAATAAACATAAACAACCTTTTTACTATTTTCGAATATATAAACATTAAGCTGTATTATTTCAAATAAAATAACTGACTTACACAACGTGTTAGGTAGAAGAACCGTGAAAACTAGCTAGCTTTGTAGATGACTGTGGGCCAGCTAAAATTACTTCAGCATGGGCTAGCTAAAATTACTTGAGCACAATATTTTATTTTACACACAAGTTACTTTATCTAACACAAATATTTAGTATTATTATCGACAATAGATGGTTACCAGAACAAAATAATCTCCGTCTGAAATAAAGGCGTTAAAACTTCCACGTTTCTTGCCACATTATTACACAAAACCGAACTCCATACAAATGTATACAGTAAACGTAATCCTAATGAGCTGGAATCGAAACGGATTAATTTTTTCCTTATTACTGCCAAAAAAATAATAATAATAACTGGAAACTCATCTCATTTTCGTTATTGAAATCAGCACGTGGAGGTAATTATATTCGTATTTTTACTGAAAATATCACCCGGTACGAGTAGAATTCGGTAATTTGATTTTTGGGAACTGTGCCTTTATCCATTCCTGCAGTACATTTTCGATGTTTTTAATATGCGATTGTATCGATATATTACGATGTCGTAAAGAAGAAATGTACTAATTGTAAATTGTCCTATTTCTTAATGCAAAGCGAAAATACGTGTTTTTTCATTTGCGTGGTTAGGTGACAAGGGTATTTGGTTTTTTGTCAACTGCTGAAATTAATAAAAGCCATGGTTGAGGAAAACATAACCTTTAATGTGTATATACAATGCTTATAACACAGCAATGCTTAAAATAAAGAACCTAACGATTTTGAGTTGACAAATTAACAAAACTACTACAATGAATATTATATTAATAATGATATTAAATCGATATAATTGATTTATAACGTCCTACGTACTTTGGGTGCCGTTTAATACAATGATAAATGTAAATGTAACTTACAATTGTGGCAATTAGTTATTTAATTGTATAAATTTATCGATCTCTCACATGTATCTAGCTCCGAAGTTGGACGCCATTTAATATAATAAATTTATATTAATATTTATTTGCAATGGATAATATGCAGTTACTTGCATTAATTAATTACTTTTATGCCGCGCGTTATGCAGCTATTTAATACAATGTATAACTATTCTGATTATTCATAAACAAAATACTTGATATCATTTAATAAATTAATGTTGTCAATTCATTTACTTGACTGAGCAAAAGAAACTCTTAAAATTCTACTTTATATTTCCTTCAAAATTTAAGTTAATATCTGGTTTGTATTTGGTAATAATAAACGCATATATAGGATCAACTTACATTACTAGTTTATTTATCATTCACAATAAATTATAATCGTACATATGATACGTCGATGTACCTGTAATACATACATATTTTATAAGAACAAATTCATGTTTTAATATATGCTGAAACAAAGAAAACATACATACATATATAAATCAAATAAGATAACAATTCATATTTTACTTATTAATGCGTTCATTAATCCCAGATAGTTTTTTGTTAATATATTCATTAATTACGTTTTAATTCTGATTTATTCATTGCGTTTATTAATAATTTTCTCAGGGATGAATTCTTTGAAAGAATCAGGTCAGTAGAAGTGACTAACTAGTAATGATTAAAATAATGGTTACTTGAATTATGAAATATCCATTAGTCTTTGGTGAAGTCCAGTCCCAAAATGTTGAGGATGACATGAAGACACATCTCGTTGAATGCCGTCGTTATCACAAACACTTACACACACTCTTCCGGTCACTCGCGTTGGCGTAGGTTTATGTGAATAATTGATGTTTAGTGTTCAATTAAATACTTCATCTTACGGTGTATGTTGTGTGTTCGTTTTAACGTTAATGTACATGTCTAGTTCCACTTCTATAACTGCTTTATCAAATATTCGTGTGATTGATTCATTAGTTTAATGTTTTCATGTTCTTTATGGTGTTAATAAGGTGTAGTAACACTGAATTAAGTTCAACTGTTTAGTATATTACATATGTGGTGATATCTGTTCGTGTAACGATCTGATTGTTCACTTTGAATAATTCCTATCTAAGTCCGTTACATCGCACTTCGAAATTCACTATTAAAAGTTTACTAAGTCTAACTATCGTGACATGAAGGTTTCACTAAGTCTTCTATGTTACGAGTTGACGTACTAACTTCCGAACTTGAGTTATCTCTCCGAACGATTAATATACTCTTGTGAACTTAGAGTTAAACTGACTCCGAACGATTAGAGTAAACTGTTTTGAAAATTGAAATGATACTGGCTCCGAATTTAAAGTAAACTCGTGAAAATTTAAAGTAATACTGGTCTCCTCCCCGTCTTGGACAGATAGTTTTATTAATTCGTCCCTACTCAAAATTTTGTCCCTGGCGCTGTTTACGCCTTCTTTATTCGTGATTGGTCAGTTTTGAGTTTTCTTGGAATATTTTGTCCCACTATGTCAAGATCCTACGTCACCGTTCTTCCAATAGGCTCTTCGTTTCTGTTGCTATGGAAACAATCCTCTCTACCAGTTTTCTCCATGACTTTAGGCATCTGATAGGTTCTTAGACATCCCCCGATTTTGCTCTGTCGAACGTTGACCCTTTTCGTAGAAACTAAGGCTATAATATGCTTGTCCATCAACCTATTGTCTGAAGTAAACTCAGTGTTTCTCTAGATTGCCATTATCTGTACTTTCGGTTCTCCCGGCGTATTGTCTTGTGTCGTACCCCTTTTTTGTAGCTATTAATAATTTTGGACATCTGCTGGCTGGCGAAGTCACCCCAACTTTCCACTCGTAAATTCTGTCTGTCACTTAGACGATAACTCCAGCTGCGTAACATGACTTGAGTTTTTGTCTGATCTCTCCCTCAGTATTGTTTCTTAAGGTGCAGTGCATCCGTTCCATTGTAACATGTAGTTTCATACTTTTTGTCGTCTATCGTATACTGACGTAACATGGTCGAACATCTGCCACATTTCTCAGTACAAGTGTGAATGTCCTCGCCTACATTGTTACAGCTGTAGTGAGCAATAATTCTGAACTAAGCTTTCCCTGTCATCTTGTGCAACCAATTTCTATAGTCGGGTTGAACTTAACGTCTTTCTATTGTCAAGTTAGCGACGCTGCTCTGACATCTTCTCATTACGCTTTATTTATTGCGTCAACTATAAGTCGTTGACACCGCCTCGTGTGAACGCACTCCGTCGAGGTGAAAATTTGAAAAATTTTAAATTTTCTGCTCGTTACACTACAACAGCAAATGAAAAAGTCAAATATTTATGGTTAATGAAAAAGAAAACAATGTATTAAGGAATAACAACATACGCTCTACATATTGTACATAATGGACGTTTCTTTTTGGTTAGCCACAAAACGAGTACTTGTTGGGAAACGAATATCAACGAAAAAACGAGTTCTGCCACAAGAAAAGTGCCATGTCTAGCCTAGTAATAGGCAAGGGGTGGCCTCACTTTTGAGTTCAGTGGTTTTTCAGTGATCTATTTAGAGAACGAGTATTAACGAAAAACGAGTACTACTGGACAAACGAGTCCTACGAGTTGTGTTTCAACGAAAGACAACGATGTTTTTCGTGTTTACAAATAATTCACAATATAATTTTGTTATCTTAAACCGTAAAACAATAAGGAAGCGTATCGGAACGGGGTACACAAACAACTTACACATACGAAACAATGTTGGAGCCAACAGCGGTGAAAGTGTTTGATGCGGTATTATCGCTGACGGTGATGCACTGAAATGAAATAACGCGCGAGGCAGACGAAGAGCAGCGCGGAAAATTAATAACCTCCATCAATAGATGCTGAGTAATAATGGCCACGCAGATGAACGATCTGTACAGATATTTGAACAATGGGCGGATATTAATATTTCGCCCGGGTCCCGAACGACTATGTGAATCGAAAAACGACTACGTGAATCGAAAGTAAGTTACACAACACGGCGCGATGGGCGTTGTCACCAGGTGCGAATTCTCGTCATACTAGTTTTCACTGCCTTCTAGATTATCGTAGATGTTTCACTTCCGCTGCTTATTAGATTACAGTATGTTATTTATCGCTTGTACTGTGCGACATATTACAGCATATATAAATCTATAATATCTATATACCAGTCTGTAGAATAATATGTGATAGTGAAATTTTAAATTCAGCCCCCCGTATCGTTAACAGCCGTCGCAGTGAAATTTACAGTCTGAGGCGAAACGTAAACACATCTTTTCTTTCTTTTATATACGGCTAAATAATCAAAGAACAACAAATTCAATGTTTAATCAATTTTTCACTTGAATTTGTACATGCCATTTGTGATTCTCTGATATTTTATCAAGAGATTTATAACAGAAACTGTTTTAATATGTATATAATAACTGTTTACTTACAAATGTGGTAAAAACTAAATTAAAATAAGGAGACCTTAATTACTTCTTAAAAAATTTAAATGAAAATATACTGTACTTACAGGGATCAACTCGTTACGTGAAAACAGACATACCTGCAAAAACATCACAGCATTATTATCACAAATAAAAATAATATAAAAACAAAACCATAATTAAAAAAAAATTTTTTTTATAAATTATTGTAATAACGTATCTTCACAAATTACTTAGTATATCTCTATTTCCCGTTGAATTCGAACATATACTATTAACTGATTCTCATCATTAAGCAAATAAAAACTATGTATTATGTAAAAACTATGTATGTATTATGTATTTATTGTGAATACCAATTTTGCGGTATACCCTTTTTACTATAAAACACAGCGTATATTGCCACATAAGGAACAGATTACCACCCATGTGTTGGTATATGTGATAAAGTAATAAAGTGGATAAAGTGAACAAAAGAGAATTCCAGACAAGGGTATAAAGAACATTTTTTTACATTTATGCAATAAGTGTAAAAGACAACCATTTTCAAACAAAATATATCTGTGAAATCATTATCACACAAAATACCTTATTACTGGGACACCACGCGCCATCGAATAAACCGCCCACTCCAATTTTTAAGGTAGAGAGAGATTAAATCTTTTTAAGATTTTCCAGGAGACTCTATAATCTGACTAAAAACAGACGTAATCATATATTTGTTCAGTAACACTTCAGACGTAATTACTGTAATGTTCAACACAAAATGAAGTGATATTAGTACTAGTAATTGTGCTTCTTTTCCGTTGTTATACAGGACAGCTCGAAGCGCCCCATCTGCAGTAAGCTTCCTCGGGACCTGGCGCGTATGACGAAACGCGGAAGCCGGACTGTGTTTCATTATCGCTTATTATATAGCTTTCTATGCAACGTAGATTGATTTTATATTTAATTTAATAAATAAAATTTACACTCAACAGAAACAAAAAAACAGCTTCGCATATATTTAAACAGTATTAATGTATACATTGCAGTATGTTCTTTTTAAATATTTACTCTAAACAAATTTTTAATCATCATCATCACTTCATGGATAGGATTTATCCTGTTCCGAGATGATGACTCACGCCATCTTGTGACTGGCCTGCCTAAAGATCTTCTTCCAACCGGCTCATACTCATAGTGGGCATGAGTATGAGCCGCTTCCAACTTCGGTAAGCGGTCATTGTTCATTCTTTCAAGATGTTGTTTCCAGCAATTTCTATAATTCTCAATTAATTCATTTAGGAAAACAATATAAAGTTCTCGTCTAATATACTCGTTTCTTATATGATCGAGTCGCGTATATCCCTTTACCGATTTCAAATAGCTCATTTCTGCAGCCTGTAATTGGCACCATTCAAAATCAAAACTTTTTAATGAAAAATTAATTAAAAAAAGCGTCTCGAAAGAAGTGAACCGACTATTTGTGTCTGTACAATATACAAACAGTGTGCTTTCAGAGCAGTCTGTTTATTTTAAGCACTACGCATCGCAACATTAAGGTTTTACAACCACCGTATACGGGAAACAGAGTACGCGGAAACCCTTATAGCACGTAAAGCGACCTGTATTATCATTGTAACGCGAAAAAGTTTACTATAATTTTATTCGAGATATGTATACAGCGACTTTCTTACATAAAACTTAAAACTGAAAACAAATACGGTATTTGGAACCTTCAGTGTTTTCCTATTGCTGTCGTCATACGCTGGTACACGCACATCGTCTTCCGTCCCGTAAAGTGTGTTTGGAAGAGGCAGGAAGAGCCAAATGGGGATGGAGAGATGGAACGGGGAATGAAAAAATGAAGCTGAATCTCTGGTGCGAATACACTACATTTCCTAATTTTTGTCGTAACTTTTTTCCAAAAAAGAAGTGCGCGTGGTATTCACCAGTAATGTCGTGTCCTATTATACCATACGTTTACAGTTCTTGCCGTTAATAATTATTGTATTTTTAGCCATCTGCATTGTTTCAGAATACAAAACAATTTTAACAACAGTTAAAAGAATAAAATCGTCTTTTCATAAATTACTGCTAATAAAATCTTTTATTGTCTTACTGAGCCGTGACTGTCTCTTTGTGACCCCCTCCCCCAACATCGACAACGTATGAACTACGTAGGCCCTAACACTCAGTGTCGGACATTTGTTAATCGAACTATTCCCTTTTGTCATTTATCCCCTTACATCATCTGTATTGCTGGATCGTCGCAACCCTGAATAAGCAACCTTCAACAGGGACGGATTTCGTCCCACAAGGGTTACGTCGGAAACGTTACCATTAACAATACATGCATTCCAGTTAAACGCTTGAGGCCTGTTTGAACATTTCGGGTGACTTAACTAGTCAGTCTAATCAAAATGTTTGAGTCGTTCCTAAATTTAAGATTTTCTCTGCACTGCTATTGTAGGTCACGGTTTCAATTATATTATTTGAGACCAGCCGAACATTAAGTAGAGGAACGTGACTTCCTGATCACGATTCTTCACAGATGATCCTTGCAGAGCGTATAAAAACGACGTGAACCACCGCTAAAATTAAACAAAAACGCACTCAATGATTACCTATCTTTGATCGTCTTCAGATATTGCCAAAAATTAACCTATCCTGTGTTAACGGTAAAGTTCATAAGAAGTTCACTAATACAAAGTCAAATAAAAAATTAAAATTAGAAAACTAGGCACTAATGTATATAAAAATAAAAATACAAAATGAAACAAATTTTTTAAATTTCTCTTACCGTTGAAAACCTGCTCAACAAAATCACCAGTCGCAAAACACTACAGTTTACTAAAAACATATCTTTAAAAGAAATATCCGCCGTTACAGAAGCAATCATTAAATCAAATACAGGAGATTTCAAGATAACATTAAAATACAAAATAAAACGAAATATTAAACAATTCACTGCCATTTTTTACTATGGTAAGTTACAAGCTAACGCCTGTATTAACTAACATCTAACGTATTTTCCTTTTTACAGAGGCACGCTTAATTTTCTGTAACGCCTGATGAAGATTATACAGAGAGATGGTACTCGAACCGTTTAGTTTAAAAACTTTAACTGTGGCTAATATCCGTTTAAACGGTAACGTACTGTTGAAAACTAGGTTTAACGATCATAGATACAGACGATCATCGTCCAAGCTAACAAATCGACCGTATCATGATCAGACGAGACAGATGATTCTATATTTCCAACGTTAGAATTACCACATTTCTGACACAATTTCTACCCAAAGGAAAATCGATCCTATATGACATTGTCAATTGTTTACAAAATAAGTACATCAAGTTAAACTAAGAAGCACACACGTGCTGGGGGATATGCCCGCCCTACTTTAACACACATTTTAAGACACTTGCTTTACAGCAAGGAATACGGAGAAAGGAAAACAGGAACAGTGTGCTAGCTGTTTCTGAAGGTGTGTACCGTTTTCTCGCTTTCCAACAGTAATTAATTATGGTTAATAAACGGAACGCTGTAATTTGTTGAAGTCGGAAGAGAAACTGTTTCGGAGCCGATAATTAGTAAAACAACACCCTGTAATTTGTTGTCACATAACCTGTAGGCTACGTGTTACTGCGGCACCATGATAACGCCAAAGTTTTGTTTCACGGGATCCCCCGAGTTGTCGCCAACTTAACAGGAAGTGTGAAATACGTGTGCCGCACGAACACACACGAAAAGCTATCACGCGTAACTCGACGACGTGATCTGTAAACCTGTTATACGCTACTGTACCCAAGGAACTGCAAAATTAATTTTTTTTTTCTTTTGCCATATACATTTTTTTTTCTGAAGAATGTGATGTAACTTTAATGCTGGCTGACCTGATAACAGGAAATGGCCAGTAATTATAAAAGAAAAGTATTACGAACCTTTCACTTATGGCCCATGACGTATTTAATTGAAAATTAAATAAAAACGTGTACAGATAATGTAAATGATTCAATAATAATAATAATAATAATAATAACAACAACAACAATAATAATAATAACAACAACAACAATGAGCAATAACAATATAAACGTAATATCATATTAATAAGATAAATGTAGTACAGTAACAAAATATCAATACCAATAAAAGCAAATAAACTCAGTAATAGGAAATCACTACGTGGGAAAGGCAGGTTAAGTGACTTGAAGTTAAAGCTGTTCTATGCTAATGTCATGAGACAGAAATATCATGATGTGACTTCTGCATTACAGTAAACCTTGTAGGCCTATACGCCGTAAGTTTCAAATAATGTTGAGGAAGGAATTTTGCGAATTGTTTGATGACCTATGTTCGAATCTTACCATATTTAGAAACGAAAACGATGCAATAATTTCTGTTACCTTTTGTACTTAAGGGTTTTATCCACTTTTGCAATAAAACCAGTCTTAAACTGATGTCTTTAGTCAGTGAATTTTAAAAGAGATCACTGTGAAAGTTTCAGTTCTTAACAAAAATTATACAACCAAATAAATTTATGATGGGAAGAACGGTTCAAATTGATGGTAAATTACACGTTTATTTTATTTTCCCATTATTATAATATTTTATTTTACCATTGCATACAGGAAGTGGGAACGGGGTATGTTATCTCTACCTTTATAAAATGTCAACAGACAAAAGTCGGGCTCATCAGCTGTATCTACTCTGTGAAGATGCTTGGCGCGGTTATAATCGAGCTAAGTTGCAAGGGAAGTATGGCCACAGACAAACGCTGCCGGTAAACTACCCCTCCCCCCCAACCGAACAAACCCAATTTTTATATTTACAGTTTTATTGAGTAACAGTTTCATTATATATATTTATTAAGGTATCTTATCCTTTACAATGAAGTACTGTATTCAACATCGAAAAGGTAATTTTCTAAAAATTACCCGCTTCCCCCTCAACTACCCTTTTTATTTACAAAAATATCATCTACCTTTCTACAGTGTATTATTGTGACCTTCAGGATACTTTATTTATAAAAATTAAGTACTTTACTCTTGTTAAAACGTAAAACGTTGCAGGTAAACTACCGCTTCCCATTCACCTAAATCAATAGGCCTTGAGACCTCTACAACTCGGGCACATATCCAAAACATTATTTGATTTTGTTTGAATTTGCGGCGGTTTTCATTCGCCATAGAAAAAATCCCCCCCCCCCCACACACACACACACGTTTCAGCAAATGACTTTTCTTCATGGTTTTAAGGGTAGTACAATCAGAATCAGCCCTTACCTCGAACATGATTTTTTTTTGGGATCACCATACTTTCGTTTCCTTACGGAACATGGAAGTAAAATCAAGAATGAAACTGTTGATTTCATAACAGGCCTACTTACTGCTTCACCCACGACCAGCGTCGCGATCCCGGGCTTCCCATGTCTTGTCAGTTGCAGCAGTAAGCGCGGTAAATAATTTTACATTAAATAATTAGTACGTCTCAGTAATTCACCATCGAGAGAAAATTGTAAAACTATAAACAATATTCAGGTGGAATAACTGAGGCTTCCAGCAACACAAGTTAGGTGTTGTAAATCGATTTTTTATGTTTGACAAATTGAAATGGAATATTTCCATAGAAACTACTTCTTTGTTGCCGATAACATAGTACACATACAAAAAATTGCCCCCTCCCCTTCACCTATCATTTTCATTTATAGAAAATTACGCCTTCACCTTTCAACTACCATTTTCATTTATAGATGTTTCATCTACCTTTCTACAGTGAATTATTATGACCTTCTTTTCAGGATACTTTATTTATCAAAATTAAGTATTTTGCTCTTGTTAAAACGTAAAATTTTGCAGGTAATCTACCCCTCCCTCTTAACCGATCTTCACCAAAATCAATAGGCCTTGAGTCCTCTAGAACTCGGACACATATGCAAAAAATTATTTGAATTTGCAGCAGTTATCGTTGGCCATTGAATAAATTCTACATACAGAGACACACAGACAAACACATTTCGGAAAATGGCTTCTCTTCATGTTTTGATGGTAGTACAATCAGAATCAGCCCTTATCTCGAACACGATTTTTTTCGCGGTCACCATACTTCCATTTCCTCACTGAACATGAAAGTAAAAAAGGATGGGAAACATAAACATTATTCGTTACTATATACATAATTAACTCCTATTTCTGATAGGCATTTCGTTGTTAATCGTACTAGAGTGTCAGGTTAAACAGACAAAAATGTAATCATTACTGATACGCTCACAACTTATAACGGTTATAACGGAAACACATTTTATTTACAAAAATATTTCGGCGTACACTCCGACAATATGTATCCAAATGTAGAGGTGACAAAAGTAGAAATTAATTTAACATTACGTATGAATTGTCGTACAGAGACTATGTATTGATTTGGAAAATTAATTTAGGAACGTCCAACTACCGAATCCAGTCTCAGGAGCTTATAGAGTTACACATAAACGGTCAGAGGGATTGGCATAGCTTGTTCAGCAAAAGCTTACTAAAGACCCTTTAATTAGTGCAGTATTCTGCTCTTCCCAGTTCTCTCTATACCGCTACTTTTTCGCACTTAGGCATCTGTATAAATGGTAACTTTTACTGTACATGTTACTGTACATTACAAGAACGACTGAAAACCGTTTATTTTTCAAAATTAAACAAGAATCATCGTTACAAACTCAGATCGCTGATTAACTTTACGACGAGTATTGCAGCAATAACCGTCCCGACCGGTAAACCCGAACGGGGTATATAAAACATTTTTATGCACGTTGAAAATTTAACTAACTGCAAATTTTCCCACGTGTTTCTGTTTTAATTAAAACAAACGACCTCGAAACAAGCAAGTTAATTATGTTGGTCTTTTATTGTCTATAATTTTTACAACAGACAAAAACCCTTCAAAAGCAAGTAGCGCGTAGAATATGAAAGTTATTTGGAGTTAAAATGGAGAACGCCAGGCAGTAAAAGGCGGAGTTAAAACTTAACGGCACTAATTGTTAGTGACCGTGTAAAAAATCGGTATGGAGAACCATACATGACTTCCATGTTCTAAGATTCATATTTAAAATAATTTTCGAAATTAAATATTTCAAAACTACATCTTTCTAATTCTTTCTTCAGCCTTAACCAGAGTACTGTGGTCACTAACTACCACCTCACGTTAGCCAACTCGGTTTTCACTGATGATGGCAGTCAGTGGCACTGCCTAAACGTCTGGTTTCGCAGAATACATTGGACCACGGCCAAACAGCCCGGGAAGGAATTTTAACAACAAACTATTTCTTTGTTACCGATAACGTAGTACATATATATAAAATTATTCCCTCCTCCTTCAACTACCATAGATATTTCGTCTACCGGTACCTTTCTACAGTGGATTATTATGACCTTCTTTACAGGATACTTTATTTATCAAAATTAAGTACTTTACTCTTGTTAAAACATAAAACGTTGCAAGTAAATTACCCCTTTCCCTTAACCGATCTTCACCAATATCAACAGGCCTTGACTCCTCTACAACTCAGGCACATATGCAAAAAATTATTTGATTTTGTTTGAATTTACAGCAGTTATCGTTCGCCATAGAAAATATCGGTATGGAGAACCATACATAACTTCCATATTCTAAGATTTATATTTAAAATCATTTTCGAAATGAAATATTACCATAGAAACTACTTCTTTCTACTTACTGCTTCAGCCTTAACCACAGTACTGTGGTCACTAACGTATACCACCTCACGTTATCGCACTCGAGTTTCACTGATGATGGAAGTCAATGGCATTGCCGAAACGTCTGGTTTTGTAGAAAACATTGGAGTACGGCTAAAGAGCCCGGGAAGGAATTTTAACAAAAACTACTTCTTTGTTGCCGATAACGTTGTACACATATATATAAAAAATATGCATAAAATTAATGGCTTGTATTAAGTTAATGATTGATCTCCATTAAGTAGTGCTCAAGTTTCCAAAGTTTTAATATTATGATGTCCGTAATTAAAACATCAGAGCAGGTTTAGTGTGTATGAGGGTACACCGTGGACAAAAATTTTCAACATTTCCTATTGAGCGTTGCTTAGAGTAAAGCTGCGAATCTACAGTGTACGTTTCACAGAACAAACACGCGGAAAAGAAGGAGCGCTCCGAAGTCACTCATGGACCCTCAGCATCTTGCAGAGGGTTCATTCCCTAAAGACGAAAAGTCTGTCTATGAATCGTTCCTCTGTAAACACGTGCAGTTACAATGCCCAGCGACCCACAGGAAGCAAGTCGCTATCCACGCTGGACACTTTTTCGGCTTGCACGCGTTATGTTGGTATGGGTTTCGGCACTTTCCATTTAAAAAGCGTGCAAATGTAAGAAAATAAACATGAATGAGGCTAGAAATAAGGCGAATTGTGTGTGTGTGTGTGTGTGTGTGTGTGTGTGTGTGTGTGTGTGTGTGTGTGTGTGTGTGTGTGTGTGTGTGTGTGTGTGTCTTCCCTGCCTTTTTATTGCGGTAGTCAATAATAAAATGGCAACGTAAACATTACATAACTGAGATATGCTTGCCTGCCACAAACGATATATTTTCTCTCATACATGATTTACATTAAAATGACAAAAAAAATAATTTTATTGCCTGACAACAAAATTATTTTATTTTTAACAATTACCATTGTTTGAAAAAGTTTAAATGAATTTTCAAGTACTTTACTGATGTTAAAACGTAAAAGGTTGCAGGTAAACTACCCCTTCCCCTTAACCGATCTTCACCAAAATCAAGAGCCTCGAGTTCTCTACAATTCAGTGATGTATGCAAAAAATTATTTGATTCTGTTTGAATATGCGGCAGTTATCGTTCGTCATAGAAAAAATTACCCTTGTTAAAACGTAAAACGTTGCTGGTAAACTACCCCTTTCCCTTAACCGATCTTCACCAAAAACAATAGGTCTTGAAAAACTCTACAATTCAGAGTTGCATGCGAAACATTATTTGATTCTGTTTGAATTTGCGGCTGTTATCGTTTGCCAAAAAAAAAATTACCCTAGATAAAAAAAACCGTTGCAGGTAAACTACCCCTTTCCCTCAACCGATCTTCACCAAAAACAATAGGTCGTGAGTACTCTACAAATCAGGGCTGTACGCAAAAAATTATTTGATTCTGTTTGAATTTGCGGCAGTTATCGTTTACCATAGAAAAAAAATCTACAGACACACAGACAGACAGACACACAGACACACAGATAGAAGACACACACACACACACACACACACACACACACACACACACACACACACACACACACACACACACACACACACACACACACACACACACACACACACTTTTCGAAAAACGACTTTTTTCATGTTTTGAGTGTAGTACAATCAGAATCTGCAATAATCTCGAACACGATATTTTTTGCCATCACCATACTTCCATTTTCTTAAGGAATATGGAAGTAAAAAGTACTCTTGTTAAAACATAAAACGCTGCAGATAAACTACCCCTTCCCCTTAACCGATCTGCACCAAACCCAATAGGTCTTGAGTCCTCTACAACTCAGGCACATATGTGAAAAATTATATGATTCTATTTGAATTTGCGGCAGTTATCGTTCGCCATAGAAAAAAATCTACACACAGAGACACGCACAGACACTTTTCGAAAAACGACTCTTCATGATTTTGAGGGTAGTACAATTACAATCAGCACTTTTCTCGAACACGATTTTTTCGCCATCACCATACTTCCTTTCCCTTATGGAACATGGAAGTAACAAATAAGAACATTATGTACAGAGGGCACTGCACTTTGTACCACCTGAATTTACACCTGTCTTTACAGATTTATGGATGTGAAGGACAACGGACTTCTGCTTCTCACTCGACATAAAGAACATATACAATAATCAGTAACGCGTTATTCAACATACAACAACTGCTGATAATCAACAACACACACCTTGAGTGTATTAGTAACTACGTGTTAGGGATAAAATCTTGAATCAAGAAGCATAATCGTCCTGTTGAAGCGTATGAACGAATATAAATGTCCAGGACTCCATTTACAAAACAAAGTTCTGCTCATTGATAAATGGCTAAATATAATTCCGAGGATTCGAATAGACCGTTATTATGTCTTTTCGGCCTCTTTCTATGGCGCATGGACTTGTACACTTAAAAACACAACGTGAATAAAACGTCGTGGATGGCGACACAGTTGAATAGTGAAATATTACATATGACTGTCAAAGACAAGAAAATTTCAGTAGTCCTATTTACAAAGGAAATTTGAAATACTTTGCACGCGTTTTGAGTGGACTCGAATATGAAGTTCTACAACTAGCACTTCAGGGTACATTCGAAGACAGAGGAGCTTTAAGATTCAAGAGAAAAAATTTTAATAAGACGCTGCAAGGATAGTTCCATTGCACACCGACGGACTTGTTCAGGGCGGCTGTATCAAAGGCGTGAACAGTAATGATGACTGCCTACTTCCGCCGGAGATGGCACCATACGAAGGCGAGATACAAATTGCGAAAAGTGCATGTTTTCAACGGTATCCTACTCACTTGTTGAGTGGTCGACCAAACGTGAACAGGTGCCCACCTACTAACGCACACAGTGCAGATCCAATTGGTATTTTAACCAGAGGCGACCTCGTACGAGAGATTTTTACTTCCATGTTCCATAAGGAAATGGAAGTATGGTGATGGCGAAAAACTCGTGTTCGAGATAAGGGCTTATTCTGATTGTACTACACTCGAAACATGAAGAAAAGTCATTTTCCGAAAAGTGTCTGAGTGTGTAGAATTTTTTCTATGGCGAACGATAACTGTCGCAAATTCAAACAGAATCAAATAATTTTTGCATATGTATCTGAGTTGTAGAGGACGCAAGGCGTATTGATTTTGGTGAAGATCGGTTAAGGGAAAGGGGTAGTTTACCTGCAACGTTTCATTTTTTAACAAGAGTAAAGTACTTAGATTTGATAAATAAAGTATCCTGAAAAGAAGGTCATATAATCCACTGTAGAAAGGTACATGAAATACTGTATCTATAAATGAAAAGAGCAGTTGAGGGGGGAGGGGGTAATTTTCTATAAATGAAAATGATAGTTGAAGGTGGAGGTGATAATTTTTTATATGTGCACTACGTTATCGGCAACAAAGAAGTAGTTTGTTGTTAAAATTCCTTCCCGGGCTGTTTGGCCGTGGTCCAATGTATTCTGCAAAACCAGACGTTTCGGCAGTGCCATCGACTGTCATCATCGGTGAAAATCGAGTGCCCAAACGTGAGGTGGTATACGTTAGTGACCACAGTACTGTGGTTAAGGTTGAAGAAAGAAGTAAGTTTCTTTTTGAAAATGATTTAAAATATAAATCTTAGAACATGGAAGTCATCCATGGTTCTCCATACCGATATTTTAAATATCAGATGATGAAGCGTATGCTTTGGAAAGCGTCATTAATTGTAAGCAGTAAGTCACAAGGCAGATTGAAAAGGTTAGTTTATCTAGCGAAAAGTGGTTAACAAACCCACTCTGACGGCAAAATATCGGGTCGTCATACTAATATGACATCTGCGGTACTGGATACTTTTACTTAACGAGTAAATTCTCACAGGACAGAACACCAGCATTAGCCTAAATAAATATTTAAGAGGACGGAAAGTGAAACTCTTCTTTTCCAACTTCTGAATTTAGTCAAGTCGGGTAAATTACAACTGAAAATGGTGCTGCAAACGCACAGTATGCTGTATATAGGCGTTCGATACACGTCAACTACTAAATATAGTTGGTAACACAGATATGGTTAGAGAAAGAAATGCTGTAAAAGCGACATCTGTCTTTACATGTGTCTTCTTCGACTTTTTTTAAGAAAGTACATTAGCGTTTTTATCATCATTTATGTATTAATCATATTTATCATCATCATCATCATCAGAAGCAAGAGCAGCAGCGGTATAATCATCGTCGTCTTTATGTATAACTCAACTTGATTCCATTATCGCAGAAATCGAATCTATGCGAGCCTGGCTAAGTTTGGCTCAAGTGTACAGCGTTGCCAAACGTTTCTGAGCGTTGTGTTACACGTCATTGTACATGTATGCTAGCACTGAAATGTGTGACGGTCATAGAAAAGTGCAACACAACACTGCCGATTTTTCAGATTTTTCTAGTGTAAGTCTGTCACGTTGGTTTGTGGTACCAAATAGGTCTTTTTTCCGCTTGTAATTTACTCTTTTGCATCCATGTTCCGTAACCGTAATCGCGACAAAAATCGTGTTCGAGATAAGACCTAATTCTGATTTTACTACCCTCAAAACATGGAGAAAATTCATATTCTGAAAAGAGTGTGTGTGTGTCTGTGTGTCTCTGTGTGTAGACTTTTTTCTATGGCGAACGATAACTGCCGCAAATTCAAACAGAATCAAATAATTTTTTCCATATGTGCCCGAGTTGTAGAGGACTCAAGACCTATTGATTTAACGTTTTACGTTTTAATAAGAGTAAAGTACTTAAAAATTCATTTAAACTTTTTCAAACAATGGTAATTGTTAAAAATAAAATAATTTTGTTGCCACGCAACCAGGTTGTTCGGTTAGGAGGGAGGAATGTTTACCTGCATTCCTTTGTGTTTTAACAAGAGTAAAGTACTTAATTTTAATAAATAAGTGCCCCGAAAGTAAAATATTAATCCACTGTACAATGGCAAATGAGATTTCTATAAATGGAGTGGGTAGTTGAAGGGGGAGGTGGTGAGTTTTTGAAAAGTGCTGTGCTGAAATCAAGTAAAGTACGAATATTTAGTTTTGAAGGATAAGATACCTTAGAAATTACATATGATGAAACCATTACTCTATGAAATTGTAAATATTAATAGAGGGGATCGGTTGAGGAGAAGGTATGATTATCTGCGAAGTTCAGCTTCTTTATAAGAATAAAGTACCTAATGTTTATGATAGTGACTCGAAAATAGCATTATATTAAACGACTACCCCATAATAACAAAAATATCTATAAATAGTGAACACAGTTTGAGGGTGGCGAATATTATTTTAGAAATTATCGAACCGAAATTAAGTAAATGATTTTAAATATAAATCTTAGAACATGGAAGTCACGTACGGTTCTCCATACCGATATTTTAGTAACTACTACACAGACTACTACTAACGGGTTGTTATTAATTTATTATATGCTTTCGTATACGCTTATGATCTGTGCTCAGTTTCTTTTTTTGTGTAGCTACTGAATTTTTTTGTGTAATAAGTGCGTAGATTATAATAAGTGTTACGAGGGAGGATTGTATTAGAGTTATATAGACACAGACTGCCTGAACCCTCAACGCCTGTTAAAAAAGTGCTCTGACATTCGAAAAGAGAGTAAGGGAATACTTTACAACATTTACAAGCAACATTAGTTGAGCCTAGTCTGTTTTAAATAAAGGAAGACCTGAATAAATGTCAGTAACTAACGAGTTAACTTGGGGTTACGGTAGAACAACGGTACAAAAGACATGTGCAGAAACAAAAAACTTGGAAATAATTCCATTCCTCCTTAAAAAAAAATAATACTAATGCATGTAAAGTTACGCAGTTGTTTAACTACGATATAGGTGTAACACGACGTTATGGAGTTTATGATAAGCACGAATACCCAACAGCAGAAAAAATTTGACAGAAAATGATAAAGCACTTTTATTCTGCCAGAGTTATATCAGTTAGGCGTATTTGAAAAACTATAGGGTTTCGTCAGAAAAATGAATGATGGACAAATACATTTGCTTGAAAGACTTGATATAGCTCAAGCAAAGTAGGTTTTTCAGGTAAAATGCGCAGAATAAAAACGAGAGTTATGAGAAACCAATTCTTTATTTGGATAAAAGTTTGATTTCTCAAAATCAATCTACAAAGTCGTTATAAAAAGATAACGACTTTGGAGTGCTCCTGTCACATGGCGTAGGGAATGATCTTTTCGGCGCGGAATCATCTACACATTCGGTCGTAATGGAGTAATCTCGAGATCTTATAAACATTTTTAGACTGCAGATGCTATATTCAGAAATTTATAAATTAGGCAAAAAGAGCAATTTTAATAATTAAGTAAAAACACGTTCAGTTATAACTGACGATGTGTTGACATCAATATAACACATAGTAAAACAGAAAAATAATACATAAGTCGGTATGGACAATCATACACGACTTCCGTGTTCTAAGATTTATTTTAAAATCACTTAAATATAAATTGAAAAATCTGACAAGTCTGACAAACTGAAATGAAATATTTCCATAGAAACTACTTCTTTGTTACCGATAACGTAGTACACATATAAAATATCGGTATGAAGAACCATACATGGCTTCCATGTTCTACGATTTATAATTAAAATCATATTCGAAATGAAATATTTCCATAGAAACTACGTCTTTCTACTTATTGCTTCAGCATTAACCACAGTACTGTGGTCACTAACGTATACCACCTCACGTTTTCGCACTCGATTTTCACTGATGATGGCAGTCGATGGCACTGCCGAAAAGTCTGGTTTTGCAGAAAACATTGGACTACGGCTAAACAGCCCGGGAAGCAATATTAACAAAAAACTACTTCTTTGTTGCCGATAACGTAGTACACATTTAAAAAATTCTCCCCTCCACCTTCAACTATAATTTTTAATAATAGAAAATTACACCCACCCCGTTCACCTAACCTCTTCATTTATAGATATTTCATCTACGTTTCTAGAGTGAATTATTATGAGCTTCTTATCAGGATACTTGATTTATCAAAATTAAGTACTTTACTCTTGTTATATCATAAAATGTTTCAGGTAAACTACCCCTTCCTCTTAACCGATCTTCTCCAAAATCAATAGACCTTCAGTCCTCTACAATTCAGGGATGCATGCAAAAAAATATTTGATTCTGTTTGAATGTGCGGCAGTTATCGTTCGTCATGGAAACATTTCTCTTGTTACAACATAAAATGTTGCAGGTAAACTACCCCTTTCCCTTAACCAATCTTCACCAAAGTCAACAGACTTTGAGATCTCTACAACTCAGGAAAGTGTGCAAAACATTATTTGATTCTCTTTGAATTTTCGGTAGTTATCGTTCGTCATAAAAAAATTACCCTTTTTAAAACATAAAACGTTGCTGATAAACTACCCCTTTCCCTTAACCGATCTTCAACAAAATCAACAGACCTCCAGTTCTCTTTAGTTCATAAAGGTATGCAAAAAGTTGTTGATTCTGTTTGAATTTACGGCAGTTATCGTTCGTCATATAAAAAATTACCCTTGTTAAAACATAAAATGTTGCAGGTAAACTACCCCTTCCCTTAACCGATCTTCACCAACACCAATAACTATTGAGAACTCTACAATACAGGGCTGTATGCAAAACATCATTTGATTCTGTTTGAATTTGCGGCTATTATCGTTTGCCATAGAAAATATCGGTATGGAGAACCATACATGACTTCCATATTCTAAGATTTATATTTAAATCTTAATATCGCCTGCCAAGCGCGATATATTTTCTCTTATACATGATTTACATTAAAATGAAAAACTTTAAATTTATTGCTTGGCAATAAACCAACCATTGTTTGAAAAAGTTTAAATAAATTTTCAAGTACTTTACTCTTGTTAAAACGTAAAAGGTTGCAGGTAAACTACCCCTTCCCCTTAACCGATCATCACCAAAATCGAAAGTCCTTGAGACCTCTACAATTGAGGGACGTATGCAAAAAATTATTTGATTCTGTTTGAATTTGCGACTGTTATCGTTTGCCATAGAAAATACGCTTGATAAAACAACGTTGCAGGTAAACTACCCCTTCCCCTTAACCGATCTTCACCAAAAACAACAGGTCTTGAGTACTCTACAAATCAGGACAGTATGCAAAACATTATTTGATTCTGTTTGAATTTGCGGCTGTTATCGTTTGCCATAGAAAATACCCTTGTTAAAAAAACGTTGCAGGTAAACTACCCCTTTCCCTCAACCGATCTTCACCAATAACAACAGGTCTTGAGAACTCTACAATTCAGGGCTGTATGCAAAATATTATTTGATTCTGTTTGAATTTGCGGCTGTTATCGTTTGCCATAGAAAAAACGCTTGTTAAAAAAATGTTGCAGGTAAACTACCCCTTTCCCTTAACCGATCTTCACCAAAAACAATAGGTCTTGAGAACTCTACAATTTAGGGGTGTATGCAAATAATCTTTTGATTCTGTTTGAATTTGCGGCTGTTATCGTTTGCCATAGGAAATACCCTTGTTAAAACATAAAATGTTACAGGTAAACTACCCCTTTCCCTTAACCGATCTTCACCAAAAACAATAGGTCTTGAGAACTCTACAATTCAGGGCTGTATACGAAACATTATTTAATTCTGTTTGAATTTGCGGCTGTTATCGTTTGCAAAAAAAAAAAATTTCCGTTGATAAAAAAAAACCGTTGCCGGTAAACTACCCCTTTCCCTCAACCGATCTTCACCAAAAACAATAGGTCGCGAGTACTCTACAAATCAGGGCTGTATGCAAAAAATTATTGATTCTGTTTGAATTTGCGGCAGTTATCGTTTGCCATAGAAAAAAAATCTACAGACAGACACACACACAGACAGACACACACACAGACACACACACACACACACACACACACACAGACACTTTTCAGAAAACGACTTTTTTTCATGTTTTGAGTGTAGTAGAATCAGAATCTGCAATAATCTCGAACACGATTTTTTTTGCCATCACCATACTTCCATTCCTTAAGGAATATGGAAGTAAATATCGGTATGGAGAACCATACATGACTTCCATATTCTAAGATTTATATTTAAAATCATTTTCGAAATGAAATATTACCATAGAAACTACTTCTTTCTACTTACTGCTTCAGCCTTAACCACAGTACTGTGGTCACTAACGTATACCACCTCACGTTATCGCACTCGATTTTCACTGATGATGGAAGTCGATGGCATTGCCGAAACGTCTGGTTTTGTAGAAAACATTGGACTACGGCCAAATATCCCGGGAAGGAATTTTAACAAAAACTACTTCTTTGTTGCCGATAACGTTGTACACATATATATCAGTGGCGAAGTTACATGGAGGCAATTGAGGCAATGCCTACCCTAACAAATTCTGTAGAATAAAAATTATAAATACGTATGAACTACATAACGTAAAGATTATACATTGTTACTGGGACTGTCAAATTTATTAAACCGAAACGTGCTTTATTGAGCGACCGCTAGATGGTGACAGGTGAGATTCAGCATAGTTCGTTTAAAGCGAATGAGGCAACCTGAATTTGCTCAGCGTTTTTTGTATACATCGTATGTAAGCAATGTAGTGGTGTGATAGAGAAGTGTAGGGAGGGGGGATTGTCCCGCGCTGTACACATAGAGCGTTGAGGCATGCCTCACTTCTGTGGTCCAAACAGTTAAGTTAAAGCGCCTGTGTTGTTTCTAAGTGTTTATTTTATGCGGTTATTAAAAGTGTCACTGTTATTCCGCTGAACTAACAGATGATCAAGATTGTTATTTGAATTATTTGTAACATTAAACATATATATAGAAACTAATCAAGTTTAAAAATTTGAAGTTCAATCAGTTGTATTATTGTGTATGACTAATACAAGGATTGTTCAATAGACACACGTATAGAGCTGTAAAGCATTTTTTATTCAACGATTTTAAAAGAAGTCTCCAATAACATTAAGATATGAGTTCCACTGTTGCGCTAACCTGTAGATTCCCTGCTAGTAAAATTCTTACGGCTGTTTGTGGAACCATTCAGTTACAGCAACTCTACCTCAGCGTCCGATTTGACCCACCGTCCTTTTAGTGATTCCTTAAAAAAAATTTAAGATAAGATTTTTGCCTATCCATTCATTAACTACTAGCTTCGCCAGTAAGCAAACTGATGTCCATTTTTTCGGCTTGCACGCGTTATGTTGGTGTGGGTTTCGGCACTTTCCATTTAATCACCATACTTCCATTCCTTAAGGAATATGGAAGTAAAAAGCGTGCAAACGTAAGAATATCGGTATGGAGAACCATACATGACTTCCATATTCTAAGATTTATATTTAAAATCATTTTCAGCCAAACAGCCAGGCTGTGTCTTACCTGCCTTTTTATTGCTGTATTAAATGAAAAATATTATATTACATTAAAATGAAAAAATTATAATTTTATTGCCTGGCAACAAAATTATTTTATTTTTAACAATTACCATTGTTTCAAAAAGTTTAAATAAATTTTCAAGTACTTTACTCTTGTTAAAACGTAAAACGTTGCAGGTAAACTACCCCTTCCCCTTAACCGATCTTCACCAAAATCGAAAGTCGTTGAGACCTCTACAATTCAGGGACGTATGCAAAACATTATTTGATTCTGTTTGCATTTGCGGCTGTTATCGTTTGCCATATAAAATACGCTTGATAAAAAAACGTTGCAGGTAAACTACCCCTTCTCCTTAACCGATCTTCACCAAAAACAATAGGTCTTGAGTACTCTACAAATCAGGGCTGTATGCAAAACATTATTTGATTCTGTTTGAATTTGCGGCTGTTATCGTTTGCCATATAAAATACCCTTGTTAAAAAAACGTTGCAGGTAAACTACCCCTTTCCCTCAACCGATCTTCACCAAAAACAATAGGTCTTGAGAACTCTACAATTTAGGGCTGTATGCAAATAATCTTTTGATTCTGTTTGAATTTGCGGCTGTTATCGTTTGCCATAGGAAATACCCTTGTTAAAACATAAAACGTTACAGGTAAACTACCCCTTTCCCTTAACCGATCTTCACCAAAATCAGCAGATCTTGAGAACTCTACAATTCAGGGCTGCATGCGAAACATTATTTGATTCTGTTTGAATTTGCGGCTGTTATCGTTTGCCAAACAAACAAAATTACCCTTGCTAAAAAAAAACCGTTGCAGGTAAACTACCCCTTTCCCTCAACCGATCTTCACCAAAAACAATAAGTCGCGAGTACTCTGCAAATCAGGGCTGTATGCAAAAAATTATTTGATTCTGTTTGAATTTGCGGCAGTTATCGTTTGCCATAGAAAAAAAATCTACAGACAGACAGACAGACAGACAGACAGACAGACAGACAGACAGACACACAGACAGACACACACACAGACACTTTTCGGAAAACGACTTTTTTTCATGTTTTGAGTGTAGTAGAATCAGAATCTGCAATAATCTCGAACACGATTTTTTTTGCCATCACCATACTTCCATTCCTTAAGGAATATGGAAGTAAAATATCGGTATGGAGAACCATACATGACTTCCATATTCTAAGATTTATATTTAAATCTTAATATCGCCTGCCAAGCGCGATATATTTTCTCTTATACATGATGTACATTAAAATGAAAAAATTTTAATTTCATTGCCTGGCAACAAAATTATTTTATTTTTAACAATTACCATTGTTTCAAAAAGTTTAAATAAATTTGCAAGTACTTTACTCTTGTTAAAACGTAAAAGGTTGCAGGTAAACTACCCCTTCCCCTTAACCGATCTTCACCAAAATCGAAAGTCCTTGAGACCTCTACAATTCAGGGAGGTATGCAAAAAATTATTTGATTCTGTTTGAATTTGCGGCTGTTATCGTTTGCCATAGAAAATACGCTTGATAAAAAAACGGTGCAGGTAAACTACCCCTTCCCCTTAACACATCTTCACCAAAAACAATAGGTCTTGAGTACTCTACAAATCAGGGCTGTATGCAAAACATTATTTGATTCTGTTTGAATTTGCGGCTGTTATCGTTTGCCATAGAAAATACCCTTGTTAAAAAAATGTTGCAAGTAAACTACCCCTTTCCCTCAAC
Source organism: Magicicada septendecula (assembly GCA_034769895.1). Lineage (NCBI taxonomy): Eukaryota > Metazoa > Arthropoda > Insecta > Hemiptera > Cicadidae > Magicicada > Magicicada septendecula. Next base: position 281,146,345 of record CM068374.1, read on the forward strand.
CGATCTTCACCAAAAACAATAGGTCTTGAGAACTCTTCAATTTAGGGCTGTATGCAAATAATCGTTTGATTCTGTTTGAATTTGCGGCTGTTATCGTTTGCCATAGGACATACCCTTGTTAAAACATAAAACGTTACAGGTAAACTACCCCTTTCCCTTAACCGATCTTCACCAAAAACAATAGGACGTGAAAACTCTACAATTCAGGGCTGTATACGAAACATTATTTAAGTCTGTTTGAATTTACGGCTGTTATCGTTTGCCAAAAAAAAAATTTCCCTTGATAAAAAAAACCGTTGCAGGTAAACTACCCCTTCCCCTCAACCGATCTTCACCAAAAACAATAGGTCTTGAGTACTCTACAAATCAGGGCTGTATGCAGAAAATTATTTGATTCTGTTTGAATTTGCGGCTGTTATCGTTTGCCATAGAAAATACCCTTGTTAAAAAAACGTTGTAGGTAAACTACCCCTTTCCCTTAACCGATCTTCACCAAAAACAATAGGTCTTGAGAACTTTACAATTTAGGGCTGTATGCAAATAATCTTTTGATTCTGTTTGAATTTGCGGCTGTTATCGTTTGCCATAAAAAATACCCTTGTTGAAACATAAAACGTTGCAAGTAAACTACCCCTTTCCCTTAACCGATCTTCACCAAAAACAAAAGGTCTTGAGAACTCTACAATTCAGGGCTGTATACGAAACATTATTTGATTCTGTTTGAATTTGCGGCTGTTATCGTTTGCCAAAAAAAAAAATTTCCTTTGATAAAAAAAAACCGTTGCAGGTAAACTACCCCTTTCCATCAACAGATCTTCACCAAAAACAATAGGTCGCGAGTCCTCTACAAATCAGGGCTGTATGCAAAAAATTATTTGATTCTGTTTGAATTTGCGGCAGTTATCGTTTGCCATAGAAAAAAATCTACAGACACACAGACACACAGACACTTTTCGGAAAACGACTTTTTTCATGTTTTGAGTGTAGTAGAATCAGAATCTGCAATAATGTCGAACACGATTTTTTTTGCCATCACCATACTTCCATTCCTTAAGGAAATATGGAAGTAAAAATTACCCGTGATAAAAAACCGTTGCAGGTAAACTACCCCTTTCCCTAAACCGATCTTCACCAAAAACAATAGGTCTTGAGAACTCTACAATTTAGGGCTGTATGCAAATAATCATGCGATTCTGTTTAAATTTGCAGCTCTTATCGTTTGCCATAGAAAATACCCTTGTTAAAACATAAAACGTTGCTGGTAAACTACCCCTTTCCCTTAACCGATCTTCAACAAAATCAACAGACCTTGAGTTTTGTATAATTCAAAAAGGTATGCAGAAGAGTAGTTGATTGTTTAATATACGGTAGTGTGACGATTTAAAAATTATTTAAATAGCACAAATTAAATTTTTGTTCTTATAACAAGTGAGAGTATTATCCACCCCTTATCTGTACCTAGATTCCTGTATCAACGTCCAAATTGTCCAGTACGAACACGCAAAGTACAATTTTATTAAGCGAAAACTAATAATTCTTTTAATTAAATAAAAGACGTATTAATAATAAAGGAAATATCTAACTCATAACAAAAAGGTAGCATAATTTATTACTAGTTAATTAATGAACAATTAATAATACTAAAGGAACGAACTACTTTTCTCAAGGTAAACCGCGCCAGCTTTTACAGACTCCCTGCCGCTAAACAAGCCCCAGTCCCCGGAGAAACTTCGACATGTAAGCAGGTCAAAAATGTGTTGCAAAGTTACACTTAGGTGTATACCGCTAAACAACGATACAACCAGACGTTAGTTGTTATAACTGATTTAATCCAATGTAGCGTCGGGTAAAACTAAAAAAAAAAACTCGGAATGTAGTGCGTGGAGCAAATATTGGTAATATATAAAAAAAAAAAACTTAGCCGACACATCTCTTTACAAACAGTAAGTGGTAAGATATGTTCCTTACCATATTAAAGTAAACATCAGTGCTGCTAAAATAAGAACTATTAAAATGTAAAATGTGAACAACCAACTCCAGAAGAAGAAAGTTACAACAACAACCGTATGAACTTCAAGTAGCAGAATCCAATCGTCATCACCTAGACTACAATTCGGAAACAATCAACTAAATGGAGGATCCAGAGGAACAACGAACTACACCCAAGAAGACCTACTGAAGAAGACCATCACGAACACCCACAGCAAACTCACGTTCTATTCAGGTGATATTAAATCATAACATTTGTGCATAACTTTTTTTAAAAAAAACGAAACAAAAAGAACAGTAAAGTTTCTTGTAAAGACTTTTAGATAACTTAAAGATTAGCATATAAATGTTTGTAATTTCTGTAATGATATAGTAATAACCTGATGATTTTTAAAGGTAAAGTAATTCTGAAAATTACATCGGACTATTCTTCAAATAGTTTGGATGATGTTGTGATATATTAGAATATTGCAAAGTTAAGACCCGGATCCGTGGTAACTGAAATAATACACAGCTGAATGATTTTGAGATAAAAAGAGTAAAAAAATTTAAAGATGACAATTAAAGCTATTACTTTTATACTTAGTTAAAATACAAGAATAAAGAGATGTTTTCGCTAATATCCAGACAGTGAATAAATTTATGTAACCCTTGACTGATTCCTGATATATACATTGTCATAATTTGTTGGTAAGTAAATTTTACTAACTACGGCAGCTAGTTTAATTAACAGCGAACAATTGTACTGGTTCCCGATGTTATAATGTCGTTGCAGGAGAGACGTTATAGTAGTTATCGTTCGTCATAAAAAAAATTACCCTTGTTAAAACATAAAATGTTGCTGATAAACTACCCTATTACCTTAACCGATCTTCACCAAAACCAACAGGTCTTGAGATCTCTACAATTCAGGGCTATATGCAAAACATTATTTGATTCTGTTTGAATTTGCGGCTATTATCGTTTACCATAGAAAAAGTAAAAATTACCTTTGATAAAAACCGTTGCAGGTAAACTACCCCTTTCCCTTAACCGATCTTCACCAAAAACAATAAGTCTTGAGAACTCTACAATTCTGGGCTGTATGCAAAAGAGTAGTTGATTCTGTTTGAAAATTACCCTTGATTTAAAAAAACCGTTGCAGGTAAACTACCCCTTTCCCTTAACCGATCTTCACCAAAAACAATAGATCTTGAGTACTCTACAAATCAGGGCTGTATGCAAACAATTATTTGATTCTGTTTGAATTTGCGGCTCTTATCGTTTGCCATAGAAAAAAATCTATAGACACACAGACACTTTTCGAAAAATGACTTTTTTTCATGTTTTGGGTGTAGTACAATCAGAATCTGCAATAATCTCGAACACGATTTTTTTTGCCATCACCACACTTCCATTTCCTTAAGGAACATGGAAGTAAAAATTATACCCTCCCCCTTCCACTTTCATTTTCATTTATAAAAATTTATCCCTTTCCTTCAACTACCCTTTTAATTTATAAATATTTCATCTACCTTTCTACAGTGGATTATTATGATCTTCTTTTCAGGATACTTTATTTACCAAAATTAAGTACTTTAGTCTTGTAAAACGTAAAACGTTGCAGGTAAACTACCCCTCCCCCTTAACCGAGTTTCGCCAAAATCAATAGGCCTTGAGTCCTTTACAACTCGGGCACACATGCAAAAAATTATTTGGTTCTGTTCGAGTTTGCGGCAGTTATCGTTCGCCATAGAAGAAATTCTACAAACAGACACACACACAGATACTTTTAGGAAAATGACTTTTCTTAATGTTGTGTGGGTAGTAGAATCAGAACCAGCCCTTATCTCTAACACGATTTTTTTCGCGCTTACCATACTTACATTACTTACGAAACATGGAAGTAAAAGAGGCACAATTTACACGATGAGTGCTTTGTTCTGATCTGCAAATTCTTATATTTGTGTCAGAATCTCTGTTGTTCGAGATTCCAAGTGACAGTAGCGCAATAGCTCGGTTTAAACAGTACAGCGCAATAGCTCGGTTTTATACAGTACAGACCTAAAGGCGACCCTACTAAAGTTCAACCACATTCAACCTTGATATTACGAATATAATTCAAGATAACCACGCCTCGGTAAAAGTTCTACAAAGTCATTAGTCTGATTCTACTGAACTTCTCTTGAGATTTTACAGTTATCAGCAGTTACGTTTAGCAGTTATCAACTTAAGTGCGTGTAAAATATACATTACGGTAAAAGTGGAGTTTAAGATATGTTTATGGCTTTAAAAACACGTTAAAGCATATTTTAATGCGTTATACAGGTTTTATGTTTTTTAGAAAACAATAAAAATCAAACAGGGGATGTCCAGAAGTAGGGGCAAAGTAAAATTCGAACGGCAAGAGACTAAGATCATAAATGTAGAAAATGAAAACACAGTTTACACGACTGAAGACAGATTAGTCAACACAGACGACAATGACATTATGCACAAATGGAAAGTAACTGAATAAGAATAATATTATGTATCGGTTTCGCAGAGAGTAATAGCCTACTGCGTCCCACACAATGTCGCATTTCATAGTAGGGCGAGGTCACATGCGGACACTTTTGAGTCTTCGTAGAAGGTGATACGTTGCATTGTATGCACTCCTTGTGATAATTCATGTGTACGTTATTTCTTTATGTGGACTGAATGTGTTCATGTTATTTTACTAACGAGAATTCTGACTGGCGCAGAGAACACACATTATTACATTATTGCATCAAAGCTTTCCAAATGTTAAACTTTTCCTACAGCAGTTATAATCATTACTCCTACAGCAGCCTAAGGCGCTTTGCTAAGACGTTATAACGAATAACAAAACTTTTATAATACTTCACTATAATAATAATAACATTATAAAATACTTTATTTAAGTATTATAATTAAATCGAAGTAATACAACTAAGTAGATCCGTTAAGTAAGGAACCTTACAATTACTTGCAGTCCACTAGTATTAAATTGAAATTGGTTTGATAGCGTCAGTTTGCTAATACAGTGTACAGAACTGAACACAGTAAACAGATCCTTTCCTCACACGGTCTACAAAGAAGTCCGCCTTTACGCTGCCATTCAATTACACATTTCACGAAGGGTTTGTTTCGTCTCAGAACTTATCAGAACACTCTCTACAGGACACACGGCCCAACTCCCCTCTTATCTTTACGCGTCGCGGAAAAGGAACGATACCCCAGCGAGTTACAAACTCACAGCAAACTAGCAGCGTTTTCCGAACTCGGTTCTACGAAATGATCTCCGTAACGATAGACTACAATGTCAGTGCCGTAATTGGGATAGATAAACTGTAATGAGACCCGTCAGCTATCTTAATGCTTTGCTACAAAGTTTGACAATCTAGAACACTGCAATAACAGATTGAGGAATAACCGCTCAATAAGAAATTATTGAAGTTATTTAAAAAACAAAGAAGTTACGACAGATTTGATTTAAATTGTTAGTAACGTATTCAAAATAATTATGGTATCTAAAGAGAAAACAGTGTAGATATATTTTTAATGACAGTTTGAACAGCACTTGATCCACATATTTATTATAACATTTTCATTAACATCATTACTTTTACATTTACATTGTTATTTATTCACATTTTTCAACAATGCTTCTTATATTTTTTACACATTTAAATAGAAACAGAAAAACCGTAATGTTTGAAATGTCATTTTAAATATTCAGAAGCAAAAGTATTTGTTACCTGAAATCATAAATAAGAATGAATGTATCAAAATTACTAGTAATTACACGCTTCACTTTTATGAATCAAAGCTTTTTTTGTATCAGCCATATGAGGACCACATGCCAATTTCAATTCTTTATTCCGGGTTCTTTTGTTATCTCCAGTATTCTTTCATCATTTCACTATGTCTCTTCTTCCTGTCTTCAATCCACTTTGACCTGCGTATTTCTCTTTCCTACTCTGAACTCCTTCAATTTTTAACACTTTTGACCGAAAAACTCTTCCAATTGCTTCTTCAAATCAAAGATTTATACATTTATAATTTCGAAATGTTCTAAAAGACGCATTATATTAAAAAGTTAAAACCGCTTTTTACTTCCATGTTCCGTAAGGAAATGGAAGTATGGTGATCGCGAAAAAATCGTGTTCGAGATAAGGGCTGATTCTGATTGTATAACCCTCAAAACATGAAGAAAAGTCATTTTCCGAAATGTGTGTGTGTGTGTGTGTGTGTGTGTGTGTGTGTGTGTGCGTGGGCGCGCGCGCGCGTGTAGAATTTTTTCTATGGCGAACGATAACTGCCGAAAATTCAAACAGAATCAAATAATTTTTTGTATGTGCCCGAGTTGGAGAGAATTCAAGGCCTACTGATTTTGGTGAAGATCGGTTAAGGCGAAGGGGTAGTTTACCTACAATGTTTTACGTTTTAACAACAGTGAAGTACTTAATTTTGATAAATTAAGTATCCTGAAAGGAGGTCATAATAATCCACTGTACAAAGGTAGATGAAATATCTATAAATGAAAAGGGGAGGGGAAATTTTTTATATGTGTACTACGTTATCGGCAACAAAGAAGTAGTTTCTACGGAAATATTTCATTTTAATTTGCAAAACATAAAACCCGATTTACAAGGTGGGGGATATTTTTTTTACAGATATCCAACCGAATTCAAGTAAATGATTTTAAATATAAATCTTAGAACATGGAGAAGTCATGTATAAACTTCATACCGCTTTTTAATTTTATAAAGCGAAGTTTTATCTATTTTGACTTTTCAACTCATTTTTTTGTAGTCCTACTTCATTTCTTCCATTTGTCAAGTTTTTGTATCTCTAATAGTAATTCCATCTTACTTTTATTCACAGAATGGTTCCAAATCACCCCACATGATTGTTAAACGGTGCCTCCAAAATATTTAAAACTCGCACCTCTTAAATCTTATGTTTACCAGATTCCACCGTTCTCCCCTCTTTCTGCCATTCCCATTCTCAGAATTTATACACTGTGTGTGTTTTTTTTATCAAATAATAAATGACTTCTACAAGGGTATTTTCACACTCGTATTTCGTATTGGTTCCAAATTACCCCATATAATGATTGTTAAACCCTGCCTCCAAAATATTTAAAACTCGAGATCTGTTAAAACTTATGTTTACCAGATTCCACCGCTCCCCTCTTTCTGCCCTTCCCATTCTCAGAATTTATACATTGTGTACGTGTGTGTTTTATCAAATAATAAATTACTTCCACAAGAGTATTTTCACACGCACACACCGATTTCGTATGTTTCACAGATTTAAAATAGGCCTATGTATCTACAGAGATTTCAATATAGAATTTAATTTAATTTCTATATAGGCCTAAATACAAACTGTGATAGTAGAAATTCAGATCAATGTTGTAGCATGACAGATACGCCCATAAAAATGAATGGTAAAATGATCATAGAAATAAAATAATAACATAATTAAATCCGAGAAAGCAAAATAATATAAAGAATTAATTAAGAACCACCGTGGAATACAATCATTGATTAAAATAAAAGTTCATGTAAAATAAATGTTACAAGGAGTGATGAATCATCAAAACCAATTTAAAAACTAAATATGAGAAAACAGGTAATACCCAGGTAGGATAGGAGTAGGTAAGGAAGAAACCCAGAAAATGACTAAACCCACAACAAGAAAAGTAAATATGTTGTAAGAAACAAGGAGAGTAGGTGAGGAAGAAAATCAAAACCTGATGACATCCACAGGAAGATGAAGAAAATAATTTTATAAGAAACCAGAAGAAGAGGAGGAATCAATGAAGAAACAAGAGCAAGACAGCATCCACAAGAAGAAGGAGTGCTCTTATAAAAAAACCTAAACCCCAAAATAAATGTAATAATAATAAATCAAAGTATAACAAAATATCAAAGGTAAAAACCACATGTACAATAGATGTAAGCCACAAAGTGTATAGAGTAAGAATTGAAAGTGAACAAATGTGAGATAATAATATAACACCAAAAACAAATCTTCATTATAATCTATAAATAGATTTCTTGATTCTAACAAAACTATATGACTATTTAGAATTAAAATCAAGGAATATAAATAGAGAATCAGTGCAAGTGTTAGTGTTATGGAAAATAAACCTTATATTTCAATATTGGTGTTCACCAACTGAGTAGATGATGAAATTCTACAACTTTAAAGTGATTTAATTTGTGTTCATGAATAATGTAAATAGAGTATTATCATGACCTATAATACATGTGTTTTTTAGTAAATAACTTCCACTCTTTTAAATGACATTCATTAGAATGAATAAAATAGAACAGAGCAGGCCATAATAAAAGTGAAGTGACAAGGTATCATTACCCCAAAAAACCCAAAAACAGATGAGAACTGATATTCAAACCTAGATTAAGAAATATAGGAAAAGATTATAATAATTATATTTGTTTGTATAGAATAAGGTGTTAGCAATAGTTAAGTTTAAATGTCAGAATCTAACATTCCTTATTTATAATATTTCTTGTGTATTTTATCAATCAATAAGTATACAATGTCTGAGTTGAAAAGACAAATATTAATTTGATTTATATGTTATGTATTAATGGTACGAACCATATACTAATTGTTATTTTTGTTTATAATAAGAAAATGTTAATTTGAGTTATATGTTATTTGTTAATAGTATGAACAATATACTAATTGTTAACTTGTTAAAATAAGAAAATGTCAATCTATGTCACAATAGCAATGAAAGTCAGAGAGGGTATAAATCAATATGTATTATTTAAAAAAAAAAAACTTTGTATGTTTGTATGTAAAAACTATTAGAAATCTAGGCCAAATGTTAAAAACTAAAAACAGCATCAAATTTGATTAAATAAGTATAGAAATACAATTAAACTGAAGGAATTTACATAAGGTAAATCAGTAATAAAGTCATGTAATTAGAAGTATAAGTAAGGAAGATTTTGTAAAATTATATCCAGAATTATTGTTAAAAATGGAAATGTCAGAACTCAAAATTTGGAGAGGGGAGTCATATATTACTGAATAATATTTTAAAACATAACCGATTAAGCTAATTGCAAGAAATTAAGGGAAGATAAACCTTTTTATTACAATCTGAAATTTAATATAATCAATAATATAACTTATAATATGGCTTCATTTGAAAGACAAGGACAGGAAGTTGGATTTAAAAATTACCATAACAAAATGAAGAAAAAAATTACCATTTTAGATTAAAAAGTTAATAAAACTACATTATTTGGTATCAAATTACGCAGAATGAACTGAAGAAGAAGATTAAGTAGTTACTAGCTAATAAATTTGAAGAATAACAAAAATATAATCAGTTATATAATGTAACGTTATCACATCCACAGGATGCAACAGAAATTTGGAACAATGCATTGAATAATATTGTCTTGGCTAAGACTTTGGCCAAGGAAGGAGGAAGTAAATTAGTTGATTATTGAACGTTGAATGATACACTTGATACGTGTGCTCAAAAACTTTAACCTAGTTCCTACTACCGTATTGGCGAACGTTTTCGAAGCCTAAAAGTGACAAACGAGAGTTTCGATAAAAAACATATTTTAAATGGAGACCGAGTGAAATAAACACCTACAAACATTCAACTAACACTATATACAGAACAGAACACCAGTGATTACACATTTAAAACCATTAAAACAGTAATAACACTTAACCATAAAAGTGCAAACATACGCCTAACCGACAAAAGTGAATTTGACTTAATCCGACACTATTTTTCCGAGTACAACACCAAAACTGAACCAGAGACACTCCACCAACACCAGAAGGAAGAATTGCAGCCACCAGGACGTAAATTCAGAGGAAAAGCATATTTATTTAAACTTTGAATCAGCGAGGTGAGACCGGCTTCCAACTATAACACGAGAGGCAGCCATCATTGATTACCCATAATACAACTCAACACAGCCTTCTCAACGGATTGGTTTGAAAACGACTCACTTACCTTTATATGTTAAATATTATATCTGTATTTTTAATCTTTAAGGTGATATATTTGTACTGTTATACTTGATAAACTTAACCCTTATTTCTCTGACTTACCATAAAATAACTGCTAAAAGAATCCTGATATAAATATTTGTACGATAAAACAACACCCTGAGAATCGATTGACAAATCGATAAAGAGTCAAAAGATACTGAATTGTTAATAAAATTTCTTATTTATTTCATACTTACACAGTTTTTTCATTCCTAGAATATAAATAATATAATAATTACATTTAATAGAAGTAACAACCAGGATCTCACCACGAAGAAGGAAGTTAACCTCCAAATAAGAAAAGTAAACAAATCGATTGTTCTTGGAGACGAATCTATCAAGTGGCGAGAGAATGTAAAAATACCGAAAAGTCAATAAAACAATTATAACAATAAATAAATGTTTCTGAACACCACAAAACATAATTAATTAATTGTTTTAAATTAATTATATAAAAAAAATTTCATAAACAAAATTTTTTTTTAACGCGAACATTATTTTTAAATCTAAACACGAAATATATAATTGTAACACACATACACGGTTTCGTTACAATGTATAAAAAGTGACCGTGGAGCTTCGCTCAGTATGAGGTAGACTTGTTTTCCACTTACAGTAGCCCTAAATCTGTACGGTTTTAGGCCCTAATCAACGTTCCTTAATTAAGAGAATTTATCTGACGAAGCCTAGGCGATAACGAGACGATATTTTATGATTGACACCGAAGTGTTTTGTTTCAACGTAAATGTATCGACAGGGCTGAGACAGCGACGGCTTTCGACATGAAAACACTAATTACTCGTGTTTCGTCCCTGTACTAATTAACGTTACACTTTGACTAACACATGAGTAAGCTATCCAGTAGGTGTAATTAAGTATTAATATACAAAATATGAATTACTTTTCGTGTTAGACGCTTCTTGGATACGAAACACGTTAGACAAATTTACTCCGAATTAAATAATAAATTACTACTATGGAAACTTCTACCAAATGTCATGTAAAAAATGTTAGTGTCGGCTCCTCAATACATATAGTGTGCGCTAACCGGATATATTTACATATACCTTATAATAAACGGATATAGAGATATATGACTAAATACATGTGTTTTTATTATTCGTATTGAAAGCAGTATTCAGCATTAGACTTTTGATACGAAAGCGTGGAAAGTGATCTAAAAATAATTACACAAATTATGTACAGAGACGTCGAAGTGTCTCATGGATTTTGAGGAGAAGTTATCGTAATGGCTCTAGCGTGAGTATCACTAAATTATGAGGAGTCCAGCGGGAAAACTTAATGTCGGTCACCGGCTTCTAACAATATATGGGGGAAAGAACAAAGCATTTCAGGGAATAAAGTTTGTTTTAAGATTAAAAGATTTGGATAACAAGCTTACGTTATCTTCTATTGGTCCTTGAGACAGCTGGTTTAATTCGAAGATGAGCTCCATGAGAAACTCTCGCTTGCATAAAACGGCGAGACTTTATTGTGTATCAGAAGACTGCGGACACAAATTCGTATGGGTGTCCTTGAATGTTATACATGATCCATTTCGGTTTAAGACAATGACACTTGAATTTAACAGTTTTTGTTTTAAAATCTAATTGTGAACCGCGTTAGTTTCCCGCTATCCTGGAAAGGCGTTAGAACTCTGGTAATACAGGTGAATTCTGAATACAACTGTGGAAATTTCGCACTTCCGATATGTATATTGTTCTTGATCCAAGGGCATCATGTAGCTTCAGTGTCAATGTAATAATGCTTATTTTTTACAACAAATTTTCGGGGCTGCTTGTCATCAATGGATGGAAAAGTCTTCAGATCGAACAACGAATTTCAGGATCTTGTAAAATATTGTTCAACGATCCACCAACGTTCAATAATACGCGTGGCATTCCAAGAAGACGGAAATTATGAATTCTGTAAACAGTTTTTTCCGTATAAGCTTTTAGTATTCACTCCAGTCCACAAGTACAAACTTTTTTATTTTGTTTACGTCTGTTGCGTTATGATCGATAACTTAGTGCTTCGCAATACAAATAATGTATTTTAAAATATATCTAATGTTTGTTTTTGCAGAAAAGCTAATATTAAGTTGTAATTCCATATTCCAGAAAGTTCACTTTTTGCAATTCACCCTACACAAGTATTTGAAAGACATTATTACAGTATAAGAAAATAATTTAAATAGTACTTTACTGTTTTATTAAACTACTATTTAAGAAAATAACATATCACCTGGACTGCATTCCGATCCAGTAGTTATATAACACGGTCATACAGTAATAGATATTAAATTCTTTAAAAAAGATTCATACGGATTAAATGGAACTATAAACAAAAATTAGGTATACTTAGTAGTGTTTTATGGAGGGTCATCTGCAAAATAATGTGAATATTTCTTCAAATGCCAACGTTTCTACGGAAACATTTGTATAAATGAACGCTGGTAATTGTTTAAATAAACTCGAGTAAAACTTATTTCAAATGTATTTAAATATTACTGCTAATTAGCATAATTGATGTTAACATGTTAGGTCTCCTTCAGCTGAAAACGTAACACCCGTAGTTTATGAATATTAATTATGTTGAAGTTTTAGCATCCATTTCTCTCTGACAATAAATGATTAATTCGAATTTTTCTCTTCACATGATTCAGCTATGAACGGTCCATTTTAATATCAAATTATGAACAGTATAATTAGGTACCTTTGACGTCATAAGTAGGTCTGAATCTGGCTTAAAGGAAGCCTTTCAGGAACTGGAGTTGTCCGCTAAGGCTATGGGCTTGGTTATAAACCAAAGCAAAACCAAATATATGGTTGTAGGTGCCAATACTCGTACCCTGTCCCTGCGCATTAACGATTATGAATTTGAAAAGGTTCAGGGTTTTCCATATCTCGGGTCATATGTGGACTCTGGAAATGACTCCTCTAGAGATATTGAAAGACGAATATTATCTGCTAATAGGTGTTACTACGGACTGGTGAAACATTTTAAATCAAAATTAATAACTAAAGATACAAAAGCCTCCCTATACAAGACCTTGATTAGACCAGTCCTGATGTATGGCTCGGAATGCTGGGTGTTAAAAAAACTAGATGAGCAGAGACTATCCGTTTTTGAGAGGAGGGTACTGAGGAGAATCTATGGCCCTGTGAGGGAAAACAACATTTGGAGGCGACTGCATAATCGAGAGTTGTACGAAAGGTTTAAAGATCTTCCGATCGTGCAACTCATACAAATTAACAGATTGCGTTGGGCTGGTCATGTGCAGAGAATGGCGGAGGATAGAATCCCAAAAAGAGTGATGAATTATTTGCCGATGGGAAGGAGAAGGAGGGGAAGACCGCGTACAAGATGGCTGGACCAGGTTGGTAAGGAGGCAGTGAGGCTGGGTGCAGCAAACTGGTGGACATTGGCCGGGAGTAGAGACCAGTGGGGAAGATTTCTTTTGGAGGCCAGGGCCCGGACTGGGGTGTAGCGCCGAGGATGTATGTATGTATGTATGTATGTATGTATGTATGTATAATTAGGTACCTTAATATGACGGCAATACAGCTATTATAAGGGTAGCTTCCATTAGAAGTATACGTATTTTAAGCAGTCTTTCGACGTATTTATCGATTGTTGAGACGATTTTCATTGAATTTATTTTCCATAGGTACGACATATCTATTATACTTGGAACTTTTAGACCTACGATGAATTCTAATCTCATACAACTGGTCATGTAAACCTCTGGGAATGCACAATGATAGTGAAAACAAATTTAAAATGTTAAAGAAAAAATCCAAAATGTCAAAGAAGAAAGATACAGATTGTGAGCAAATAGATAGAATGAAAAATTGACTGAGGAGACATTAAAAAAAGTAGATCGCTTACCGCACTTGAGAGTAGATAAAGTAGAAAAATGGATCGGAAGCATGAAAGTTAAATTAAAAAAATAATAACGCTGATCATAAAAGCATACTTCGATCACTCGCATATGTTCGGATCCACAAACATACAGCACCAAACGAAGTTCAGGATTTATATGGCGAAATAACATGAGCTGTAGTTAGGAAACACGTGATCTGACAGTGACGTAGACAAGTAAACATTTTTTAGTGAAAAGTATTAAAAAGATATTTAGGAGTTTGAGATGGTATTTAATAATATTAAATGAAAATTGGCGAGAGTGGTATACAGTGGCGTAATTAGGAGCCCCTGGGAGGGTGATGAGACTACTTTTTTGGGGGGCGGGGAGACTAGCTTGAAGGTTAGACTACCCACTTTCTTCAGGAGAAATGAGATATTCATATTTTTCCCGCATAATTTTGTAAATACGTTTTAAAAATTCTTTGCGTCTCAAAGTTTTTGGGTAAACCAACGTGAATTATAAGCGTTGCAAAGTATGGGAAAACGCTGATTTCAAAATATGGAATCTTGATTAACTGTTATTCAGATTAAAGGTAATAAATCTCGTGTCATTAGGAATCACTTTAGTTCTAAATTTGTATTCTTAATATATGTTGTAAAAATGAATCTTTCTGAAGACATTTTGAAAAACCCAGTTTTATTACCTCTTTGCACTTCAGTTTAAGGATGTTGTTCCAAGAAAGTTTTACGCAACTTGTAGTTCGTGTTAAAGTACGTTACTTTTATTTTAAAACGAGCAATAAAGTTTATTTTTTCCAAATTAAACTCAAGAAACTGCTAGTTTACCTGTCGACATTTGAATGTCGAACGAACGTCGACGGGCAATGACGTTTCAAAACGTACCTACATCAGGTTAGAAAAGTCATGTCGGAGACAACCCTGTACGAGAAAGTGCGTCTGGGCGAAAAGGGAAAGGTAGATTAACAGGCTCTCGCTTCGTTTTCTGGCGCATGCTTGTTTTATAATGCTGCAAATGCGTATGTTATTTACGAGTGATTGTCATTATTAAGAAAACTTCAACTTTATTTTATTAATTTACATTTTAGACCAATTCCTTATACTCTACAGTTATTCATAAGCCTTATTTTAACACACGCAACTGGCATAGAAATAGGCCTACGTTAAGCGATTATGAAATTTCGCTCTGGAGTGGATTGATCCCCCCCCCCCAGTTACGCCTCTAGTGGGGTAACGTGGATTGCACTATTGGAGTTTGTCAAAGTGCAAAGTGTGCAACAGGCTGGACAGATTATAAGAACCGTTGGCAGTAGAATTCCAAAAATGTTACCTAACTGCAAACTAGTAGGCGAGGGATCAGTGGGTAAGCAATGAAAGCAGTTGGGAGTATCAATAAAAAAATAGACCCATTTCATATCGGCGACAGATATAAGAGAACGGAAGCGTGTGCTGTAGAACCATAAACGAAGAAGAAGTACACGTCAAGAAAAAACAAACACGTATCAAAGAATACCCTCCACTGCTACCAGTCTCACGATGGGGTCAGCACCCTTAGACGTGGCTCACTGATTGATTAAAAATCGCTTTGTTCGTATGCATCATACTATTTACGGTCCTTGTTTAATTAACAGGAGCCCGCTCGCACCAGTACTGTCATCCTTACGTCGTCAAACGCACATCCGTATACACAGGGCCGTTCCTTTTGTTTTGTGTTTGTTCAGCATCAGTAATTGGCTGGTCTCTGTTATATATTGTGTGTTTAATATTATCAATGAGAACAGCCAATATGGCGGTTTCTGGTTCCGTACACACATAAATATGTGCACAATGTGCTCAGTGATGTGTAAGGAGAAAGCGTATTGGGGCGTTCATGCCTCCGGTTAGATTACGTTACCAGGCCTGGTTATTCAAGTATTAATAACGCGCCATAACCAGGTTTTCTGGAAAACGGAACCGTATTCGTGGCGGCGACGGAGGGGAAGCAGATCCTTTTGTTGGGTGGAATACATTTTACATACGGTAAAACACTGCAGACACAAGCCTACGTCGTCTTTGACGATCTTCTTCTTATTTGTTCTGTGTCGTGTATGTTATGTACGCTTCTCGTGATATCTTACGCAGAGCACGACGTTTCTTACGAGATTTACAAGGGAAAATAAGACCTGACGAAAGGAGTATGTTCTTTCAGATTGCTCAGTACGACTGTTTCATGACTTGCTAGAATAATTAATTGTTTCTAACACCGACCCGTAATCAGAGCGCTTGCACGCGCGGCTTCATATAAATGTTAATAAAATTGTAATTTTCAAAGTAAACGATAAACTTCATAACACGTGTAAAAATTAAAAAGCTTCGTGTGAACGATTAGCCAACGTTAAAAGAATGATACACCCCTGATAATGTCAGTTCATGAAATGTTATCGATTGTACGTAAGAAGTATAAAAAAGGTTACGGTTACTCTTAATGTCTCCATTTAAATCAATAAAAATCATTAAGAATACGTATAAACAAAAAAAATACTACAGGCTTATTTAATGCATTATTATTATTATTAGAATTATTATTATTAACTCATAAATTGACTTAATACTGACAGCTACATTTTTCCTGGAGCTCATACGATCCTACTTCGCGGCGAATCATTCTATATGGTGTGTGTGTGTGTGTTTGTGAATACGTCAGTCATTCAATAAAGAGACAAATAACTGTAGAAGAAAAACGGTGGATAGGGTACGATAGGTGTATAGGAGTATGATACAGAAATACGATAGTTAAAACAACTGTCAGTTGGCTTCCCTGTGATGACGTCTGATCAGCTGTTTGATTAGAATTGTTTTGTTTGTAACCTCAAATTCTCACTTAACGATGGCGAGTCCTCTTGAAGTTTCGGAATTAGTTGAACAACCTGCAGTGATCCATTTTTTCCTTTCTGAAGATGAAAAACCGGCTACGATTTACTCTCGTTTGACTAAACAAAATGGAAAAAGCTGTACGAACCGCAGAAACTTTTATAAGTGGCTGGAACAGTTTAAAAATGGTCGAACGTCAGTTGCTGGCGAGCATTGTTCTGGACGTCCAGTTCAAGTTTGAACTTTTGTTAGAAGCCAAGCGGACAATAAATAGTACATACTACTCTGACATGTTTATCAATACAGTAAAGCCGCAGAGATGCAGAAACGTCCTGCAATTCTACCCTAAGGCGTCATTTGCCTTCGTGCCCATAGGCGAATGCCCGTCCACACACGTAGCTCAGTTAACGCGTGAAACCATCAATAAATTGGCTTGGGAGACTCTACTTCACCTTCACTACAGTCCAGACTTGGCCCCATCTGACATCCACTAGTTTGGTCCACTCAAAAGACGTTACGTGGCACGAAGTTTTACGACGACGACGAGGTCAAAAAAATGTCCAAAAATGGCTCCGAATCACATAAAGACTTCACTGCAGCAGACATAAAGAAGCTTATTCAAAGACAGTACACATGTATTAATGTTGCTGGGGATTATGTTGAAAAGTAACAAAATTATCATACAGATTAAATAAACCGTTTTTTCTCTACAGCTATTTGTCTCTTCAATTATTGATTGAATCTCGTATATACGTGCGTGTGATTTAAGACAAAGATAAATGAGAGAGAGAGAGAGAGAGAGAGAGAGAGAGAGAGAGAGAGAGAGAGAGAGAGAGAGAGAGAGAGAGAGAGAGAGAGAGAGGGGGGGGGTAGATGGTCAAAACAGAGACCTTATAAGGTCTTTAATATTGTACAGTAATTTTTTGTTTAATTCGTTGATGTGTTGAGTTGATATGACTGTCCGTGATAATCTAAAATTTTTTCATCAGTCATTCGTTCATATGCATTGAGCACTACCTCTGTTGGTCACGTCTGTTATGGAGAGTGGCTGACTTTCTTGTCTACCTCAGTAAAGGTGAGGAAAGTGTTAGACCCAGGATGTGTATATACTGACTCATGTCGAGATAATTCGTTTCACACATGTTTTGTATATCACAATTGGACGACACGATAAGAGCATCTAGAAACTGAAGTAAGCACTCAACTCCTGATAACGTTATCCAGGTAATGCTCAGTAGCACGATGGCTGCCTGTGTACAGTGTTCTATAACTCAAGAAAAGAGGAGAACGTGTGATCAATATTGGAAGCAGAAGAACCCTTTGAGTTATCTACACGAGTTCTATAATGAGCGAAAGTAAATCTCTCACAAAGTGGGGTAAATATGACTGAGCGACATTAGCAAAGTATGACTAACATCATTAGTATAGGGTCGACTAACGTAAAGTTGAAATGGTTTGATGTTCGGTTTAGTGAAAATCGAGCACACCGTAGGAGTGCGGATCCTCTATGGCGAACATTAGTTTTAACAGTTTACTTTTAAGAATTATTATTATTATAATAATTACCATCGTCATCATCATCATCAATTTTATTATAAATATTAACTAAGGATACGTAAAAAAACAGTTTACCCTATTGATTACTTTTAATATAAACATAGGTTCTCCATAAATTTAAAACGTTAAAATAAAAACAGTCGGTTAACTGTCACATATTTTAATGTGTTGCAAAGTAAACATAGTTAAATGTGAAATGATAGAGCTTCAATTCTAAAATTGTCTCACATACTCAACTTGAGAACAGGCCTTCCCCAGCTCCAACCACCCTTTTCTGCTTGTACTGATAAGATTACAATACTATACTTCAACAGCACAAAGAGGATTTGTTCACCTGTATTCATTTTCATTTGCTCTAATCGTCAAACTCTACGGTACAAAGCTTTCAGTTATCTGTCTCGCCCGACTACTCACAATCTTCAGACACGTTCAATTGTGCTTGAATCCGCTTCTACAATTGCCTAGAGTTGTAATTTAATTTACAGAACGAGCCTTTGACTGATCATAAATAACATTCGTGTCTGATACTGCAGTACAGACATATTACAGGAATTATAAGAACGTCACACTCTTAAAGGGCTCCTTCGTGGCAACTTCACAAGAAATTAATCTATAGCTTATCATCAAAGTGATTCTTTGTTTCTCTAAGTCGATCACTTTTTCTGTATTCCGTACTTCCGATCAGACCCTAGTTTGTAAACAACTTAAAACAAACTGTAAATAAGTTGTTAAGTTGTTTTATTTATTGTTGTATTTGTATTTGTGCTCTTTCCCTCCAACAAACCGTACCTCATCCTCTGTGTGCAATATACTTTAAAAAACCAATGCTAGAGAGAAAACTGTTTTAAAAACGAGACCCCACACAAGTTGTTGAAGAAAAAAGACGCCATGATCTCTCAACAGCTGAAAACAGTATTTTATAAATGTCTCCAACTTCCAGGCTTGTTCTAAATAAAAACGAACAATAGAAACTGAGTAACGTTTCTCAGTTGTTGAATATTTAACAACGCGTTGTATTAAAATGGCAAATGCTTTTAGTTCGACGACAGAACCACGCCCCACCCCTCACCAGTCCGTTTTATTGCCCATCGATTTCGATAGCTCAACTTCTAGTTCGGTAAGTGTACGACTTACGTAATCTATTGCTGGAACGGAACGGTACAAAATAATTTAGTTATCCGATAGACGAATGAAATTAAATGAAAATTAAGAAAGGGTTAGTGCCTAATGGAAAACCAATATCAGCCGCTGGACTGGCAGGGAATGTGACGTTCCACCTTGTATTAGGGGCAGATTTAAATCCCGCGGAACACCAGTTCAGTTTTCACTGACCTCAGTTTTATATAAACCGGTATGAAACACGAAACGGAATATAATTTAGCACTAGTGTATGATATAACGATTTCTCGATTCTTGACAGAAAATCAAGAGGGGACAGTATATGAAATAAACATTACGTATGAAGGAAATTAATTTGTGGTCAATACATTACTTAGAAAGACAACTAAGAACATAATTACTAAATAAGAAGGACTCCGAAAATTGAGTCCGAGTCGTTTATCAAATAATTTGGTAGATGTAAATTATGTGTTAAATTTATTCCTACTTTTTACCCGTATTACAACAAATTTAAGGGTAAAATATATTCAGCAATAGCATATAGTATACAGATTGCAGATTGGCAAGCCGCTAAGGAAACATGTACTTAATAATACCATAAATTATAACAAGTTACAAGTAGTTAAATTACACTCAAATTTATCATGCGATCGCTTCATAAAACTGTTTTTGTTAGATTAATACAAAAGTAATTTAATTAAATAAATCAATTTAATTGTTTAAAATGTTGCACATCCAAATTTCAGCATTTTTTATAATCATTGCTAACAACGCCAAGAAACGTTTTTACAGGACATCTAAAATACGGCAATTTTTGATATTCTGACTGTGATCTCTGCGCATCTTATATAAAGGACTGAATTATGTATTCATTTTTAGCTAATACACACTCGCAAGGTCTTCGCGCTTATGGTCTCAAACGGTACGTCACGAAAAATTGAAAGTAACAATACAAATGAAAACCACCGTTGTAGAAAGATAAATATTATAACAAAATGTCTTCCTCGTCAGCACGTTGTACCCTGTAAGAATGGTGTCAGCTTATAACTTCCAAGGTTACCAAAGCCACTCAACAATATAACTGTACACCGTACTTGTTTATTCGTGCCCAAGATTTCAGAATATTTGGTGGTGGACAAAGGTTTTCTTTGTAAGACATTTACATCAATAATATAAAAATTATTAAACTTTTTTGTTAACAAAATACTAATACGTGGCTGTGTAATCACTTATAATACGCTTGCGCGCGCACGCGTGTTTTCCGCAGCCCAGTGCAATAATTATTGCTCTTGTTGTTACATCGCATGTATTTTTTGTTACATCACATGTATTTTTATTACAGTTTTTCACTATTCTTTATATAAACCTCTTTCTTTGTTTCCTTTCACTACAGAGGTAACACATCGTTTTCCCCATAGCTTACAAGTTTTCGAAATCCATTACCAACTTTCGGTAGTACATGTTCATTGTATAGATGTGCTGCTTTCACTTTCGCTTATATTCATCTGTCCCAGTACACTGATGTAAATTATATTAACTTACGAAACCTCTTTTTCAAGAGCTTACTTTGTTTAATTCTGCAAAGCGAATATGATGGAGAGGATAGTTTTTTCTATGATAGACCAGTTTTTTTTCTTACGGGTGGACGGAAAATACGCGGTCACGTGAAACCTATTTCAGTTTGCTAAAATACCATTTCCTTTGTAACAGAGATATAACGTTTATTTTCATAGTTGAAATAAATCAGATTTAACGTCTGGTACATGTACATCCGAAAGACAAAACAAAATCAAGTGATAAATTATACTTTTTAAGTTATACGTTGCAGTAATACGATCATTCGACCTACAGTCTATACATTCAGATTACTCATGAAACAAGTCCTCTTGAAGATGCCAGGTACTGTACATATGATTTGCGTAATAAATACTGGTAGGCCACCCAGAAGCTGGGAGGCAGCGGACGTCAAAGAAGCCGCGCATCGACCGGTTAAACCGGAAATTGTAGACGTTGAGAAGTAAGCCTTACAGAAACTCGCAACCTATCTGGTACTCCTATGTTCGGTCGTACAACTTCGATACTACACTAAAATCTACACGTCTTACATTATATTACGGGACATCCACAAGAGCGTGTTCTGGATTGTGCCTCGGAGCGGGCGTTTTAAGTAATACAAATCGATGTGGCAACTAGATTACGCGTCATCGTAAGTGAATTTTAAACACAGATGCTGGAATTGTGCACATAGATAAGTTAAAGTAATAGCTATTTATTTTACCATTAAATATCTTCATACAACAAAGTTAATGTGAACCGTGAGTGAAGAGCTAAAAGGCAGAAAAGCAAAGAACAGTCTGTAGAGATGAAGTGTCAGACAAGTCATTGGAGTTCCGGGAAGGACAGAATGAGAAACGTGGATTTCAGAAGAGACTTAGAACGCAAACTGTATTGGAATTTATAAGAAAAAGGCGATCAACTTGGATATATACACGTATGGAAGAAACAAGACTGGTACGGGGATGAGAAAATCTTGATCTGTCGCCACGATGGCTATATTATAGACGTATTATATCGATCTAATTAAATATGTTTAAAATACGTTAATCTACGTACAACAGCTACTGTAGCGCGTGAACTGTGAAGGAAAACCTCTAAGTTTCATCTTTGTAACTACAGTCAGTTCCAACTAAAATGAATGTGATACACGATTAATTTAATGCCACTGACTAGGTGTGTAGCTTCGTGTCAAACTGTTAAAATTATTCTACTATTAAAAAGTCTTGAATATTTCGTGTTTTCCTTGGTGGAGTACATCGTTTTATTAGCTCTATCTATATATCGTCAAGTTTTGAAGTAGCGGATAAAAATAAATTGCGATTCTGAGAAATCAAACAGGCCAAAGAAGAATAACGCGTCGCCGGGCGGTTACCTCGTATAAGTATTCAATAAATGTAGCGGCAAGGAAGGAATCGTCACTGCAACGCCTGAATATTAACTAACGCATGAATAGTGCCACAGAGGTTATTTTGTAGGGCTTTAGGTTAGTGTGTTTGTATTGTTTGTCCACTTTAAACCAGTGTGTCCACATTCAATGGCACAGCGTCTACGTTTTCTATTCAAGCATTCAACCGGTTAACTTTGTCTTCACGTTAACTTGCGTTTATCTCTAAACACAGAATCATTACGAGCCAACACGCGGCCTCTTGCAATAAGTAGGCCTACCATACAACTGAATATTACAAATATGAAACACCGGTCAGTGGAGGCAGTTACCAAGCTAACAATTACATTTAAGCATTTTTTATTGCTAATTTAGAATCTACTCTAATTAAATAGTATTAACCAAATGTGTTAATGAAAGTATCGTGAAACAGGCACATCCAGCAATTCTCCTATCGAGACATAAAGACGACTACTGATCTTCTGTCAGGTCGAGGAGTCATTGCTTCTTCAGATTTCGATGAGGCTTGCACCATCAGGTGGTTTGCGTGTCCGGGACGTCCCGCGTGATATTCTGTTCAATATCGATGGATTTCGTCAGCAGTCGGGATGTTTAAGTCTTCACGGATGATTAGCTTGATAAGGTAGTCTGGTTCGTTCGCTAATGCTCGCAGAGTTTTGGCGGCACATCTCCATAGTTGAAATCCATACGTCCAAGTAGGTTTCATAAGACTTTCAGAGACAAGAACTTTATTTTGATGGGAAGTCTAGATTTACGCTAAAGAATGCAGTGCATATTTTAACATGTCAGCAAAAGTCATATTTTTAAATTAACACGTAACATACACAGGGTGTTCGAGGAGGTTTATACTAAACTTTGGAGGAGTATTCCTCTGATAAAAACAATGAAAAAGTTCATTCAAACATAGATCCGAAATGCTTTGCTTTTGAGATGCAGCCAGTCAAAGATTTTTTTATCATGAATGGAATGTCTCTGCAATGTGTTGAAATGTGCGTTAGCTTTGGTGGTGAACAATTTGATCAGTTGGCAAAATAATTTAATTTTGTTGACTAATAAATTAATGTATGTTCTATGAAATTATTTTGATGTAAATATTAGTAACTGATTTTGTTGTAAATAGTGTATTAAAGATCGTTTTTTCTTTTTCATTATTGTTTTTATTAAAATTTACAACTTATTTACTCGCGTGGCGTATTCTCTGTTAATTTTTTTACTTGAATTTATTTAGAATCAATTTTTTTATTTTTGTTTTCACAAAAATTGAAAAAAAGACATATGCTTGTTCCTTTTTGAGACATTTCATGGGATTTCTAAAAACCTATCAAATGGACCGCACTGAAACTAATATTTTTCATGCAAACGTGAAAATGACAATTTAGCTTACAAGCCTATATTGTTTTCGCGTAAATGCATAGGACGTTGTTCTACCTTTGAGGCCAAAAAGGGAGAAAATCTTTGATTGTAACTCAAAAACAAAGCATTTCTGGACTTATATTTAGATCAACATTTGTCAATAATTTTTTGAAAGGAGTACACTGCAAAGTTTAGCAGAAACCACGTAAAATATCCTGTTCAACACCTTTATCATCATCATCATCATCATCACATTAGTTCATCGTTAATACTTCATACGTACTTTCTATTCAGTGTTAAGCGAATGTTTTCCCAATCATTCTTTAGCTATTCTGAGGTTTGTTAAATAAACTGAGCCACCGTATTTACCTAAACTGTTTCTCCATGTAGCAACTTTCGTGATAATCGCCTAATGAATTTTTCTGCCCACCTCAGTTAAATTTTCTGAATTCTGTAAATGACACCAACTATTCTTGGTTGACTCTTCTAATCGTTTCCTGTATCTCCTTGTCATTCCTAGCACAGTCATTCCCATGTTTCCTCGAGCAGTCCACAGGGTCTGAAAAATTCTTGTGTCCGCTGTCCACTTTCTGTTCCGTAATTATTAAATTACGGAATAATTCTGTTCCGTCTTTTCTGTATTTTTAATAATTATTCAATTATTCCGTAACACATTACATTTTTTTCTACTTCAACATACGACCAATTTGTTTCTTTCTTTTTCCAGAATACTGCTCACTTTTCAACGGGCAAGCCATTCGGATCTTAGTCGATTTATAACGTCTGCCACTGTGTCTCCATTTTTCTACCCAAGAAGAGAGTGGGTCCCTGAAGACTACGGGTTATCACCAGGTTAGTAAATAAATGATGAATGATTTCGGTCTTAAATAGACACAATTTTAAATCATCTGTGTCGATGTTTCAACAAATATTTTGTCATTATCAGGACCTGTATACGGCAATATAGAAATAACTGGCTATACATGTAATAAGTGTTATTTTGTATGTTACATAAAGAAAACAATAATTATTACTTCGATATTATTATTGTTAAATTAATAAGATACAATGGCAACGTTTCGTATATATATATATATATATATACATAGGCTATTAATACTTATTATATGTGTATTATTTCTGTAATGCCCGTAAACAGGTCCTAATTATGGCAACTAATTTTGCTGAAAGGGTGGCAAACATGTTTTAAGCTTGTGAGTAGTCAACTGACATACGGCCCATTCTTTACTGCAATTCATTGTACAGTAGGCCTATTTCACAAATAAGACGAAGTAATTTTATTACGCACGCGCGTAAGCGTACTTTTACGTGACAAAAGTAACTAATATATAGTAAAATGTATATTTATAGTTAAATAGACATGTTAAATGTTTATCAGTGGAATCCAGATTATACGTTTGAGGGTTTCCACCGGTCCAGTGACTCCCCATAACAAGCTCATCACCTGACGGAGTTGAAAGCCACAACCAACAGGATTGGCAAATTGGACGATGTGGCTTTCAATTCCCTATGATGAGCTCTCCTGCCGGCGTCACGGGACTCCTGGAAGTAACCTGCTGATTTATACTTAAAGTAAATGATTTACAAGGACACCACATCCACATGTGATATTAGAAAAGAGTTATGTGCTGTGTGATTCCTAGTTAGCCGCGTTTGATCGAACGCGTGGAAGACAAGAGATTGTGGCGCGTGCACACTTACGTATAACCTTGTAACATTCTGTTTGTAACCTTGTACGTGCATGATCTACAGCACAAACATACGTCTGTTCTTTCGTAATCAATATACAGTAATATCTCTATAGTCAGATTATCTAATCCAGTGGTTTCCAACTTAAAAGAGCCTGAGGGCCAGTGGCGAAGTTACATGGAGGCAATTGAGGCAATGCCTACCCTAAAAAATTCTGTAGAATAAAAATTATAAATACGTATGAACTACATTACGTAAAGATTATACATTGTTACCACGACTGTCGAATTTATTAAGCCGAAACGTGCTTTACTGAGCGACCGCTAGATGGTGACAGGTGAGATTCGGCATAGCTCGTTTAAAGCGAATGAGGCAACCTGAACTTGCCTCAGCGTATTTTGTATACGAGTTGTCCAGATGCAAACCCTGCCATCCTCAAAAATTTTTGGTTTTGAGGTTTTGGTATCCCTGGATTCTTCTCGACTCCAGCTACAAGAATATTAATAAATTGGGGTGCAAAACCCGTCCAAAAGCTTTTAAAATTAGATTTGAAAAACTCAGTCGGGTGCAAAACCAGCTATATTTCTGGTGACCTCGGTTGCAAAAGCTGACATATTTGGTTCGGCTGCAAAACCTGTCAAAAATTACACAGTATTCAAATCTCACACCACGAGTTCGGATGCAAAACCAGTCATTATTTTTAACTTCTCCATCCCAGATTTCATTCGGCAACACTGTTTTCTTTGGTTTTTAGCAGTTTATTTCAGTTTTTTTATGTTTGATGACGTTGGCAACCATGACAAAATATGACAGAACAAACAGCTGCTTTATGTTTGGCTGGTTGCACTTTCCTCGTGTTGTTTTGAGCTGTTTTGTTTTATCGAGAAGTCATGCGTCCTGTTTGATTGTTTTAAAATTTTATTGTTTTAAATGTGTAGAGTCCCATAAAGTTAATACCTAGTGTGTGTGTGAAAAGGAGAAAAATGGATATTGGTGACAATATTGAGATTGTTATACTACCAGGAGAGTATGGTGTTAATGAAATCGTGGAAGTGCCGTTCGAGCCACAAGAAGAAGAATTTCCTGTCGAGCCACAACAAAGTGAGGAAGATAATGTAGTTAAGATTCAGAAAACTACCTCTACTATGTCCAGAAAGAGAATATGTCTACCTGAACAATGGAAGAGAAATATTGCAAAGAAATCAAGGTACGTTCTGTGTTATAGACTGATTAGCTTGTTGTTTACCAAAGTGTATTGAAAACTATCTGAATACGATACGTTATGTACTTACGTTTTCAACTACCTGCTTATCTATTTACATGATGGTATTGAGTTTTTATTAAAGAATATTTTTTGAATACATGATGACGATGTAATAAGATTATTAGCTACGATTTTTTTTTCTCTTCCAGATATCAACCAAAAAAATTTCCCAATATGCCACAATGCAAACACTCTGGCAACACATTCAAATGCAAGAATTTGTCCATGCAAGATGTTCGGAGAGCCCATCAGAAATTTTATGAGCGACCAAATCGGGAATCCCAAAATAATTTTATCCTCCAACACATCACGGTAAGCTCACCCAAACCTTCTGACTCCAAGAAGCAACTAATCACAAAGTTCAATATTTCTATGCGTCGGGATAGCAAAACTGAGAATGTTCGCGTATGTCGAGAAGCATTTCTTTCGATTTTGCAGGTTGGAAGGGATAGAGTTCACAGACTTTGTGAGCAATTTTTTAAAAATGATTTAGCTCCTCTGGAGAAACGAGGAGGTGATCGGCGAACCAAAAAGTACAAAGAAAAGAAAGAAGCAATAATGACACACATCAATACTTTCGTCCCTCTTCAGAGCCACTACTCTAGGGGAAGAAAATGTATGAGGCAGTATCTAGATAGCGATCTGAGTATCAAAAAAATGTGGTCCTTGTTTACTGTTGCCTATCCCGATCTCGTTGTTGCATACGACTATTACCGAACTGTATTTTGTGAGAATTTTAACATTGGCTTCGGGAGCCCTGCCGTAGATAAATGTTCTACCTGTACATCCTTAGAAAGTCGGATTAATGTTGCAACCGGTCAAGAGAAAAAAGAACTGATCGTTCAAATGAATGCCCATAAGGCTCGAAGTAATGTATTTTTTGAAAAATTAAGGCAAGATAATGAGTCGGAGCTTACTTTAAGCTATGACTGCCAAAAAAACCTGGTACTGCCGAAGGTGCCCGACCAGGCTGCTTACTATTCAAGACAACTGTATCTATACAATTTTTCAATTTGCCAAGGTTCTTCTCATAGCCCACAGAATACCACTAACACATTTTCTTACTGTTGGACTGAAAATGAATTCATGAAAGGATCCAACGAGATAGCGTCAGCACTTTACCACAGACTACAGAATTCAGAAATGGGTGAAATTAAAAAAGTTAGATTGTTCTCAGATGGGTGTGGGGGGCAAAATAAAAATAAGGCAGTAATAACCATGCTTTGCCACTGGTTTCTGCATGAATGCCCTCCAAACGTCGATCAAATTGAGGTATGGTTTCCCATAGTTGGTCACTCTTTTATACCGCCCGATCGCGTGTTTGGAAATTTGGAGAGACAGTTCAATAAAAAAAGTGTCATCGAAAACCCTGATAAATATATGGATGTAATAAAGAAATTTACTACAGTAATCCATCTTCGCGAAACTCCTGTTCGTAACTGGAAGGAGTACGCAGAAGAAATTACAAAAAACCCTGGGCAGTGGCACTTCAAATTTCAGATGTGCAAAAAGATTATCCTGACAAGAAGTAATAACAAAAAACATTGCCTTGTACAAGGTGAACCTTTTTATAATTTCGAATGTGGATCACGTAAAAGCATCGTCAAAAGAAACAAAAACTTTAAAAAAAACTATCTTCCACCTGCTTTACCGCAAGGAACTGCAGTAAAAGAAGCTAAAATCAAGGACGTGAAAAAACTTCTCGAGTTACATTTTGGCGTAGAGTGGGCAAATAATAAAAATCTTGAATTTTATAAGAAAGTTTTTGAAGAGCAGGAAGCGGTAACACCAGGATCCGATGACAACGATGCATCCGATTTTGAACTTTTTGATGATGTGGAAGTAGAACCTCAGTAAACTTCAATTTTTAAAATTTAATATTTTTTAATGATCTTTATAATCAGTTTAAACATTTTTTTTACCTAACCTAAGTTATTAGTTATTCTTAGAAACTTTTTAAAATAAATCTTTCGTGTTTTTTTTATAATCATTTTATTTGGTACCTATTATTTTAATTTTATATGTACAATAAAAAGGTATTTTGCTTCATAGTTGTGTGTTATTATTATTATTAGCCAAAAAAATGGCATGTTTTGCAGCCTGACTTAAAATATGCCAGGTTTTGCAAACGACAATATTTTCAATATGACCGTCGATAGATTTGCAAGACCTGTCATATTTGCAGTAAGGATGCAAAACCTGTCATCTTCAATTTTTAAAGCATAATATATAATATTATTTTAAAGCCTGATAGTAAAAAGTTTTGGGGACCGACAAAGTGATTTATTTGTAAATTTTCAAAAAAAAAAGCTAAAGGATATCTTGCTTTGAAGCTGTAAAAAACGTTTTTTTCATTTGGACCGAAATCTGTTGAAACACTTTTGTCAGGGTTTGCATCTGGACGACTCATTACATCGTATGTAAGCAATGTGCTGGAGCAATAGGGAAGTGAAGGGAGGGGGGATTATCCCGCGCTGTACACATAGACCGTTGAGGCATGTCTCACTTCTGTGGTCAAAACAGTTGAGTCAAAGCGCGCAGTGTTGTTTATAAGTGTTTATTTTATGCGGTTATTAAAAGTGGCCCTGTTATTCTGCTGAACTAACAGATGATCAAGATTGTTATCTGAATTATTTGTAACATTAAACATATATATAGAAACTAATAAAGTTTAAAAATTTGAAGTTCAATCAGTTGTATTATTGTGTATGACTAATACAAGGATTGTTCAATAGAAACAGGTATAGAGCTGTAAAGTGTTTTTTATTCAACGATTTTAAAAGAAGTCTCCAATAACATTAAGACATGAATTCCACTGTTGCACTAACCTGTAGATTCCCTGCTAGTAAAATTCTTACAGCTGTTTGTGGAACCATTCGCTTACAGCAAACTCTACCTCAGCGTCCGATTTGAACCACCGTCCTTTTAATGATTCCTTAAAAAAAATTTAAGATATGATTTTTGCCTACCCATTCAGTAACTACTAGCTTCGCCACTGCTGAGGGCCCCAATTAAACTCAGGAATTTACCGGCGGGCAGCATCAACAGTGATCAACGTAAAAATAAAAATTATCTGACGATGAGCTGTGAAGCTTGAAAGCGCTAATCGGAATAATTTTTCTGTAGTGGTGTGCAACAGTGTTTATTCTGTTTGTAAAAATAAAAGTTTTATTTAATTCCAAGTAACATGCAGATCTTACTGCATACCTCTAAAAGTATAATCTTCGTAATGTCAATATAATAATGAAGATATAACAAAGATATTAAACATTGTAGGTGTATTTACATAAAATCTTCAACGTGAAAACTGAGGTCGATTTGTTGCAGCCACTAAAGCAAGAATGCCCACATCGAGGTGAGTTGTTGCTAACCGGCAAGTGAAGCACAGAGGAATATGTGAGCCGACTTCAGCTGTTATTCTTGATTAACTTCAGTGTGGAGCCACGGTTCCACTGACGTATGTACTTCTGTCCAAAACTTCGCAGGTTTGGGAATCATTCACGAGGTAGCAGCTTAAAGAAATTTGGCCCCTTTTCTTGCAGGAAAGGATCAGCTTGTACATCACATGTCGGTTGTTCTTCAGTGACAGTTCCAACAGTAGTTGTAAGCAGCGAGACACCGTTTTTCAGCACGTAAAATTCTTTGAATCTTATTATTTTACTTTTCATTTACTTAGTAAAGTAAATAGAGTAAGTATTAAGATGGTTTTCCAAGAGAAGGTCGCTGGTCGCATCAAAGAGTGTCGCGGGCCGCCAGTTGTAAATCACTGGTCTAGTCATATTGTTTGTAGTGTCTGTGTAGTAGTAACTAGAACGCCTGCCTGTCGCAATTTTACGGAGGAAGAGCCTAATGAAAATATTCACTTTTATATTTAGAAATTTTTCGAAATGACAAGTTTTCTTGTCATTATGAAATTTTGTAGCCGGTGAAAGTACTTTTGTTTCAGAAACTTAACTACACAAAATTACTAAAAAATAGTAACCGAAACAGCTTAGGAGAGACAGGCTAACTACGGCAGGAGTACAGCGTTCAAGGAAAGTAGTGTGGCCAGCACTACGCCTCATCCACCTAATGAGGGGCGTATTTACGGAGAGGGGGCAAACGGGACGGGATCCCTCCCAGAGGGTCGAAACAAATTGACGAATTTTGTTACTCTCTTAATTTTCAGGCTGTTTTATTATTTTTTCACCGTGTAGCCCACACTAATATATTAATAACTCTTTTTTGAATATACAAACATGTTTATTACATAGCATTTGGGTACACATTCGAAATATAAAATATAGGAAAATCAGTTCTGTCAATAACTATCTTCTAACCGGCATCTCAATTTTTATTGTGTTATTACAATTTACTTTAATGGAATTCATTTCAGGATGTTATCACACGTTTTTCAACCACTTTAAAGATAGTAATGTTGATAAGTCTTAACTTGTTTATTCTTTTGTATGAATTCGATTCGACTGCCCCCACCCAAGCCCAAATTCTAGATACCCCAGTGATCTAATGTGACTCTAGATAAAACCTAGGTATTCTTTTACCACAAGCTGAGTAGACCTGGTGATGAATAACGCACCGCTGTATTTTGTCGTGCTACCCGCGACCTCGTTATTCACCAAGCGTCTTACCCATTGGTCCAACAAGTTCAAAAAAATGGTATGAAATCGAAAAGTGGAATGTTGTAATTCAGTGAAGGAGTAGGCCTAACATAAACGTAAACTAATAAAATTTGGCCCTACTCAAGTAGCGCGCTCTCAATTGTAAAACACGCGGGCATGTATTTTCCTTTGAGAAATGATTTTCAGCAAATGTAATTACACATCGAAACGTGAGCGCAAGCAGGCCTATTTTTTATGTTGACAGATAAAGTCACATAATCGTTTAACTACTTTACATGGTAGAGAAACTCTCGAACCATTGTTCGTAGTTGCATACGTTAAGTTATTCTGTTCTACCGTTCACATATAATACATGAGTATTTGTTTTATTTTTCACCTCTATACAGACTACTCGATCCTCCTTTTGTTATAGACAGTCATTCACGCGGCTTGGATTCCCCACGTTGTCTGAAAGGAATCAACGTGGCAATGCACTGATATGAACTAGTCAGCTCGTCAGTCTTGTATAAAATCCGGTTAGCGAATATTTCGGATTCATCCAGCCAGAAACTATAGCTAAACTATTGCAATGTAACAGACGTCTCTAACGGTCTAACCAACAGGTTAATAACTTACTACCACTTTATATTCCACGATAGACAAAAATCATAGGAATAGTGCTTTTACACTGATAAATATTTTTTG
The DNA here is from genome assembly GCA_034769895.1 of Magicicada septendecula. Classification (NCBI taxonomy): domain Eukaryota; kingdom Metazoa; phylum Arthropoda; class Insecta; order Hemiptera; family Cicadidae; genus Magicicada; species Magicicada septendecula. The sequence goes on from CM068374.1 coordinate 281,178,383, forward strand.
TGATATGTACGCGCGTGCGTACGTGTGTTCGTAGCTGTGTGTGTGTGTGTGTGTGTTTTATATCTACAGAGTGCGTGTACCCTCAATTTCGGAAACAGTACTTATTAATTTATTATTAAGTCCCAACTGTATCGCTAACTGTCTCTGTCAAATGGATAGATTACAATTAATATAAAAACAACTTTGTTATTACGATTCTCGCAGGATAGAAATTATTATTAATGAATAATATTATTGGACGTACGTGTGTGTGTTCGTGCATGGACATGTAGGCCTACGCACGTAAGACAAGTTTCAATTTCACAAATCTATTGGCCTACACACCCATTCTGTAAGGAAGTATAGGCCTATGTACAATGTAAGACAATTATGAACGTTTGCAAATTTCACAGATTTATTGGCCTATACAACCCATTCTTTCCTTATACGTAAAATGTAAGACAAGTATGAACTTGGCAAATTTCACAGATTTATTGGCCTATACAACCCATTCTTTAAGGACATATATGTACAATGTAAGACAAGTGTGAACGTTTGCAAATTTCAAAGATTTATTGGCCTATACAACCAATTCTTTAAGGGCATATAGTCTACGTACAATCTAAGACAAGTATGAACTTGGCAAATTTTACAAATCTATTGTCCTAATACACCTAGTACAATGTTCGCACTAGTGTGTGTGTGTGTGTGTGTGTGTGTGTGTGTGTGTGTGTGTGTGTGTGTGTGTGTGTGTGTGTGTGTGTGTGTGTGTGTGTGTGTGTGTGTGTGTGTGTGTGTGTGTGTGTGTGTGTGTGTGTGTGTGTGTGTGTGTGTGTGTGGTTAATTTACGACTTATTATTTGTAAAGTACAGTTAGTTAGGTTACTATATACAGTTATTGTATAATAAGTTGGGACTAATACGAAGCTGTAAAGTTTGGTGAAGTGTTATAGATAACTGTACCCGTAACCGTTAGCATAACCAATTAGAGCTACGTGTTTGTGTTAATTACATGTCACTGACTTCCAATGGATATGCCACCGCATGTTGTCAGTGTGTTTATGCGTGACGCTGCCTGGCGAATTAACACTTAGCGAACCAACTGACAAATAATATTCACAGGGTGTTTCACGATGTAAGGGAAATACTTCCAGGACACGTTCTGCAAGTTTTGATTATTTAGTCTACGCGTGAAAATAAAGAACACGAGTGAAAGTTCATATAGACACGGGTCTAGGAAAGCTTTGTTCCCAATGTGCAGGGGTTAAAAATATTAACTTAAAGTTTTACTAAAAAGAGTAAAAGAGAAACTCCGGATTCCAGTCCTTTCCGTGTATAATACTCTTATGACGAAATTCATGATTCTGTCATTTATACAGTAAAAGCAGAAAATTCTGGTAAGTCAGCCTGAAACCTGAAACTGTCCTATTCCTCAAAAAACGTAATTTTTAGTCACACTGAAGTGTCCAAAGCAATGTAACATTAAATTATTATCAACTGCTTAATACGCTCTATCTATACAAGGTCTTAACTCACTAGAAAAACTATGGGAATACTTAACTAATTTTGCTAAACTAAATAACTCTTCAGAAATAGTGAAAACTGTAACTGATGTTAATTTTTCTTCTTTCAGAAAGAGAATTACCTCCTACTAAATAACGAGAAAAGGTATTTATACATACAGTTTAGTGATTAATTGAATGAAACAAGCTAGGAAGCAACATATATGTTTTTTTCTTCGTATTGTTTAAATTAGCAGCCATCCTTACTATTTCTTTTATGAATTAAAAGACCTGAAGATGTCAGTGATGACGAAAAGCTTAGTCGAACAATAAAAATTATAGCAGTTAGCAAATTCATAAAAGAAATATATGTTTTTATTTGAAATAAAATAAAACTGTAAAACTTAATACGTATGAGGTACTATGCTCAATGCTCATTTGAGCATACACTTGCTCATAATATTTCACAATACTCAAGTCAGTTATTCATATCACATTGTCACATATGGCATATACCACAGCTGCCTAGACTAGTCAGGGGGGCTAGGGGGGCTCATAATATTTCACAATACTCAAGTCAGTTATTCATATCACATTGTCACATATGGCATATACCACAGCTGCCTAGACTAGTCAAGGGGGCCGTGCATATACACGTGTCACATTATCACATATCCATATTCATTATCCATGACAAAAAAGATAAGAACTAAATAATCTAATAAAAAAAAACAGGGAACAAATTATTTCCGCCGATTTTTGTTTACGACCTCGCAAAACATGCCCTTAAAACGACCAAGTTACTTCCCGGCAAACGGTAAACAAATCTGGATCTTTTTAAGGTCTTTTAAAAAATTTAAGTTTTTGAGACATTATAAAATTGTAGATTGTCGATCGTTTTATCTAAAAATCATGTTTTTTTTTAACTGCTAAAATCATCAGTCTGTCATAAAATTAGTGTAAGCATCTAACACTTGAATGCCAAGTTAGGCTTTTACATTAATCTTGTGTTAATTGCATAAAGTTCCATAACTTGAAAACGAAGCATTTTAGACCAGTGTTTGGACTAATTTCTTTCTTTACTACCACCTGGGAAACATGTCCTGAAAATGATTCCTTTACTTTGTGAAACACTCTGTATGTTGTATATATTACATTGTACGTATATACAATAACAGATTTCTTTTCTAAACACGCATTTATATACGCCCGTGTGTGTGTGTGTGTGTGCGTGCGCGTGCAAAATAATAGACATATACATAAATTGTACATAACACGCACACCATAGCCTACTAACATTAAGAGACATGTACTCTATGTACGTGCTTGTTTAAGTAGACCTATACATTATGTCAACGATTCCCATCTTCACGTCTGCGCCCGCTTTTACAACTCTGTAAAGTTACGCCTCTTTTACGTTGGCGTATTTACGAGTGAAATTTATTCCAGAATAAATTAAGTACATAAGGACAAAGTAGAATAAATTAAGTATATTAAGGACAAAGTAAACATTACAATTCATATAAATTCCACAAGAAGTAATATTAACCTTACTCTTTTGAAACAACGGTTGTATTAACTCGAGTGCAAGAGAACGCCTGACTACAGTATATACACTCCAAATGTAAATAAAACCAAATAAATCTGTAACTGAAACTAAACCTACTACTCCAGTGTGATGAATTGGGTTTAGGTTTGGTAGAATTGATCCATTACAACTAAAACGGAAGTTTCAATTGTCGGGTCTGAGGACAGTAATGTATAAATATATTCTGAACGAATTATTATTCGAAGGATAAGTAACCAGAATGGAACTTGATATCCCAATAATCTATTTAGCCTCTTGGAAGTTATTGTCGAAGGAATTTTTAGACAGTTTAAAATTTTAGTGTTCGTATAAAATTTTTGGAATTATTTTTTGTAATTATACTAAATTTTGGAAACACTGAATATGTTTTGGAGATACTTGGAAATAATTTTATTGGTGTTCTTTTAATATTAAATATGTCAGATACTTGATAAACATATTAAATTAAATATATTTTAATATGCTAAATAGTATACTATAATATATAAAATATTTTTTAAAACATACTTTGGTTGTAAATAAAGCATTATTTGGATAACAAAGTTGTCCAAAACAGGGCTTCCTTTTAAAGGGTTTTGCGGATTTCTAATCTTAAGATAAAATTTAACATAGCTGGAACTTCATTATCGTTAGTTGCAACACAGTATTGTGCCAGGAAGAAGTCGCACTCGTTTAGGAGACCTGTTTAAATGATTTCTATCAATCACCAAACATTATTTAAATCCATATATTTAAAGAACAGCTGTACATGTTAAACACCTAACACGCTGTTTAGCTGGGATACAAATAATGGCTACATGTTTTAAAGTGATGTACGACATTAAATCGATAAGAAAAAGGAGACGGATTTTAAAATCGATATATTCACAACAGCATCTATTATGTAACGGCCATTTTCCCAACATCAACATAAATCATCATTAGTGTCACTATTACCAATACTACTGTTATACAGTTTCGTTAACATAGTATCAAATTATGCACTGACCATTCTTTCCTGTAACGATAAACGTTATATACCTTCAGGAATGTGGGGCACGATCAATCGGCAGCGGAAACTCAAACGAGTTCACAGCGGATGTCACTTGTTCGAATCCGGTCCACGACACGTGCTGATGTATAAATATTTACCACCCGATACTCTCTTCCTGCGCTCCAAGGCAGATATGCTGGTCAGTTAACGTTTCTACAGAGCTGATTTTATTTTATTTTTTTACGCCAACGAACGACTTCGTTCCAGCGTATTCTCAATTCTTACGCGTTACGTTATTTCTATTTTGCACTAGTGATCGTTAAAACTGATAAGAAAGTATTGTTTTTTATCATAAGAAATGAAAGGAAACGCGTGTGCATCAAAGTCTCTTGCGTCATTGGGATCGCTAGATCGTTGAGGATTGAAGTGAGGGGGGGGGGAGATTATTTACAGGTTGTTATAATCGGATACAGGACACAAAACGTAATATTCTCTATAACACTCAAATAACATTAACTGTTTTATTAAAACATTTGGCACTTCATTATTTTCTTAGTTACACTCTTGCTTACATTGGCACGAATTCGTGCTCGATGACTGATTCTATTTCCTCATGTTTGTACTAGCAGCATTATGTAATTCTTAATCATGGGCCACCGGGAAGACTAGGAGGAGGAGGAGGAAGAGTGTAAAGTTCGAACTAGATTTAATATATTTCAATATGATTAAATAAACTTTAAAAACATTTATAATAATTCCTTTAACAGTCAAGTGACTACTAGGCCTACATTTATATTTCATTCGTTTAAATATAGGCCTACTGGGAGTATACCGCTGTATGGAGTTGACATGTACACGCTCAGAGAGGTGGGTGGCTGATCTTTTCTTCTGAGGGGCGCTTCTTGTAGACCCGACCTGACTATCGTGCGCATTTCATAAACAGCAGTGAGCAAAGTTAATGCAGTAAGACGATTTTCTGGAAAATGTTTTTGACATACAATCCTGATTAAATTGGGTGATTCAAATCCAAATGGTGTCCCAAATCCATTATTCTTTCTATTTAAACTTTTGCAGTTTTATAGCAATAACAGTGGTAAACACGGGGAGAAATACACATTTTAACGATTTTGGCCGACACTTTGAAACCACAAAACCACTGACAGGAGTTTTAATATCTAAATTGCTATTTTTCGATGGTTTTTAAGAAAATGTGTTACAGGATTCATGTTAATGGGGCTAACTTTGATAACCGAACCATGACAACTATGTTGTTTATGGAGCCTCTATATATTTAAAAATTATCGATAATAGTTTGTCTGCGATTCCCCGTTACGCAGTTCAGTGGGCAACGATAATGGATTTAATGGATTTGGTATTACTTACACTGCGCCTGCGTCAATCTGAGCCTGCTGGACCTTTACGAAACCATCACTTGCCAATTAAGGTCCATTTTTTAAATAGTGTGTTGTTTTTTTATACCGTTCTTATCACCAAACTCTTTGGTCATATGTTACAAATGAAAGAATTATTTGAACAATGTTTGTAGTGCTGTAGATAAATATGAAACATGTGTGCATCGTTAAAAATTAATGAAGTGTAAAGGTATACATCGTTAAAAATTAATACATTATTGAGCGATGAATTAATTTTTTCTGACGGGGTACTCCCCACCCATGCCCATTTGAATTACCCACTGACTGAGAAGGAATGTTGTGGGAAGATTGCCAGCACTGGAGACGCAGGTATTCCGGCGAACGGGGCTAAGGTAGAAGGATAAAGAAAAGTATGATTAAGTGGTCCAAAGCACATTGGTAAAGAAAATACAAATACTCAAGGCCATAGTGAAATAAACATAAACATAAATGCTGGGGCACTAGATAGCTGAATCACTGAGACTGTCTGCTATGGCAGTGCAAGAATGGGAGGCGAGTGGCGTGAGGAAAGGGCAAGGGAAGGTGCTGGACTGTAGATTGAATTAATGTGCCGTAACTAGTCGTTACGGCGACATCCGAATGTTTGTTATATCGAATCTGGGCAATAGTTTCATTCATCTGTGTAGTTCACGCTATCGTGGACACTCCCGCCACCTATGAGTCGTTACGGCGACTTACGAAATTGTTATAATTGAATTTCGGCATAGATGCTTTCATTGGATCGTGTACGCTGACGCTATCTATGTGAGACGTTAGACAACTTGACCTTTCGTTCCCGCTGCTTGGAGCGGGGTTGGCGTTGAGTAGAGTGAGCCTGCGGTAGACTCGTGTTGGTTTTGATCAGCTGTGTAGAGGCATGCCAGCTGTTTTTGTCGAGGTCAGCTGTTGAGGCCACGAGCTGTCTTATATATCAGCGGTTGGAAAAGTATTGTTGTTTTTTAATGCCGGTTCACATACAATTGCCATAATAATGACTAGAACTGTAATTCAGAAGTATTCCTCATGTTAATAGAAATGACTGAATTTTTGTACAAGATGAAATTCCCACTTTGGGATTTAGTATTATTTTTAATTCTCTATCAATGTACAGTCACTGTTAAAATTCTTTTGTATATGTATATGCTCATATTTATTTTAATTCTCTATCAATGTACAGTCACTGTTAAAATTCTTTTGTAGATGTATATACTCATATTTATTTAATTCTCTATCAATGTACAGTCACTGTGAAAATTCTTTTGTATATGTATATACTCATAATTCTATGCACACAACATATTACATTTTTGAGAGATATATGTACCTGATTATTTGATAGTTTTTTTTAATAATGGTGCACTCTGAAATCTGCAAGCCTTTGTGCTACACAAGTTTATACAAGTTTAAGGAAAAAAATTAAGCACATGCACTTGTGAATTCCACACAAAGTATATAATTACCTATCTTATGTTACATTATACCTTAATAATTATATGATTCTCCTTTCTAGCTTTTGATTTAGATTTCAGAGGGCGCATGTTGTTGTGTGAGATAATTGTTTAAATGGTTGTGGCTGTAATAATTGTTGTTGGATAAAATTGTTCTTTAAATGGTTTATAAAATTGTTTATATTATTAAAAGTGCTTATAGTACAACCAGAGGGGGACTAAAAGGAAAAAAAAGACTTATTGTTATTAAATGTATTGGATTTCGAATACCTCTGGATTTATTCTTTGTATTTATTAATGTTCAAATAATTAATTCCAAATAGAGAAATTCTATTTGGGTGAAGGTTAAAAGTACTGTCGAGGCTTGTTGCCTGTCATGGTTATTTGTGAATACCATGTAATATATTTTAGATATTTTACAGAGTTTATATATTTCTAATGGAATACTTTTTAAATATTAAATTTTGAATATTTTGAAATTTTAAATTTTGAATACCAGGTAATATAGTTTAAATATTTCACATATTTATATATTTCTAATAGAATACCTTCACAGCCTGGATATTATGAGATGAATCATTGTAAGAAAAACAAGGTATAGAATCAATAAATTTGTTATTTTCGGAATTTTAAAATTGAGGTCACCTCATTCGTCCTATTACCTAATGGTTACCCAGCATGTGGCTATTCTTCCACTAGGAGGCCTCTCCTAGTTCAAGTGAACAAGTGAGCCGGTCATCAAGGTGAGTTTGTAGATTTACATATTATTTTTTTAGGTTGTCAAACTTGAAAAATGTGTCAGATTTGGAAAGTTGAAAATTGTGTTGTGATGTCTATGGTGATGAGCGGTTCACAAATGGTAGCAGAGCGTGGTTGGACGTAGGCCTGGCCACCTCTGAACTGAAATTTGGAAATGGATGAGGTGACCTCTATATCTTAGTTGGACATGTTCTGTCAGTTGTGATGTGTTTACTATTGTTGTAAATCTTGGTCTTTGGGTGCGGTTGCCGGGCCGGGACTCCTGTGGGGGGGGGGTGCACAGCTTGGTGATTCCTGATTGTATCTTGGGGTGTTGTTAAGTGTTATCTGTTCGTTTGTGTTCTTGTTTTGTCTTTGTCTTTGTTGTCTTCTGGCGCATGATCTTGGTTTCGGAAAGGTAAGAGAAGGGATAGATGTTAGCGTGCCCTCTGCGCGGTCTTCTCTGCCTTGTGAATCGGGTCCGCCCACCCTAGTGTGGGGAGGTGGGCCAGTCATGTGTCAAGGATTGATGATGCCTTGTTTGCTGAACATGGCTGGTCGGTCCACGAGGTGGACGGTTCTCGAAGGGTACTCGCATATCAAGGTTGTAGCACCTTGTTAGCCTTCAGGCGTGAATGTGTGAGTACCAAGGAGAGTAAAGTGGTGGTCACCGGAGAGGGTGACGTGTTGGGGCGGTCCCGAGAGAGTGGCATGGAGGAGAGGACTAGCGTGGGGGATGGTCGCAGTGTGGTTGAGATTTTCAGTCCAGGGGGGGAATAAGGTCAATGGTCCTCGGGTTTGGTTTTCGGGGGGCTTCTCTGGAGGAATTGTGTTTTAAGGTTTTACCTTTTAGCGTTTTATTGTTTTAGGTGGGGTTAATTGGGGGTTTTAATGTTTTATCGGTATTTTAACTCCTCTCCTTTCCTTTCTTCTTTCTATTGCTTTAGGTCGCGACCGCTCACACTCAACGTATCTTCTACACTTACACACACCCAGCTACACACCCACACACACCTTGTCCTTCCTTCTGGTGTCCTTTCGTTTCCAACTTTCGCCGGATTTTATCTTTTTATTGGTTTTTAGTTAGTCCCCGCTTTTCCTCCAGTGGTGACAGTCCCAGTGTCGTCCAACCCGTTGGACTCCTTTTGTTGTGGGGGTGTGCCGTAACTAGTCGTTACGGCGACATCCGAATGTTTGTTATATCGAATCTGGGCAATAGTTTCATTCATCTGTGTAGTTCACGCTATCGTGGACACTCCAGCCACCTATGAGTCGTTACGGCGACTTACGAAATTGTTATAATTGAATTTCGGCATAGATGCTTTCATTGGATCGTGTACGCTGACGCTATCTATGTGAGACGTTAGACAACTTGACCTTTCGTTCCCGCTGCTTGGAGCGGGGTTGGCGTTGAGTAGAGTGAGCCTGCGGTAGACTCGTGTTGGTTTTGATCAGCTGTGTAGAGGCATGCCAGCTGTTTTTGTCGAAGTCAGCTGTTGAGGCCACGAGCTGTCTTATATATCAGCGGTTGGAAAAGTATTGTTATTTTTTAATGCCGGGGTTTTGTATTTAATTATGGAAGGCTAAGAAAAAGTGTGCCAACGGGTCTCTGGGCCTGGCAACTGTGACCGTGTGACGAGATCAAGATGTTATGTGTAAGTAATGTGTGAGGAACTCGGTCCGAGCATGTACTCGGCCAAAATTGAACAGGTATGCAAAACTGAAAATTATTAAAATTTTCCTAGGATGTGCTTTCGCACTGCTTGCGTTTAGGGTCAAGTGAGGGCCTGGCTAGTTCTTAACAAAAAAAAAGGAACAACAGTTGCTTTAATTCTGGATGTGTTTTTTTTTTACTTCACTGTATACCTGGAATATAATATGCAGGTTTCTGCAGTCATTGCAAATTCTTGAACGCAAGTTTTTTTTTTAAAGAAAAGTCTGGTGAACTTTACTAGTTTCTTATGTGGCTAGTTTCTTATTCGACAGTAATATCTTATGTGCAAAATTTTTTTACCCACAAAAAAAAACAAAAATAAAAAACTTAAGAAAATGCGTTAGGATTCAGCCGGGTGCCCATACGCCTTGTGAAGCGAAATTCAGCCCGAGTTCCTTGATATCTCTCAGTATTACTCAGTGTTGTTCTCAGTATTATGCAGTGTTGCTCATATAAATGTCTTGTGGTGAATTGTGAAAAGTATGTAATGTCCCGTATACGTTTTGTCTATAATCTGTGTGGAACTTATACTGTGTCTGCCTTTTATTAGTACGTATAAATTTGTTTATGAAAAGAGCTGCAGATCACATACAATTGCCATAATAATGACTAGAACTGTAATTCAGAAGTATTCCTCATGTTAATAGAAATGACTGAATTTTTGTACAAGATGAAATTCCCACTTTGGGATTTAGTATTATTTTTAATTCTCTATCAATGTACAGTCACTGTTAAAATTCTTTTGTATATGTATATGCTCATATTTATTTTAATTCTCTATCAATGTACAGTCACTGTTAAAATTCTTTTGTAGATGTATATACTCATATTTATTTAATTCTCTATCAATGTACAGTCACTGTGAAAATTCTTTTGTATATGTATATACTCATAATTCTATGCACACAACATATTACATTTTTGAGAGATATATGTACCTGATTATTTGATAGTTTTTTTAAATAATGGTACACTCTGAAATCTGCAAGCCTTTGTGCTACACAAGTTTATACAAGTTTAAGGAAAAAAATTAAGCACATGCACTTGTGAATTCCACACAAAGTATATAATTACCTATCTTATGTTACATTATACCTTAATAATTATATGATTCTCCTTTCTAGCTTTTGATTTAGATTTCAGAGGGCGCATGTTGTTGTGTGAGATAATTGTTTAAATGGTTGTGGCTGTAATAATTGTTGTTGGATAAAATTGTTCTTTAAATGGTTTATAAAATTGTTTATATTATTAAAAGTGCTTATAGTACAACCAGAGGGGGACTAAAAGGAAAAAAAAGACTTATTGTTATTAAATGTATTGGATTTCGAATACCTCTGGATTTATTCTTTGTATTTATTAATGTTCAAATAATTAATTCCAAATAGAGAAATTCTATTTGGGTGAAGGTTAAAAGTACTGTCGAGGCTTGTTGCCTGTCATGGTTATTTGTGAATACCATGTAATATATTTTAGATATTTTACAGAGTTTATATATTTCTAATGGAATACTTTTTAAATATTAAATTTTGAATATTTTGAAATTTTAAATTTTGAATACCAGGTAATATAGTTTAAATATTTCACATATTTATATATTTCTAATAGTATACCTTCACAGCCTGGATATTATGAGATGAATCATTGTAAGAAAAACAAGGTATAGAATCAATAAATTTGTTATTTTCGGAATTTTAAAATTGAGGTCACCTCATTCGTCCTATTACCTAATGGTTACCCAGCATGTGGCTATTCTTCCACTAGGAGGCCTCTCCTAGTTCAAGTGAACAAGTGAGCCGGTCATCAAGGTGAGTTTGTAGATTTACATATTATTTTTTTAGGTTGTCAAACTTGAAAAATGTGTCAGATTTGGAAAGTTGAAAATTGTGTTGTGATGTCTATGGTGATGAGCGGTTCACAAATGGTAGCAGAGCGTGGTTGGACGTAGGCCTGGCCACCTCTGAACTGAAATTTGGAAATGGATGAGGTGACCTCTATATCTTAGTTGGACATGTTCTGTCAGTTGTGATGTGTTTACTATTGTTGTAAATCTTGGTCTTTGGGTGCGGTTGCCGGGCCGGGACTCCTGTGGGGGGGGGTGCACAGCTTGGTGATTCCTGATTGTATCTTGGGGTGTTGTTAAGTGTTATCTGTTCGTTTGTGTTCTTGTTTTGTCTTTGTCTTTGTTGTCTTCTGGCGCATGATCTTGGTTTCGGAAAGGTAAGAGAAGGGATAGATGTTAGCGTGCCCTCTGCGCGGTCTTCTCTGCCTTGTGAATCGGGTCCGCCCACCCTAGTGTGGGGAGGTGGGCCAGTCATGTGTCAAGGATTGATGATGCCTTGTTTGCTGAACATGGCTGGTCGGTCCACGAGGTGGACGGTTCTCGAAGGGTACTCGCATATCAAGGTTGTAGCACCTTGTTAGCCTTCAGGCGTGAATGTGTGAGTACCAAGGAGAGTAAAGTGGTGGTCACCGGAGAGGGTGACGTGTTGGGGCGGTCCCGAGAGAGTGGCATGGAGGAGAGGACTAGCGTGGGGGATGGTCGCAGTGTGGTTGAGATTTTCAGTCCAGGGGGGGAATAAGGTCAATGGTCCTCGGGTTTGGTTTTCGGGGGGCTTCTCTGGAGGAATTGTGTTTTAAGGTTTTACCTTTTAGCGTTTTATTGTTTTAGGTGGGGTTAATTGGGGGTTTTAATGTTTTATCGGTATTTTAACTCCTCTCCTTTCCTTTCTTCTTTCTATTGCTTTAGGTCGCGACCGCTCACACTCAACGTATCTTCTACACTTACACACACCCAGCTACACACCCACACACACCTTGTCCTTCCTTCTGGTGTCCTTTCGTTTCCAACTTTCGCCGGATTTTATCTTTTTATTGGTTTTTAGTTAGTCCCCGCTTTTCCTCCAGTGGTGACAGTCCCAGTGTCGTCCAACCCGTTGGACTCCTTTTGTTGTGGGGGTGTGCCGTAACTAGTCGTTACGGCGACATCCGAATGTTTGTTATATCGAATCTGGGCAATAGTTTCATTCATCTGTGTAGTTCACGCTATCGTGGACACTCCCGCCACCTATGAGTCGTTACGGCGACTTACGAAATTGTTATAATTGAATTTCGGCATAGATGCTTTCATTGGATCGTGTACGCTGACGCTATCTATGTGAGACGTTAGACAACTTGACCTTTCGTTCCCGCTGCTTGGAGCGGGGTTGGCGTTGAGTAGAGTGAGCCTGCGGTAGACTCGTGTTGGTTTTGATCAGCTGTGTAGAGGCATGCCAGCTGTTTTTGTCGAGGTCAGCTGTTGAGGCCACGAGCTGTCTTATATATCAGCGGTTGGAAAAGTATTGTTGTTTTTTAATGCCGGGGTTTTGTATTTAATTATGGAAGGCTAAGAAAAAGTGTGCCAACGGGTCTCTGGGCCTGGCAACTGTGACCGTGTGACGAGATCAAGATGTTATGTGTAAGTAATGTGTGAGGAACTCGGTCCGAGCATGTACTCGGCCAAAATTGAACAGGTATGCAAAACTGAAAATTATTAAAATTTTCCTAGGATGTGCTTTCGCACTGCTTGCGTTTAGGGTCAAGTGTGGGCCTGGCTAGTTCTTAACAAAAAAAAAAGGAACAACAGTTGCTTTAATTCTGGATGTGTTTTTTTTTTACTTCACTGTATACCTGGAATATAATATGCAGGTTTCTGCAGTCATTGCAAATTCTTGAACGCAAGTTTTTTTTTTAAAGAAAAGTCTGGTGAACTTTACTAGTTTCTTATGTGGCTAGTTTCTTATTCGACAGTAATATCTTATGTGCAAAATTTTTTTACCCACAAAAAAAAACAAAAATAAAAAACTTAAGAAAATGCGTTAGGATTCAGCCGGGTGCCCATACGCCTTGTGAAGCGAAATTCAGCCCGAGTTCCTTGATATCTCTCAGTATTACTCAGTGTTGTTCTCAGTATTATGCAGTGTTGCTCATATAAATGTCTTGTGGTGAATTGTGAAAAGTATGTAATGTCCCGTATACGTTTTGTCTATAATCTGTGTGGAACTTATACTGTGTCTGCCTTTTATTAGTACGTATAAATTTGTTTATGAAAAGAGCTGCAGATCACATACAATTGCCATAATAATGACTAGAACTGTAATTCAGAAGTATTCCTCATGTTAATAGAAATGACTGAATTTTTGTACAAGATGAAATTCCCACTTTGGGATTTAGTATTATTTTTAATTCTCTATCAATGTACAGTCACTGTTAAAATTCTTTTGTATATGTATATGCTCATATTTATTTTAATTCTCTATCAATGTACAGTCACTGTTAAAATTCTTTTGTAGATGTATATACTCATATTTATTTAATTCTCTATCAATGTACAGTCACTGTGAAAATTCTTTTGTATATGTATATACTCATAATTCTATGCACACAACATATTACATTTTTGAGAGATATATGTACCTGATTATTTGATAGTTTTTTTAAATAATGGTGCACTCTGAAATCTGCAAGCCTTTGTGCTACACAAGTTTATACAAGTTTAAGGAAAAAAATTAACCACATGCACTTGTGAATTCCACACAAAGTATATAATTACCTATCTTATGTTACATTATACCTTAATAATTATATGATTCTCCTTTCTAGCTTTTGATTTAGATTTCAGAGGGCGCATGTTGTTGTGTGAGATAATTGTTTAAATGGTTGTGGCTGTAATAATTGTTGTTGGATAAAATTGTTCTTTAAATGGTTTATAAAATTGTTTATATTATTAAAAGTGCTTATAGTACAACCAGAGGGGGACTAAAAGGAAAAAAAAGACTTATTGTTATTAAATGTATTGGATTTCGAATACCTCTGGATTTATTCTTTGTATTTATTAATGTTCAAATAATTCATTCCAAATAGAGAAATTCTATTTGGGTGAAGGTTAAAAGTACTGTCGAGGCTTGTTGCCTGTCATGGTTATTTGTGAATACCATGTAATATATTTTAGATATTTTACAGAGTTTATATATTTCTAATGGAATACTTTTTAAATATTAAATTTTGAATATTTTGAAATTTTAAATTTTGAATACCAGGTAATATAGTTTAAATATTTCACATATTTATATATTTCTAATAGAATACCTTCACAGCCTGGATATTATGAGATGAATCATAGTAAGAAAAACAAGGTATAGAATCAATAAATTTGTTATTTTCGGAATTTTAAAATTGAGGTCACCTCATTCGTCCTATTACCTAATGGTTACCCAGCATGTGGCTATTCTTCCACTAGGAGGCCTCTCCTAGTTCAAGTGAACAAGTGAGCCGGTCATCAAGGTGAGTTGTAGATTTTTATATTTTTTTTTTAGGTTGTCAAACTTGAAAAATGTGTCAGATTTGGAAAGTTGAAAATTGTGTTGTGATGTCTATGGTGATGAGCGGCTCATTAAGACTGGACTGTGCCGAAGGTGCACACTAGAGGCTAGTGTGCAACCGGGAGGTAGGGAAGGTTGTTACGTGGGGACTTGCAAGGGGACAGAACCCAATTCGTTGGTAAAATAATCATCATCTTCACAAGACGGGATACGCAAGGTGCTGTCTCTTCCGCCTTCAAAGATTCTCCAGCTGTCTCTTCACGGGTCTACCCACACACCTGTGTCCTATAGATTTGTATTTCCATACTTTTTTACCAGTCTGGAATCTGTTATTCTTTCTAAGTGTTCTTCCGACCGTTGCTTGTAATATTTTAATTTTTCATTCAAGTTAAAAACGTGTAACTCTTCTCTTATGGCCTCATTCTTTATACGGTCAAGTTTAGAACATCTTTTAATTCCTCTTAAGGACGTCATTTCCGAGGCCTGTATTTTACTGCCTTGTTTCTTGGATTTTGTCCATAAGTCACCAGCTATAGGACAGTACAGGCACTGCCATAACTATGTAGAACTCTAATTTTATATCTCGATGTACCACGTTTCTAGAAATACGGTTGAGTGTCCCACAGATCACCTGGAACTTACCTAACTTAACATCAATATCACAATTCCTATCATAGCCAATATTATTTCCCAAATAATTAAAAATGGATCACCTGTTCTAGAATTTGACCGTTAATCATTATTTCTGTTCTTATTGGTTCCTTACCTCGAAATGCCATGACCTTTGTTTTTATAGTGAAGATTTTTATATTGTATTGTTTACAAATCTGACGAAGCTTAAAAACAGATTTTTGTAAAGCAGATTCTGTATTTTGAATTCCAAGCAAGTCGTCAGCAAACAACACCACATTCAGATATCTGTCTCGTGATGTCTTAACACCAGGGTTGACTGGATGTTTCCATTTCCTTATTTGATCGTCAGTATAAGTTTTAAAAAGAGTAGGCGCTATACTGCACCCTTGGCTAACACCTTGGTTGACAGATATTTGTTGAGAAATTCTACAATTACTTTTAACTGCTATTTTCGTTCCGTTATATAGGATCGTTCCTTTCCGTTGTATAGTTCGTTGGTAAAATAATTCTGAAACCCTATAATGGAGAAATTAATGTACTCAGAACCTTCAAAGAAAACAGCCGGACAGAGTTAATGGTAAACGTTGGTAAAATGAAACTTCAATTTACCTTTTTACCCGTCTTGAACTTCGTGTTGTATAAATTTCGACGCGTTTCGAGGCATATACCCCATCCTCAGGATGATCGCTCAACAGAGCTTGTCAGAACATTACAAAATAAGACAAAATAAAGTACTGTTTTGTGTTACACACACACGCGCGCGCGCGCGAATGCATGGGGAATTGTTGGTGCGTATCACCTGAAGGTGGGATATACGCCTCACAACGCGTTAAAATTTACACAAGACGGATAAACCAGCAAATTTAATTTTATCCACACGCGAGCCTTCAATATTGGATTCGCATGAACTTAAAACAATTTGTTGATTAATACTTTATTATTATTTTAACGGTGGGTATCGAAGTTCTCAAAGACACGATTTCCTACCCGATATCAGGTTTTATTTCCTCATATTTGTGTTACAGCACAGAACCGTCGAACGCTATCACGAAGAAGTGATATAACTGACCGGTTAAAACACACAGGTAAACTCGTGCGCGTAGCGTGTTGAAATGCACTGGTATTAATGTTTAGAAAAGGCAAAAGCACTTCCTAATTACGTTACGTTGTTTCGATAACACCGTTGCAGTGGTGCCACAACTAACCGGCTGAATTATCGTAATAAATAACCCTCACGCATAATAAATTAAGTGGAATCGAAGCGGACTGGTCACGTGACCGACCATAGAGGTTTACGTAACACCGTTGTACGGACCGCAACGTGGAATGTATCCAGGTATTCCGTCATAGTTATACCTGCATTCCTTTACGCTTATTCATTCCATCCGCAACTTGAATTGTTTCAGCTACGCAACAAAAACTTTCTCCTTGACGTTTTAAAAATCTTTTAATTAAACGTTAACGGTGTTCTCGTTTAATCAAGTACGAGTACATGAAGTAAGGTGAACGTGTTTAACACTTTGCACAGAGGGCAGAAAGGTACGAGCGCATACATTCTATCGACTTTTGCGTCGTCGTCTGTGGATATATTGTGACTGTATCATCACTAGGATATCTAGAATTTGAACTTGGAGGGGGGGAGTCCGAGTGGCTGAAAACGTGTGATAACATCCTGAAGTCAGCAGTCTCATTGAAGTAAAACGTAATAACACAATAAAAACGCGTTATTGAAACACTGTTTCCTTACCGGTATTGAGTGAATTGATTTTCCTATATTTAATTTTTCAAACGTATACGCTAATGCTGTGTAATAAACCTTTTTGTATTTTTAAAAATGAGTACTACTATATTAGCGCACATAGCTGAAAAAATGATAAAGCAGCCTAAGAATTAAGAGATTAACAAAATTCGCCAACTTCCCTCCCCCCCCCCCCCGTAAAAACGCCCTATGTATCATTAGGAAGTCGTCTTTGGTTATATATGATAGTAATCATATACAACCGTGGTTTACACTGTAGTCATCATTATACAGTCGTGCAGAAATATCTCATTCTTCAAAAATGTGTATAATGCTACCTGAGAAGACTTTCTTACGTATGGATGACTTTACCACGAATGGACAGATTACTCATCCTGATGGTTATAAATAAATCTGCCAGTAGAAGGATCTTACAAAATACTGTTTGGAAAAAACTTATAAAACCGATGAATCCATATTAAAAAAAATTTACGAACGTTAACTGGTGTGAAAAATATTCCCGCCCGAAGGTAGCGGTATTTCTACTGCTGAAAATAATAACGGTCAGAAGCTGATAATATGTGATTTTCCGTTTGTTTGTTTTTTGTAATGCGCAGATGCAAATATGGTTTGACCAAAGTTAATAAAATTAGATCCTTTAAAGTAATTAAATATACAAACTGACTCTACGAATTTCTTGGACATACAACAAATGTGAAGCTCTCCTTAGAAACAGAATAAGCGTGCAGGTCGTTAGGAATAAATAAAAAATATTCTCCGATTTCCAAGAACACATAAAGCAAAAAGAAACTGTAAACAAAGTATCCTAAATTTGCAAATAATTCGGATCTCGATAGCCAGATTTTATCCTTGACTACGAGTCTTTTGTGATCAACAAGAGCTACTAAAATGTGTTGTTGCTTATTTTCCGGCCGTATTTTCAGCCAGTGTATATTACGTAGTTCCGTCTCTCTACAATGAGCCGACGCCAAACTCTTCTTTCGTCGAAACTGCTCCCACTCGTCTAGAGACTAAAATATTGGCCATTATTCGGTAGTGGACGGACGTCTTTAGTTCTGACACTATGAGTAAATCAAGGCTACGATTGAATATGACAGAAGACGATTTACGTACGACAAAAAAGATATAAATCTCGCATTTTCGTTTTGTTGTCAGTAAAGTGATAGAAACAAACGTCCTCAAAAATCCGTAACAAACGTCAAGAAACGGAGGAAATTATCTGTCCTTCCCAAAAACCTTAAAGCGACTCTTTATTTATTCTGTGCTAAAATGCCGTAGCATACTTGTAAAAATGGCCAACGCACAGGTCTTCTTCTTATGGCGCTGCAACCAGATCCGGGCCTTGGCCTTCTTCAGTTACGTCTCCATCAGCTTCCGTCCAAGGCCTCTTCTCCAAATTTCGAAAATTTAGAAGACCTTCCCATACTCAGCAACTTTCTCCTGTCATCTCTTCCGGAAGCTTCCATCCGATTTATGTCCTTCCACTATTTAGCAATCCTCTTCGGTAGCCTTTATTCCTTCAACTGACGAATTTCTATCCGGGGGAGGGGCTTCTTTCTATTGTCAAATTATTTATGGTTGTCCTGAGACCTTCAGACTCTGTTCTTCTTTTTTGGCCTGTTACAGATATTATTCTTAGAATGTTCCTTTAAACGTATATATGCAATTTGCTATCTATGTAATTCTTAAATTACATAACATGAAGCTCGAATTTAGACGATGGTCTTCCTTAAACTATGGCTGTAAGTGTGATATTTATACAATTTATCTTATCAACTGAGATGATACAGCTTCTAGACAAAATGACACACAATGTCGTTTGCTAGTTTTAACCTGTACTATTAGTAGGCAGAATACGTCCCGAGTTTGTGTGCTGGATGTCTCAATTAATGTTGTCATTAACTCATAATGATACTAACGCTCCTATAGTTAGCTGCGATATTGAAAACTGTCATCGGGAAAATTAAATTCAACTTCGCAAAGACAAAGTTACCGAAAGGAACATAGTTTACTATGGAGAAGTAATTTACAGTAGGAAAAAGTTTCTTTTGCTCTCATTTTTAGACAACGTCAATTTAAAAGTAAATCAATTGCGCTATCACTGGCATCAGAATTTACAACAGGATATTAAAGATCGTATCGGTCGTTACGCTGATTACGTGTTTAAACCTTTAAGATGTTATCTGTTTATCAATCTATCGTTACTACATGGAGCGCAAGCCGAGGGGCACCGAAGAACGGACAGGACTAAAATAACACAAGGAGGAAAAAGATAGTTGGAGGCAATATTTAAGATTTACACCCTCCTTCCCTGCAATTCCATTATACATTCACACCCTGCCCACACAACAAGCCACGTTCAGTTTTCTAATAACGTACGAACGAAAATATCCAGGCTATAAATAATAGACGGCTATAAAATACGTACGCTATAAATAAATAACGTATGGCATACATAATGCAAGCAAGTGTTACGGAAATGGCTTTACCAAAGTAAAGGAAGATTGGCTTAAGATACGAGAAATGTAAAAAGAGGAAGGGGATATCAAGCTGGTTTACGAACAACGAACAGTATATTCCTGTTATAAGAAACCTCGGTCATGGCAAAACTTATTGACGAAGACATTGAAAAAGTGAGATATGTGAAATATTGGGTTATTGAGTTGATTTTGTTTATTTAGAACATAAACAACTCACAAATTGGCGTTTATTTTGCGTGAAGGTTTTACGAATGTTTAAGAAAACGTAACCCGTTTCCCGACTCAAACTTTACGAAACTTATTTACCCGGATCAGTGTGGCGAATCCCGTTCTAAAAAAAATTTCAATTTCATCGGTTGTCTTCGAACCTTACGGCAGATTATACGTTTTTCATTGGGTCCCTTCTCACAAGATATTTCCATTTCAAGTTACTGATAGTATTTATGAATTATAGCCTTCAAAAATCGGCGGTGAAAAATAAATTGGAACATCGTAAAATAATCAATGCAAATACAGGCATAGGTTTTCAGTAAGGTAGCAAGGACCGAGACGCCGACGACAGACGATGAAACGTATTACCTTCTTTCTCCATAACGTCAGGTATATGCAGTGGCGGCTGGTGGTTCTGGCAGTTGCGGGTTCAATGTATGAATGTTTCTACTAAGATAAGAGCAATTATCCCATTTCAAATAACACACGGGGTGAGTCGCAACATGAAGACATAACTATTGACGACAACTTTTAGTAGGCCTAATATTAAGTTGTGTTTATGCTATTTGGAAATTATTCTAAAAATATATAGTTAAAAGAAAAGGATAGTTAAATATTTCTGTTTAATATTTAAAACGGGAAGCGGCCTACTGAGTTCCTCAATTTTGCATTTATCTTTAATAGAGAGAGAAGATTTGTTTTTAAAATAGATTGAACGCTATTCATTTTACCAAATCAATGAACTGAACACAAAAATAAGATATACCTGAACGTTTAACACACAAAAATACCAGCACACACTTTGAAGGTTATACACGCTTCGATTAGCTTAAGTTAATATAATTATTCAATGACTACATTAAACACACTTTATTTTCTGAATAAAATTACTTCACTATATTGTTAGATTTTAAGACTTTACTGTACACATTTTTATTGCATTCTAAATGAAATAGAGAAATCTGACACAAAACTGAAGGTAAACGGACAAATCATGTGGTAAAAATCATAATAATGGCGAATGGCGGTATATGAAAATGTTAAAATTCCCAGTCAGAGCGGGTCGGAACTATTCGTGTCTGGCGCTAAACACGAGCTTTCAATGTAATTTTGCGAATACTGATTTTCCCCTCCAAAGCTGTCTACACAGTCTACGAACTATTACACGAATCCATTACTGTTCAGTCAACAAGATTAATCACGCAAATCTTGTTATTTAAATATATAAATACCATTATCTCAGCAAATCCTTAAACATATTTAAATTATTTAAGAGGTTCACTGAACCATTGAACCTTATGGACGAGCCGCTACTGGGTACGTGACGCCTTTTAGCTTAGCTGTCAGTACATATGAGTACTATGCTTGAAGTCCCGGCTTCTCACACGAAGGTATAACGTCCTAGGCACATTACCTTCTTGTTTACCGTGCGACCTTTATATTCTACAACTTCTGAATTACTTTGCTAATGTAAACAGAAGCCTGTTATTGTTAAGATAACAGAATACATCTTACTGCCTTAGTGATCGCTTTGAAAATTTCTCATATTATTTTCCATCAGTAATTTTAATTTTTGATGAGAGCATAACTAAGACATAACTTAATTTATAAACATATATTCACACACACACACACCATTTTTCCAGTTACAAATATACAATTAAAAACATTTCAATTCGACCACGGTCTCCCTTAATGACGCCAACATCGCTCGAGGTACACTCGTGGAAGTTAATCTGAAATGGAACGTTAAAAGCGAGATAATTAAAAAACTGCTGATTAAACAGAAAACTAAGTTGAGCCAGTCTCCAAAGCAAAAAGAGATTAAATAAAAAACACAATTTACAGGAAGACTTCCTGGCGTAAATCCCATTCATCAAATAAAAGTCAAAGAAGTCTTTTTCTCTAAATTACAATCGCTTTATCTGCAGTTTTAAAATAAAGTTTAGTAAACGAGATTCTGAAATCAGCATAACAAGCAACGATAAGATTTAATTAAAAATTTCAAAGCGAAGTCGAGTTTAAAATTTAATTTGACAACATTTTACCTCTTTGTTTTTCAGGAAATCGTCGTATTGTCCAATTCAGACTTAACTTTTTTTCTTTAACAGAGATTAAGTGATAATTTAGAACAATATCCGTCCTCTCTCGAACTAGAGAAAGACCTTGGTACGACCATATAAAATAAAAACAATTCATGTCAGAGGGCACTTAGATGATTTTCTTTTAAACGTTCATTTTAAACGTTTTTTTTTCAGCAAGAGTATACAGTATCCAATTGTAACCTAAGGTAGGACTATAATTAGATGGATAAATACAAACAAAATCCAATTGCAGTAACTGTGTCGAGTACCAGAGAAGCCGCATCATTTAGCCCTTACGTACTCCTCGTAAACCATTTCAAAAAGGTTACGTTTGAAAAATTGTATAGTCTTTGCACAAACAAAACAAAACAGATTTTAGTTGCCATCAACCAATTTATCATATTTCTTCATTAGTTCATTTCAGTTATGATTGTGACTTTTGATAAAGAACCGAAATAAAATTTTCTTATAAACGATGTGTATGATGAAAAAATTAAAATAATCGGTATGGAGAACCAGACATGACTTCCATGTCCTAAAATGTATATTTAAAATCATTTAAATATTAATTAAATAAGTGGATGCTTGAGTTCTGAAGAAATTACGTATCAGCTAAAATGGTACCACCATTTCAGGTGGATTAAGACTATCCTCAACCTTCGTGAGGAAGGACTGTACTTTTGGATAAAATGTCTGTAGGTCGAACGAAGAGCTAGCTAAAGGTAGCTGCGATCTGATTCCTGTAATGAAATTGGACTCTCGCTGCGAGGGGCCGAGGGATGTCTGTAGTGTTATCAAAGTCTTTCCTGTCAATTCTATACTAGTCATTTTTCTTTTTTTAAAATCGAGTCTTGATTTCTTTCTTTCCATTTGTCTTCTGATTTCCTGAACGGACTATTCTGTTCACCCGTATAATTATAAATTTCTCAGCAAAACATTTCTTTCTTAATACGTTTGTGTCTCCTGTTTAACACCCACCATTCTGATCCATGTCATAACGCTATATTCCACACAGGCTAGTAAATAACTAGCCATCAGGGAGGTCAAAATATTTTCAAGGAGAAAATAATTTTCTGCATGCAGCCCTGATTTGCAGAGTACTCGCGACCTATTGTTTTTGGTGAAGATCGGTTGAGGGAAAGGGGTAGTTTACCTGCAACGGTTTTTTTTTAGCAAGGGTAATTTTGTTTGTTTGGCAAACGATAACAGCCGCAAATTCAAACAGAATCAAATAATGTTTCGCATACAGCCCTGAATTGTAGAGTTCTCACGATCTGTTGATTTTGGTGAAGATCGGTTAAGGGAAAGGGGTAGTTTACCTGTAACGTTTTATGTTTTAACAAGGGTATTTCCTATGGCAAACGATAACAGCCGCAAATTCAAACAGAATCAAAAGATTATTTGCATACAGCCCTAAATTGTAGAGTTCTCAAGACCTATTGTTTTTGGTGAAGATCGGTTGAGGGAAAGGGGTAGTTTACCAGCAACGTTTTTTTAACAAGGGTATTTTCTATGGCAAACGATAACAGCCGCAAATTCAAACAGAATCAAATAATGTTTTGCATACAGCCCTGATTTTTAGAGTACTCAAGACCTATTGTTTTTGGTGAAGATCGGTTGAGGGAAAGGGGTAGTTTACCTGTAACGTTTCATGTTTTAACAAGGGTATTTCCTATGGCAAACGATAACAGCCGCAAATTCAAACAGAATCAAAAGATTATTTGCATACAGCCCTAAATTGTAGAGTTCTCAAGACCTGTTGTTTTTGGTGAAGATCGGTTGAGGGAAAGGGGTAGTTTACCTGCAACGTTTTTTTAACAAGGGTATTTTCTGTGGCAAACGATAACAGCCGCAAATTCAAACAGAATCAAATAATGTTTTGCATACAGCCCTGATTTGTAGAGTACTCAAGACCTGTTGTTTTTGGTGAAGATCGGTTAAGGGAAAGGGGTAGTTTACCTGCAACGTTTTTTTATCAAGCGTATTTTCTATGGCAAACGATAACAGCCGCAAATTCAAACAGAATCAAATAATGTTTTGCATACGTCCCTGAATTGTAGAGGTCTCAATGACTTTCGATTTTGGTGAAGATCGGTTAAGGGGAAGGGGTAGTTTACCAGCAACCTTTTACGTTTTAACAAGAGTAAAGTACTTGAAAATTTATTTAAACTTTTTGAAACAATGGTAATTGTTAAAAATAAAATAATTTTGTTGCCAGGCAAAAAAATTATAATTTTTTCATTTTAATGTAATATAATATTTTTCATTTATTTTACTTTTTACTTCCATATTCTTTAAGGAATGGAAGTATGGTGATGGCAAAAAAAATCGTGTTCGAGATTATTGCAGATTCTGATTCTACTACACTCAAAACATGAAAAAAAGTCGTTTTCCGAAAAGTGTCTGTGTGTGTGTCTCTCTCTCTCTCTCTGTGTGTGTGTGTGTGTGTGTGTGTAGATTTTTTTTCTATGGAAAACGATAACTGCCTCAAATTCAAACAGAATCAAATAATTTTTTGCATACAGCCCTGATTTGTAGAGTACTCGTGACCTATTGTTTTTGGTGAAGATCGGTTGAGGGAAAGGGGTAGTTTACCTGCAACGTTTTTTTATCAAGCGTATTTTCTATGGCAAACGATAACTGCCGCAAATTCAAACAGAATCAAATAATTTTTTGCATACGTCCCTGAATTGTAGAGGTCTCAAGGACTTTCGATTTTGGTGAAGATCGGTTAAGGGGAAGGGGTAGTTTACCAGCAACATTTTACGTTTTAACAAGAGTAAAGTACTTGAAAATTTATTTAAACTTTTTCAAACAATGGTAATTGTTAAAAATAAAATAATTTTGTTGCCAAGCAAAAAAATTAAAATTTTTTCATTTTAATGTACATCATGTATAAGAGAAAATATATCGCGCTTGGCAGGCGATATTAAGATTTAAATATAAATCTTAGAATATGGAAGTCATGTATGGTTCTCCATACCGATATTTTTCTATGGCAAACGATAACAGCCGCAAATTCATACAGAATCAAATAATGTTTCGCATACAGCCCTGAATTATAGAGTTCTCAAGACCTATTGTTTTTGGTGAAGATCAGTTAAGGGAAAGGGGTAGTTTACCTGTAACGTTTTATGTTTTAACAAGGGTAATTTTTTCTATGACGAAGGATAACTGCCGCATATTCAAACAGAATCAAATAATGTTTTGCATACACCCCTGAATTGTAGAGAACTCAAGGCCTTTTGATTTTGGTGAAGATCGGTTAAGGGGAAGGGGTAGTTTACCTGCAACCTTTTACGTTTTAACAACAGTAAAGTACCTGAAAATTCATTTGAACTTTTTCAAAACTTTTTTACAGACAGACACACAGACACTTTTCGAAAAATTACTTTTTTTCATGTCTTGAGTGTAGTACAATCAGAATCTGCAATAATCTTGAACACGATTTTTTTTGCCATCACCATACTTCCATTTCCTTAAGGAACATGGAAGTAAAAATAAAATAATTTTGTTGCCAGGCAATAAAATTATATTTTTTTCATTTTAATGTAAATCATGTATGAGAGAAAATATATCGTTCGTGGCAGGCAAGCATATCTCAGTTATGTAATGTTTACGTTTCCATTTTATTATTATGACTACCGCAAAAAAAAGGCAGGACGCGCGCGCGCGCGCGCACACACACACACACACACACACACAAAATTCGCGTTATTTCTGGCCTCACTCATGTTTATTTTCTTACATTTGGACGCTTTTTAAACGGAAAGTGCCGAAACCCATACCAACATAACGCGTGCAAGCCGAAAAAGTGTCCAGCGTGGATAGTGTAACTGCACGTGTTTACAGAGGAACGATTCATAGACAGACTTTTCGTCTTTAGGGAATGAACCTTCTGCAAGATGCTGAGGGTCCATGAGTGACTTCGGAGCGCTCCTTCTTTTCCGCGTGTTTGTTCTGTGAAACGTACACTGTAGATTCGCAGCGTTACTCTAAGCAACGCTCAATAGGAAATGTTGAAAATGTTTGTCCACGGTGTACCCTCATACACAATAAACCTGCTCTGATGTTTTAATTACGGACATCATAATATTAAAACCTTGGAAACTTGAGCACTACTTAATGGAGATCAAACATTAACTTATACACACCAATAATTTATGCATATTTTTTATATATATGTGTACAACGTTATCGGCAACAAAGAAGTAGTTTTTGTTAAAATTCCTTCCCGGGATGTTTGGCCGTAGTCCAATGTTTTCTACAAAACCAGACGTTTCGGCAATGCCATCGACTTCAATCATCAGTGAAAATCGAGTGCGATAAAGTGAGGTGGTATACGTCAGTGACCACAGTACTGTGGTTAAGGCTGAAGCAGTAAGTAGACAGAAGTAGTTTCTATGGTAATATTTCATTTCAAAAATGATTTTAAATATAAATCTTAGAACATGGAAGTCATGTATGGCTCTCCATACCGATATTTTGTTAAAGTGAAATGAAATGTTTCAATAGAAACTACTTCTTTGTTGTCAATAACGTAGTACACATATAAAACTTATAAAAATTTACCTTCTCCATCATCAACTACCATTGTAATTTATAAAAATATCGGTATGGAGAACCATACATGACTTCCATATTCTAAGATTTATATTTAAAATCATTTTCGAAATGAAATATTACCATAGAAACTACTTCTTTCTACTTACTGCTTCAGCCTTAACCACAGTACTGTGGTCACTAACGTATACCACCTCACGTTATCGCACTCGATTTTCACTGATGATGGAAGTCGATGGCATTGCCGAAATGTCTGGTTTTGTAGAAAACATTGGACTACGGCCAAATATCCCGGGAAGGAATTTTAACAAAAACTACTTCTTTGTTGCCGATAACGTTGTACACATATATATCAGTGGCGAAGTTACATGGAGGCAATTGAGGCAATGCCTACCCTAAAAAATTCTGTAGAATAAAAATTATAAATACGTATGAACTACATAACGTAAAGATTATACATTGTTACTGCGACTGTCAAATTTATTAAACCGAAACGTGCTTTATTGAGCGACCGCTAGATGGTGACAGGTGAGATTCGGCATAGTTCGTTTAAAGCGAATGAGGCAACCTGAACTTGCCTCAGCGTTTTTTGTATACATCGTATGTAAGCAATGTAGTGGTGTGATAGGGAAGTGTAGGGAGGGGGGATTGTCCCGCGCTGTACACATAGAGCGTTGAGGCATGCCTCACTTCTGTGGTCCAAACAGTTAAGTTAAAGCGCCTGTGTTGTTTCTAAGTGTTTATTTTATGCGGTTATTAAAAGTGTCACTGTTATTCCGCTGAACTAACAGATGATCAAGATTGTTATTTGAATTATTTGTAACATTAAACATATATATAGAAACTAAGCAAGTTTAAAAATTTGAAGTTCAATCAATTGTATTATTGTGTATGACTAATACAAGGATTGTTCAATAGAAACACGTATAGAGCTGTAAAGCATTTTTTATTCAACGATTTTAAAAGAAGTCTCCAATAACATTAAGACATGAGTTCCACTGTTGCGCTAACCTGTAGATTCCCTGCTAGTAAAATTCTTACGGCTGTTTGTGGAACCATTCGGTTACAGCAAACTCTACCTCAGCGTCCGATTTGACCCACCGTCCTTTTAGTGATTCCTTAAAAAAAATTTAAGATAAGATTTTTGCCTACCCATTCATTAACTACTAGCTTCGCCAGTAAGCAAATTGATGTCCATTTTTTCGGCTTGCACGCGTTATGTTGGTGTGGGTTTCGGCACTTTCCATTTAAAAAGCGTGCAAACGTAAGAAAATAAACATGAGTGAGGCCAGAAATAACGTGAATTGTGTGTGTGTGTGTGTGTGTGTGTGTGTGTGTGTGTGTGTGTGTGTGTGTGTGTGTCTTACCTGCCTTTTTATTGCCGTATTAAATGAAAAATATTATATTACATTAAAATGAAAAAATTTTAATTTTATTGCCTGGCAACAAAATTATTTTATTTTTAACAATTACCATTGTTTCAAAAAGTTTAAATAAATTTTCAAGTACTTTACTTTTGTTAAAACGTAAAAGGTTGCAGGTAAACTACCCCTTCCCCTTAACCGATCTTCATCAAAATCGAAAGTCCTTGAGACCTCTACAATTCAGGGACGCATGCAAAAAATTATTTGATTCTGTTTGAATTTGCGGCTGTTATCGTTTGCCATAGACAATACGCTTGATAAAAAAACGTTGCAGGTAAACTACCCCTTCCCCTTAACCGATCTTCACCAAAAACAACAGGTCTTGAGTACTCTACAAATTAGGGCTGTATGCAAAACATTATTTGATTCTGTATGAATTTGCGGCTGTTATCGTTTGCCATAGAAAATACCCTTGTTAAAAAAACGTTGTAGGTAAACTACCCCTTTCCCTCAACCGATCTTCACCAAAAACAACAGGTCGTGAGACCTCTACAATGTAGGGCTGTATGCAAATTATCTTTTGAGTCTGTTTGAATTTGCGGCTGTTATCGTTTGCCATAGGAAATACCCTTGTTAAAACATAAAACATTACAGGTAAACTACCCCTTTCCCTTAACCGATCTTCACCAAAAACAATAGGTCTTGAGAACTCTACAATTCAGGGCTGTATACGAAACATTATTTAATTCTGTTTGAATTTTCGGCTGTTATCGTATGCCAAAAAAAAAATTTCCCTTGATAAAAAAAAACCGTTGCAGGTAAACTACCCCTTTCCCTCAACCGATCTTCACCAAAAACAATAGGTCGTGAGTACTCTACAAATCAGGGCTGTATGCAAAAAAGTATTTGATTCTGTTTTGAATTTGCGGCAGTTATCGTTTGCCATAGAAAAAAAATCTACAGACACACAGACAGACACACACACAGACACTTTTCGGAAAACGACTTTTTTCATGTTTTGAGTGTAGTACAATCAGAATCTGCAATAATCTCGAACACGATTTTTTTTGCCATCACCATACTTCCATTCCTTAAGGAATATGGAAGTAAAATATCGGTATGGAGAACCATACATGACTTCCATGTTCTAAGATTTATATTTAAAATCATATTTTAAATATGATTTTATTGAAATGAAATATTTCCATAGAAACTACGTCTTTCTACTTATTGCTTCAGCATTAACCACAGTACTGTGGTCACTAACGTATACCACCTCACGTTTTCGCACTCGATTTTCACTGATGATGGCAGTCGATGGCACTGCCGAAAAGTCTTGTTTTACAGAAAACATTGGACTACGGCTAAAGAGCCCGGGAAGCAATTTTAACAAAAAACTACTTCTTTGTTATTTGTTACACTATCACTCATGTTTATTTTCTTACGTTTGCACGCTTTTTAAATGGAAAGTGCCGAAACCCACACCAACATAACGCGTGCAAGCCGAAAAAATGGACATCAATTTGCTTACTGGCGAAGCTAGTAGTTAATGAATGGGTAGGCAAAAATCTTATCTTAAATTTTTTTTAAGGAATCACTAAAAGGACGGTGGGTCAAATCGGACGCTGAGGTAGAGTTTGCTGTAACCGAATGGTTCCACAAACAGCCGTAAGAATTTTACTAGCAGGGAATCTACAGGTTAGCGCAACAGTGGAACTCATGTCTTAATGTTATTGGAGACTTCTTTTAAAATCGTTGAATAAAAAATGCTTTACAGCTCTATACGTGTGTCTATTGAACAATCCTTGTATTAGGCATACACAATAATACAACTGATTGAACTTCAAATTTTTAAACTTGATTAGTTTCTATATATATGTTTAATGTTACAAATAATTCAAATAACAATCTTGATCATCTGTTAGTTCAGCGGAATAACAGTGACACTTTTAATAACCGCATAAAATAAACACTTAGAAATAACACAGGCGCTTTAACTTAACTGTTTGGACCACAGAAGTGAGGCATGCCTCAACGCTCTGTGTACAGCGCGGGACAATCCCCCCTCCCTACACTTCCCTATCACACCACTACATTGCTTACATACGATGTATACAAAAAACGCTGAGGCAAGTTCAGGTTGCCTCTTTCGCTTTAAACGAACTATGCCGAATCTCACCTGTCACCATCTAGCGGTCGCTCAATAAAGCACGTTTCGGTTTAATAAATTTGACAGTCGCAGTAACAATGTATAATCTTTACGTTATGTAGTTCATACGTATTTATAATTTTTATTCTACAGAATTTTTTAGGGTAGGCATTGCCTCAATTGCCTCCATGTAACTTCGCCACTGATATATATGTGTACAACGTTATCGGCAACAAAGAAGTAGTTTTTGTCAAAATTCCTTCCCGGGATATTTGGCCGTAGTCCAATGTTTTCTACAAAACCAGACATTTCGGCAATGCCATCGACTTCCATCATCAGTGAAAATCGAGTGCGATAACGTGAGGTGGTATACGTTAGTGACCACAGTACTGTGGTTAAGGCTGAAGCAGTAAGTAGAAAGAAGTAGTTTCTATGGTAATATTTCATTTCGAAAATGATTTTAAATATAAATCTTAGAATATGGAAGTCATGTATGGTTCTCCATACCGATATTTTCATGTTTTGATGGTAGTACAATCAGAATCTGCCGTTATCTCGAACACGATTTTTTTCGCCATGACCATACTTCCATTTCCTTATGGAACATGGAAGTAAAAAAAAAACGGTTACCGAGATTAAGCTCATAAGAAAACTGGGGATTCCATTATTTAAACACAAATGGAACACTTCTTGTGAACAAAACTTGCCGACAAACAGATAAAGTTTAGGGCAGGTAAGTATTATGAACAGGACGAATGTTTCATTATGCTGGGACTTCAATCTGGTTACTACTCTACTGCTGTAAGGACATTAATTTCAGGCTGTATCACCCCCTAACGGTGTCTTCAAATCAGTGGAATGTGGATATACGTTTTGGCTGATTCCACCCCACGAACTGAAACAAATTCATTTTATGAGTATGACGTAAGCCATACTTCTGTCTGGAACGATGAAAAAACACGTTTTAACGAGTACGTGAATTACAGTGGTGAGATCAATACATACAGCATTTTGGAGTTATATAATATTGCGGGTTTCAAAGCGGTTCTACGGAATGAAAAATATGTGAAGTCTTGTCTTCATGTCAGACTGGTCGAAAATCAATGGGTATTTGCCTGAAACGGTCAATTACCGAGTTATATCACGTAAGCAACATATTTTAGATGTTTGCAAAGGGGTCTACAGCTATTCCTTGGCTTCTTGACGCATTGTGTTTGAATATTCTTAAAGTTTATAAAGTTATTGCATGCCATAAAGTAAATTATACACGGCTCATCGATTGGATAACTGAAACTTGTTCATGTTGAAAATACATTGAAACTATAAATGTTACCTTAATGTGCATTTTATTTTAGACAACGGATACGATAATTATATAAACCCAAACCCATACCAAGACTTCTTACGAGCAAAAGGTTTGGCTACTGAACGTCACCGTACCTATCAGTGTAACAGTTTGTTACAGAAACTGAATACGGAATAAACTGTCGGGTATTTGAGAGACAGCCTGACCACGTCATAAAAATTGGTCAATCATATACCAGGTTGTTAAATCTCTCTACTTCTTTCACGAAACTCTTTGTTTCCTTTTCCCAGTCTCGTGTGGGTACACAAATTTATCTAGAAAAATAGCGAATTTTCTGTTCGGACGTGAGACTCCATTACAGGTTACAACAAAAGCTGTAAGTATTCCTCACGATTTTTACAAGGAACAGTAGACCTATGCCCTTTCCAGGCTCTATTCTTCTCGTCGTCTTTTTTAATAGCTCAGTATCAGCTCAGTAGCTGCATCTTAGTACCGAAAACAGGTAACTATTTTATACCAAATTTACCTAAAACTGTTGACGGTGCCTCGCTTTTTCCTTCTTTGAATGAAATTAGGCTGCATGCACAGGTTGGCTACGCATCTGAATGGAATAAAACTTTTCACACGGAAGGATATAAGCCATGAAGAATAACCCTAATTCTAATACATTTAAACGAAGAAGAGTGTAACACCATAAATGTGTACAAACCACGAAATATGGAAATGAATTATCCTACAAAGGCACAGTTCAGAAATTGCAATAAATATCACCTTGCTACGATACAGTTTTAGCCCCGGTATTTGACATATACACACGTGCGAGCGCGCGAGCGCGTGTGTTCTTATCGGCATTTAGGATGTTTTATTAGAAAACAGCGCTAGAAACACCAGTGCATTATTTACAATACGAAGAAAAAAATTAACCACTTCAGAAGACGATTCGATTGCGGTTATCAAGAAGCGGTGAAAAACAGACCATAAATGAAAGAGGCTGTTGTAATGACTCCCATAAAGAAACGTATAAAGCTGGAAGGAGAAAAAGGTGATTTTATTTTCACGTGTGCGCGAGCACGTGTAACATAAAGGGGCTGCGGTAAGGATATAGAGGCACTTAACGTTTTCGCACCCTCTACCGGCAGCAATAAACCCAATTTATTGTCTACCAATAAGACCTTTCTTTATTGTTCGGCCGCAAAAATATTAGATTTACTTCCACACTCCTTCATATAACGTTACGAGTGTTTCCGTTTATACCGAGACCTTCTTACCGTCAACAAATTCAAGTTGAACATCGGCACAAATAATTACACTACGTAACCGAGAGCTGACGGCATTACAGTACCGAGGAAGTCGTTACTTTTAATTCGAATTTCTCCAAATTGTTCCAAGGGTATCAAAGAGAATATTACGCAAATCAACTTGCCTTTTTCGATTAAAAGCGAAAACTCAGCCAGCCAAATAGAAGATCTGCTGACAATTTAATAACGGTAAAATTGATATTCACTCTTAAGGGTCTTTTATTTAATATTCTGTAATGCTAGTAGCGTGATAGAGAAGTCTCATTGAGTTTTAATTCAAACTTTCTTCATTTATTAAAACAGAAGAAGAAATCTCATTTCAATTTTAACAACAGGCTTTTCTGGTAGTTTCTTGTCGTATTCAAATGCGAGTGAAGGAACAGCGCGTTTGAGTGAATAAATCAAGACACTTCGCTTGAATTCTCTTAATCCGCTGGTACGTTTTCGGAATCTTATTAACTAAGAAAGAGTTAGGTCCTTGCACTGACAAAAGACGGGACTTAGCGATGTTTTTAATTGAATGTTCACTGTTTTAATGAAAGCCTCGGACTCAGAAGCTTGTTGTTTCATTACGTCGCTATGACAACTGAAAGTTTAATTAAAACATTTTAAGTGTGTCTAACAATGCAGTCCATTGTTTACGTTCTTGCATTGTAATTATGTTTTCGTACCGTTTAAGGCACGACACAACAATTTGTATTCCGTACAAAGGTTTAACCCAGACAGACACTGTGTTTGCACATCCGTGTGCTTTGGTGTCTATTAATATTGTTGTGTGTACGCTTCATTAACAATACTAAGTCGGCAATACACAAACCTGACGTCAGCTGATCGCGTGATTTCAACTTGCAAATTGCCGATGGAGTCAGATCATACAGGCCGATTCCGTTTGTGTTTGAACAGTTGCAATGCGAATTACGTATCTGTTCACTACCATTACTTTCGTGCTGACTCGGTCTTACAGAGTTTATAAGGAAATCTGTTGATTAATGCTGCGAATAGATTGATTACACAACCGAGTATCTGTGTGAGTGCGTGAGACAGAGCAAGGGGAGCAGATAGACATACAACTTGTAGAACACGTGAATTTACGTATAATACAGTTTGTGATAGACGAACTCTGTACCCGAAAAGTACAATAAAAACAATGAATAGAGCTGAAGAGAAAAAGGCGTAAGTAATGGACACATCTGTTTACGCCTGTAATGTCTAATCGATTTAGAAACGATAAGTGTTGATCTATGAAATTTCTAAGATATCACGCTAAACAGCTACAACGAATACAAAAATTTATATTCGTTTTTAACTGGAAAGAAATAAAAGAAAAGTACTAAGTTGTAAACACAGAACCAATAATGCGTAGTCTTTGAACGCACTTACTACAACAACGGTGATACCAGACTTTAAATTACAAAGTGTTTAATTGCCTTTGGAGTGATGAATTATTTGCCGATGGGAAGGAGAAGGAGGGGAAGACCGCGTACAAGATGGCTGGACCAGGTTGGTAAGGAGGCAGTGAGGCTGGGTGCAGCAAACTGGTGGACATTGGCCGGGAGTAGAGACCAGTGGGGAAGATTTCTTTTGGAGGCCAGGGCCCGGACTGGGCTGTAGCGCCGAGGATGTATGTATGTATGTATGTATGTATGTTAATTGCCTTTGCGAGTGGATGCCAATCTGACTGTGAACATGGCCTGGCAGCTATAAATCACTGGCCTTGACAAACTAACTCTACTAACACAAACACACTCACTCATACTTTATCCCCTCCATCAGAGAGACAGTTCAGTTTCATGCAGTACCAAGAGTTTTAATGGACTGAAAATTTAAGGGTTTTACGGCCTACAGCGGACATCCACTCGTACTCTCTATGCTGTATGGTTTCATGGTTCCTCAGTGTCGTCCAGAGGTCGATGATATAACAAATACTTCATGCTTAGACAAAACATAGCCTACAAGGTTATTTTTACATTTAGAACGAAGTTTATAGAAAATTCGTCCTGCTTAATATTGTGTCCAACGTTCGAAATACGCTCAAATCTCCGCTATGGTTTGTACACGCGCGCACGCACAGATCTTGTACAAGGAAGACTGAAACAAAGCCGTACACAAAGATCACAAGAAAATGAAAACTGTGTCTATTTGTAAATATAAAAGTGTACTCCATTTTACATTATATTTTTAATTTTATTTTTAAACTTTCAGCCTGTTAAAAAGTAAAGTTACACATCTATTTGAATGCTATTTTTATTAAAATTATGCTTAAACCATGATATAAAGTGGGTATTAAATTAACTTTATTTTACTTTTAAGCTTTAAATTAAACTAATTTATAATTTATACTAAAGCATTAAATTATATTGCCCTCAAATCTAAGTAGTTACAAGGAGAACATCAAAACTCATTAACTCGAACCTTTGTACTTATAGGTCTACTCGAATGCTGTATTTCCGTAATCAGGAACTCAGCTTTCTTTCGGTTTTACGTCTGAGGTCATATTGTCGATGCATTTCTTGATACAGTGATTTCAAATACTTGAAGACAGTAAGACGTTAAAATTGTCCGTATGTTGTAGGACGAAATGTCTGGCAGGAGAAGACAACAATGGGCCACAACCACTGGTAAACCAAATCAAAAACGAAATTTAATATTTTTATCGATTTTACGAGACAACGCATACCGACGCCAACGGTTCTTTGGTTGGACTCAACATATTGACCACGTTTGGTGTAATTTTCTCCAGACGAAGAGGAAAGTAAACGGTTAGAGTTGGATGCACCACGGCTCGTGTCTGAGTTATGAAATCCAACCAGACTATATAACGGTATCGATGCCGTGACGCCTTTGTGAAACGAAGCGTACTGACCATTGTGGACTCTCACTCAGAAGTATATACGAACGCGGACCACAGTCTCCTTCTCTAGGAAATATCTCCAGATCTTCCACCTGATGTAGTAGACGTATAAATATTGGAACTGAATTCGCAATAAATTTAAGGGTTGAAATAATTAAATTTTGTATATACGAAAATACAAACGATTTGAATCTTTGATACCCCATATCGGATATTGCGACTTTTTTAAAAACTTGCAAGAATCCATCCGAAAACCAATAAGACTGCGGAGTAAAAGTTTAGACATGCACGCCAAATAGGCCTACGAAAATCGGTTGATATAAGTTTATTCAAATGTTATCGTGAGGTATACCCTTATAGACAGATAGACAGACAGACAAGCAAATGTCAAACGTTCGAGTTAAACCTGAGAACTAGCTTGCTAGTTCAATTAATTTTGAAAAATATATCGTGTCCTTGACAAGGTCTCAGTACGACAAGGAGACGCGTAAATTTGCTACACAATTGTTTTTACGTAAATTTTATCTGCGTGTGCAGAAACATGATCAGTCGCTCGCGTAGTTAATACTGGGTGATGATTCATTGCCTAAATATGGTACACAAGTGCCATTGTATACGCATCACATGTGTAACAAATTGCCTGGTTAATACGACACTTTTCCCTAATGGCAACCAGCAATTATTTACTGTATACATCACCAAATGTTTCGTCCATTCTGCGGTATAAGCTGACACTATCCACGACCTGAACATTACCACCAAAAATGTCAGATCGTAGGCTTTTTTACGTTTATTTATGCAACCTGTTCAATACAAAACAATAAGCATAACTGGTGATGAATGTCAGTAACAGGGGAGAACTAGTCAAATGACTAATTCTCTGTACGATTATTTAATAATGATGTGTTATAGACTATAGGCTTCCCACCATACAATTTCGTAAGTCTAAAAGTATAAATCATGTGGTAATGTTAGTTTTAATATTCTTGTTTAAAGGCGGCTCTGACTTATCGCTAGACTATTTGTTGCATTTCTTTCCATTTTGTGTAGCTTTCAGTGAACTGTGCGATGGTTTCGTTGACTGTAGGTGTGTTGAGGTTGCCAGACGTCTTTACTGTAGACGAACCACAAACCATCGGTTATGGCACGCAGTACCTCGGACTGAAACCTTTCGGTAATATGGCAATGTTGGAGTTGAAAGAATTTTTCCAAAGCTGTAAGCCCTTCGTCTACATAAGCCTGAAGAATGTGTTGTACACTCTTTTTCGTCTTCTTCTGCACCTCACGGTGTAGGCACTTTGCCTGTTCGTCATCACAAGAGTATTTCTCCATCTCACTCTCGGTCCTCTTACCTCTTTTGTTCCAAAGGGTCTATATTGAAACGCAACCTTGGGTAGTCATCCATCCTCCATTCTGTCCAGATGCTGTAACCATTCCCTGCGCTATGTCTGGATTTTATCATTTGTGGAGAATACCTGTAGCTCTTCTCTAATATCCTCATTGCGCAAACGATTCTGTCTCGTGCAACCCTTTGTTCTTCTCAGAAAATTCATTTCCGAAGTTTGAATCTGGTTTTTAATCTTCTTTGCAGGAACCCAAGTTTCACATCCATATAGTACAACGGGCACTGCCATCGTTTTATAAAATTTAAGCCTTGCCTCTTTCCTTGTATTTTTCCTCGACGTTCCATGTATGACGCCACACATCGTCTGAAACCTCGATAATTTTGTAGTGATATCTCGGCCTGTGTCATTCCCAGTACTGACACTGTAACCCGGGTAATTGAAGTCAGACACTTGTTCCAAAACTGTTCCCACAAGAACAATTTTTGATCTGACTGGAAAGAACACTGGTGTGTTGTACACCAGCAGCTTATTTCTTATTGACAGTAACGATTTTCTACCCATGAGCCAATAGTGTTTGTGAAACTTGGGTGCCCAGTTGTTTCCTCTTCAGCCAAATACGATTGCGCCATGTCAGCTGTTTGTTTCTCTTGTTACTGGGTCACGTTTGTTGTTTACTTGTACAATTGAGTAGCGTTTTGTGAATGTGCCGTTTCCTGATTTAGTTTCGTTTAATTGGATTCTACATTTTCCGCCCATTTTTCAACGTCATTTAGATTGCGCTGTAGTAAAATGATTGACTGCCCTGGGACTTCATTTGTACCAAAAATCGTAGTATTATCAGTATACGTAACAGTATCACGTTATTACTAGTTAGCAGATCTACTGTATAAAGAAGATACAACTTCTTTCTATTGGACCCAGAACACATCCTTGGGGAACTCCTGATCTTAATAGAAAGAATCCAGTTGTATTTTCATGGCGTGCACAGAAATGTCTTTCTTATAAACAAGACTTTTAAAATCGTAAACACAGATTCAGACACGTTCATTTGTGTTTATGGTTTAGTCCTTGATATCAAAATTTGTCGAATGCGTGACTGACATGAAGGAACGCTGATTAATAATAGCTTTTTTTTCTTCAAAGGCTTTCATTATCGCATCTATTACTCGGTACAGGCTGCTTGTTCGATCCTGAAATTGTGTTTTTATACGTGTTTATAAACGTTTGATCACGTACAGTAATACCCCATTATGACAGACCCCGTTAAAACGGACCCCTCTTATAATGGAGAGCTCTAAGAAACATGGAATGTTGAAAAATGAAAGAAACAGACTCAAAAATGATGCTTAGCAAGGTTGGACAATGTATGCAGTGTGTAGGGTCGTGAGCCGTGTGACTTATTGCGTTCACAAAATTAAAGTGAGCGAAGTAATAGACCAATTGAGCATTGTCATTGAGTATGTTCGGAAATGAACAAATGAAAACATATCGCCATATTATGGTAATTTGCGACACCTTCGTTAGTATTGATTCAAGAAACTAACTCTAATCAATCTCAAACATACATTAGTCATTTTTTTTTTTAATCCAATGAATATGGAAAGTGATTCTAACACATAACCATCTTGTTTTTTAAAAAGATTTACATTGGACAAAGTTTTTACTATAATTATGAAAGTTTTGTGTAAAATATAAACTATTCTTTACTATGGACTGTTTTTTTATTACTGTATTGTTATCTGTTTGGTATAAATACAGTAAAATAAATAGTTTCTATTTTTATTCACGTAATTAAATGAGTCATTTCCATATTGTAAGGCTTAGGCTATGTGCTCCATACATTACAACGGACTTTCAATATAACGGACACATCACATCCCCTATTAGTCCGTTACAATGAATCTCATTAATTAGTCAGTTATAAAATTCTTATCCACGATATTTATTAATCTCGATGCTAACATTTTTCCACGTTTTTGGACACTTTGGTAAGAGACTTACAGGTCGATACGGCGTCACCTCATTTGGTGGTCTATGAATGAGTGAATGAGTATGTCTTCGGCTATCATCCGCCGTGCAGGAAAGTACTTTCGTATAGAACGGATGCAACTTCTGGTATTCGTATTATAGATAAAACTTTTGATTGTGTATCGAGAAAGCATCGTTTCTCGGACCACGCAGCTGTACGAGTGATCTAATTGCTTGTGTGTTACAGAGCGGGTTCACGCATTTGAGGATTGTATTTAGGTACCAACCAACTACTGTGGACCACAGTTAGTAACGTTAGTGAAACTGAAGTAATAATGGTTTGACAGAACGCCATGCACACCGAGGTTACAGTGGTGGAAGCTGAATTAGGCTACTGTTGCGCATTCCTGCAGG
Organism: Magicicada septendecula; assembly: GCA_034769895.1. NCBI lineage: Eukaryota > Metazoa > Arthropoda > Insecta > Hemiptera > Cicadidae > Magicicada > Magicicada septendecula. The sequence goes on from CM068374.1 coordinate 281,217,518, forward strand.
TTCCAACACTCCCACAAGAATTTCTCCGATACGCAAACACAGTACCGTTCGATTATAAAATCTGACAACCACAAAAGCCGCATACCACAATACAGTTCGCAAACAGTGTATACTTGTTATTAAATACCGTGTTACAGCCCGATAACGGACCTTGCAATTTTATAACTGATATTATCAGCCTCAGTGAACAAAATATTGTTAGACTAAGAATCGACATTTACGCACGATCTGGGCAACCATGTATAAATATTTCAATGTAAAAAAAATGTTTTTTTTTTTTAATATAAAGTTCTTAATGTGGCATTATTAGCTGGTACTTCATGTTGTAATTTGAAGCTTGCAAAGTTCGGTTTGCTCAAATTTTCTTAAAAGTCACTTTGATTTTATAAACTGCGTCACTGTCTATGCACATACCTTGAGTACTTGTATAACAAAAGTTTGTATTGCTTGTTATTGTATTTTATTTATTTTTAATTTCTTTATCTACATCTCAAGTAGACGTAATGTGTTGTGTCACAGTTCTGTTTTCTTCCAGGGAACAACGAAATGGGCTTAAAAGTTTCATACCCACACGGTTCCGTTCATTTTGGTGTCTTTTGTTTTAAATTGTTCACTTCGCAAAAGGTTTTTTTGTTGGCTGTCATGAACAGTGTTCAGCGTGTATACTCAGTTTGCTCTGTCCGTGTTCATCACTTTGCTTCATCTTGAAATGGTGAAGATTACCGTGGCAGAAAAATTACAAACCTATAAACTAGAAGACTAAAGTCACGACAGCTTGATGACAGTTCTTAACAGAATAATGTAATTTAATTTAATCGAGCAGCAACAATTTAATAAAATTGCTGAACAAAATCATTCAGGTTCAAATAATGTAGTAACTAGGGGTGGCCAACATTGTATCATCTGAGAATGAAGTGAAGTAGGGCAAAAATCCGCGAGAGCCATGGATATTACACCAGGTCAAACAAACAGTACATGCCCCTAGTAAAGGTTTTTAAATTGTTACAAAGTTATGGAAAGACGAGACCTCAGACGTGGAATGTAAAATAATGGACGTTCAGAGACTGGCTGAGAGAAAGAAGACAGACGAAATTATGAATAAACGAACGTATGGAAGTTACATCTGTGGAAAATGGAAGGTGTTTAAAGAGGAATTAATGAAGCCATCAGATGTTCGTTTTGGGAAAGAGGATAAAATAATATACAAGCCATGGATAACTGAAGATATCCATATTGTCCATGAAAAACTGAACTTAACTTAACTGAAGATATCCATGGATAACGAGAAGTCATAGTGTCGCTCCGATTAATTATTGAGAAAACTCTGAGCCTTAACAAAGAAATCATGATAGCCTTTGTTGACATCGCCAAAGGCATCTGACAAATTGATTTGTAATATAATGTTCAAAGTCCTCAGAGATATGAAGGTAGACTGTAGGAATAGAAGAATTAACCTGCAATTCTACAAGAACCTGAGAGCTCTCACAGACCGGGATGGACTCCAAGCAAAGCTATCAAAAGGTGTGAGACACAAGGTTGTGGATTATCCCCACTAGTGTTCAACTTCTATGTAGAGTACGCGAAAAAAGAATTAGAATTAGGTCACATTTCTTTCAATTGATTGCAAATCTGTTTAACTAGTAAATACTAAGCATATTCAGGGTCGATAACGATGTTATACAGTACTTTCCCACATATCGGGCTATAGTAGAATGCAATCGTTAACTAGTACCCCAGTGACTAAAATTCGAAAACTTGTTACGTGGTATATGGTACATGGTCTCTACATCGTAAATCAAATGGATCTCGTATCTCTAATCTATAGTTTGCACTATTGTTCAGAAGATTAATGGCTAGTTCACTGGGATACTTATCCAGATAATTTATACTATATAATTACAACTACGTTGAACGATCACTTCAAATGCGTGTAAGATAATTATATGATTAATTATGTAAATTTACATTTAATTATATAGTATATATACATTTTTTTTATTTTGTGTGTTGCCATATTAAGTTTGCAAAATGGAAGAGAATTAAAGCACATAAACATAATTGGTGGACCAATAGCAGAAGCGCCGCGACGTGCTGATCAATGCGTTGTGCTGTCGTTTGCGCTGGACGTATGAATTTCCTTGTATTCATCGTCCATGCAAAATAAGCAAGACGAGCAAATACAGTTCTCTCACTGCCTGAACCACTCATGAATCCATCTCTGCCAAATAACCGAGTACACATCTAACGACTGGTTTCGACTGAACAATGACGTCCTTGCTGTCTTATATTCAGCTCCCGTTATAATTTTTCTTCATTCTGATCCACCAGCATTCTGCGTCTTCTTGTGCCTCTATCTCTTTTTCCTTCCATTTTCTGTATAATAATTAATTTCTGCACACAGTTTCTCCTCAACCTGTCAGGAGATCCCTTTGCCTCCCTTCCCTTAAAATGCTCGAAGATACTTCTTTTATTTACTCTTTTCAGAACATTTACTCATCTGTAACTCTGTTCACTGTTACCTCCAATACTTCCTTCCACGTCCATATTTCACAATTTCCATATTAGCTCTTATTAAATGTCCAAGTTACTGAGTCATTTTTGCCAACATTACAGCTTTCAAAACCCCTTAGGATCACCACCATTAGTCTTCTAAGGCTAACCGTAATGGCCCATCTATATAGTTATTCTCACGTAGTCTTCCGGGGCCGGTGTCCACTACGTTTTTGAAGTCTTCTCCCGGTACGTTCCGCGTCAAGAATGTCTTGTATTACGACGTTTCACTCATATCACAATGAGTATCCTCAGGCCTATGTGTCCTCGTATGTGTGAGTCCTCATATGAGTGAAACATCGTAATACAAGACATTTTTAACACGGTCCATACCGGAAGAAGACTTCAAAAAAGTAATATACCTACATACTTGTTTATTATTCTTAATTTACGCTACCGACCCGTAAACCAGCCCACATAACTATGAAATCCTGAATGTATGGAATGATTATGTAGACAGCTTGCCTATAATCGATTGGGTTTCAGCAGTAGTCTGTTAACCGATAACTTGGCAGGAGTCGAGGTTGTCAATTTTATTTCGAGTATGTTCACCTCCGTACGCCTGGCAAGGTTTGGCCTTAATTAAAAAGGGCGTGTAATGTAGCGAAGAACGCGCTACGAGAACGTCTTACGAGGTCGTGTACCGACCCTGAGCCATCCCGGTGTTATGTAATCGCGTCGGATGAATTCCACGCTACGAGCATTACTTAGCATTACGCAGGATTTAGTTACGTAAGCAGGCACTGATCTTTCTGGTCCCGGACTACTGCCTAGTAGTAGTAGTTACACTTCCTACTCGAACGGACCAAACTAGCTTCACGCACAATATTAATTAATTTAAAAACACGCTCAGTCAATTAATATGTTCCAGTCAGTTGCTTAAGTAAATTACTAGCTTCCCCCCTCTCTGCGAACAGAATAACAGCTAGTTAATTATTCCGCTTTTCTCTCACAACCAAAATGCATAGGGTATAATTAATAATATTTAAATAAAAACTTGCACATTTTTCATATTTCACACGAACCTATCACATTTAAACGCAAATTCATTTATTTTTCCATTGCATTTTAATAAGAAACTTTCTTTTCGAGTTGTTCGAACCATAGTTTGTTTACCTTCAATGGCTTTGTCAGCAGTTAGTCACTTTCTCCACTAGCGAATTTATGTTTTATCAGTACGTGCAAGAAAGTTATACTGACACGATTATCAGGGCGAAAAATATTCAAGTGTTTACTTCCAGATCAGTGACGACTTTTTTAAAACGAAATTAAATTCTAAAGCAGTGGTTTGAATCCGAGGTTCCGAGAGCAGTTGCTACAGGTGCCGCGAAACTTTCAGGAACACAAACTTTTTACCGCATAAAAATACATGAAGATAGAAAAAGGGGTAAAATTACGGCTGTATCTATAAATAATGGACATCGGTAGAAAAGCACAGTATCCCGATTACAAGGTACTTTATATTATAAGTACAATGTAGCTTCTCAAATCAATGTTAATAATATTAATAAACATTTAAATAAATAATAACTAAACGCATACACATAATTTTTTAGGGTGCTGCGAAATTTATCTGGTCCTTCTAGAGTATCAGGAACTCAATAAGCCTGGGAATCACTCCCCTAAAGGGCTAAGTGGTGATGAGTTATGGTTGTAGGCCTATATTTTCACTCGGAATAAATTAACTTTAGCGAACTCCCCCTGTACTCCACTCTCGCATATCTGACGGTGACCTCTGTTATGCAGCTTAACCCATTTTAATGATTATGATAGCCAATACAATGGGCCGGCAAGCAGACAAGAAAGGGCGATTCTGTCAGAGCAAACTCGGCTAATCAGCGTCCTGGTTCGGAAGGATGGAGCGCATTGGAAGCATTGGGGTCTGTACCTTCTGTGGAAGCGAAGCGACTTTGCTTATGCCAGCTTTGCTGCACAAATTGACTGACTACCAAGTTGTCCACTAGGTTTTCTGTGGTCGAGCGAACAATGCTCGGTGGTGGCCTACTCGTAAAAACGTTAGTTACGCTGACTATCTGAGACTGCATCCGAAACGCTGTGAAACATATAATTAAAAAACAACCGCAGACCTGGAACTCTGTGAGAAGCAGAAACATTCCGGACGAGTTATCTGGCAAACCGAGAAAATAATTCGGAAATCCGAGTGTGTAAACCGAACGGGCGCAGAATCTTGGGTTTATTACAATAGAATCCGAGTGTGTAAACCGAACGGACGCAGAATCTTGGGTTTATTACAATAGAATCCGAGTGTGTAAACCGAACGTGCGCAGAATCTTGGGTTTATTACAATAGAATCCAAGTGTGTAAACCGAACGTGCGCAGAATCTTGGGTTTATTACAATAGAATCCGAGTGTGTGAACCGAACGGTCGCACAATCTTGGGTTTATTACAATAGAATCCGAGTGAGTAAACCGAACAGTCGCAGAATCTTGGGTTTATTAAAATAGAATCCGAGTGTGTAAACCGAACGGTCGCTGAATCTTGGGTTTATTACAATAGAATCCGAGTGTGTAAACCGAACAGGCGCAGAATCTTGGGTTTATTACAATAGAATCCGAGTGTGTAAACCGAACAGGCGCAGAATCTTGGGTTTATTACAATAGAATCCGAGTGTGTAAACCGAACTTGCGCAGAATCTTGGGTTTATTACAATAGAATCCGAGTGTGTAAACCGAATATGCGCAGAATCTTGGGTTTATTACAATAGAATACGAGTGTGTAAACCGAACGGTCGCACAATCTTGGGTTTATTACAATAGAATCCGAATGTGTAAACCGAACAGTCGCAGAATCTTGGGTTTATTAAAATATAATCCGAGTGTTTAAATCGAACGAGCGCAAAATCTTGGGTTTATTACAATAGAATCCGAGTGTGTAAACCGAACGTGGGTAGAATCTTGGGTTTATTACAATAGAATCCGAGTGTGTAAACCGAACGGTCGCACAATCTTGGGTTTATTACAATAGAATCCGAGTGTGTAAACCGAACGTGCGCAGAATCTTGGGTTTATTACAATAGAATCCGAGTGTGTAAACCGAACGGTCGCACAATCTTGGGTTTATTAAAATAGAATCCGAGTGTGTAAACCGAACGGTCGCACAATCTTGGGTTTATTACAATAGAATCCGAGTGTGTAAACCGAACGTGCGCAGAATCTTGGGTTTATTACAATAGAATCCGAGTGTGTAAACCGAACGGTCGCACAATCTTGGGTTTATTAAAATAGAATCCGAGTGTGTAAACCGAACGGTCGCAGAATCTTGGGTTTATTAAAATAGAATCCGAGTGTGTAAACCGAACGGGCGCCGAATCTTGGGTTTATTAAAATAGAATCCGAGTGTGCAAACCGAACGGTCGAAGAATCTTGGGTTTATTATAATAGAATCCGAGTGTGTAAACCGAACGGTCGCAGAATCTTGGGTTTATGGGTTTATTAAAATAGAATTTTGTTCTGTACCTAGGAACTATCGAAACAGTGGAGAAGACTCCACTGTGGATAATTAACAGTGGATAGTTAAGCTGGGAGTGATGTAGGCTTTGTATCGGGTATATCGCTCCATATACAGTTACACTACAATTTATTGGAGAAAGAATAGTAGGATTACGTACCGAGTAGGACATCCCACTGACACCAGAAGTTGTCCTTAGTTTAGTGGGGACCCTGAATTTATAAACGATGAAATGTTTCTTTGGAAACATGCTGCGATCGCTATGAATCGGGGGGGGGGGGAGGCATTTCTATAAGTACTTTATGGCAGAGCGCGATGCGGGCCTCACATACACCTTCTTTATTCTGATTGGCTGTTGGTGCAATTTTTACCTGTACGTGGGACTTAATGAATTTATAAGTACATGTAGCATCGCGGGACACCTTTAGCCTTCACCACAGTACTGTGGGCCTGACGTACGACACCCCCCGTTACGTTTGTCTCGAATACATCCATTGAAGATGGCAGCCAGTGGTGCTGCTGAAACGTTTGGTCTTAATGAAAACCTTGGACCACGGCCAAACAGCCCGGCAGATAATTTAAATACAGCTCCTTTGGAAAGTTCCGTCATTAAATGGACACAATTTTAAAACATTTATGTCTACGTTTTAACAAAATTTTACGTCATCGTCAGGATCTGCGTATGGAGAATACAGAAGTAACTGAACGAGTAAAGCAAGGTCTCAGGTTCAACTCGATCATTTGGCATTTGTCTGTCTATCTGACTGTCTGTCTGTCTGTCTATCTGACTGTCTGTCTGTCTATCTATTTGGGGTATGTCTCACGATAACATTTGAACGCATCAACCGATTTTCGCCGAACTTGACACACGTGTCCACACTTTTAGCCTACAGAAGTCTATTGTTTTTTTAGATTGATCCTCCAAAAAAGTAGGGGAGCGGGAAGCAAAAGTGAGAACGAGTCAAAATAGTGAAAAATCGGAAAACCAAATGCTGGACATAAAATTAAAGTTTATCAACAGCCTGAATATTTTATTTTTTTTAATTTCAAAACTTTTTGGACTTCAGAGCCCAAAAAGCGAGAGAAAGTTTGGAAAAATCGCACACGTTCATGTGACAGTAAAAAAAATAAAGAGAATTTTACTGTCAAGTAGCTTGTAACCGGAACGAAAAACTTACAAGTTATCTTATGATGGAGTACAAATTGCGAATTTGTTTTCCCCAAAGCAAAATAAATAAAACAGTAGACGTAGACAGTAGACGCTGTGTGTTGGAAATAGCAGTAATATCACAGCAATATGTAATAATTTACGTTATAAATAGAAGAAGGGATGTGCATGGTAGTTTGTTCTAAATTTGTCAATACATCTGTAAATATGCCTGCATATAAAATTGTGTGTTGGGGGAGGCGTGCGAACAAATAAACAGAAAACACAAACGACCACCTACACGCACGCGCACAAATTTGAATACAACATACGCAGACAGACTTGTAGCATTTATATTTGCTGAATATGTCAACCCACAGGTTAGATCCAATGAATAGTGTTAAAAATATTTGCCGTTTCAATAGTCCATAGGTACCTTTGTCGCTGTATCTGTATTGATTGTATTATAACCTATTTACCTGTTTAACAATAATACGAGTTGTACCCGTTTACGCCCAGCGATGGACGCCAATTTAACAATAAATTTTGTTATTATCTATTTAATGTCCCGCGTGTGGACGCCAATTTAACAATAAATTTTTAACATTAAATTACTGTTTATTCTCTTTATCTCAGGGTTAAAATAATAAATGCTCATTTCTACTGATAACTCTTAAATTTATTCACATTAGTTTGCTATTACTTGTAAATATTAAGATAGCACAAAATTCTACGTACTCATTAGTACTTGTAAATATATAAAATTAACACATTACCAAAATTTAATACTCATGGCTAAATCGTAAATATCAAACAATAATACATTAATAAAATTGAATACTCATTAAATTGTAACTATCAAAATAATACATTAATAAAATTGAATACTCATTAAATTGTAAATATCAAAAAATAATACATTAATAAAATTAGTTATCCAAACTCAATCTAATGGTTGCATATTAATGATCATTCATCAATTGCGTTTAGTACTTAAGTAAATTATAATGTTTAGCTTCATCTTATAAATTCTTAATATGAATATCTCTTAAGTTGTTACTATAATTTGTAATTACGGATTCATTTAGAACTTGGAAATAAACATTACTCCAAAACTGATAAACAATGATAATTTTACTTCTACACAAACTTTAGAATCGATTTCTTTAATTCCTTTACGATTACTTTATTGAATTTTATTGTGTGTGGATTCTTTGAGATAACAGACAGTGGATCTAAATTAATTAAGACATGTTTTACTATACTTGGTATTCGAATATCCAATCACTCGGTAGTTGCGGTGATGATTCCCCCATGTCGATCGTTCTAGAATCGTGCAGATAACTCCTCCAGATGATAGATGGCACTGGATGAATTCCACGATGTCACTCACAGACACTTCACTCACCAACTCCACGCATTCGGATTATAATTTATGAATAAAATTTAGCATTCTCTGTTGTACATCAGATCTGAATTAATATCACGCACCTTTGTTGCGGTATGTCTGGTTATTAAGTGTTCATGAATGTAGTTTGTGTTGTTAATCGTTCTTAAAAGTTATTGTTGTAAAGTGTTTTTTTTATACACTGAATTTACATTATTGTCTGATTACTATTTGTTTCAGTTAATGTTCACTGGTAGGCTAATAGTGTGACTCTACTGCATAGTTCGTTCGCTTGTAATGACTGTATTAATTTTTGTTATAAGTTCGAAAACTACCTTCTCACACTGTGTATCAAATTATTCTAAGTTCGATAAAATGCTAATTTCTCCCGTCACCGACTTCACTCCGATCGCGTCCGAAATTTTGTTAGAACTCTCTGAGCGCGTTCCTGTCTCCTTCCTATATTTTCCTTACCAAATCTCCCACCAGACTCCTGATTCCAACGACGCCGTGTCCTTATTGGTTTCATATTTTTCCCTCCAAGTCCAAATACCACCTATTTTTTCAAAGGCGTTCTCTGATAGGGCTTCTGGTTCCCCACCAGCTTCTTCCCTTGCTTCATATTTTGAGGTCGTTGTCATTTCCAGACAACGCAGCAATAAATTTTATCTGTCGTTTTTTCTAAAATCTTCAGTGACAACTCTGAGTTTCTCTTCCATTTTCATTGTTTCTTAACTTCGTCGCTCTGCCGTTATTATCTATTGTTGTTCAAGGGCCTCGCCTACCCTTCTTTGAAAGTTGGTTTTTTCTTTTAGTTGCCAGGCAACACCCCATCCTTGAGTTTGGACGTACTCTCTGCGCTTTCGTTTCCAAGTAAGGTCAAAACCCTGTCATCGACCGCTGGAGTCCTTCAAATCAATCCACCCTTCGTCGCTTTCTCCTGACAGCTGGCGTACACATGTATGCTTGACCATTGTTAAGCCTTTTCTCCTTTAATGGCTCTGTACACATTGTATGTAGTTTTCTATGGAATCAATGTGTTTTCACAAAAAACTGGTGTTCTACGTACCGGGAGCAGTGAACTCTGTTAACAGGGTACGCGTCGCAGCTGCCTACGAAATTTATGACCTGTCCGTCACTACAGCTTGCTTGCTCGTTCCCCTTTTGTCCCTTACAAAATATGTTTTCCACATGTACACCCTTCGTTATTGCTTTCAGCGACATTCCTTACTGCAGATTATAAAATAAAACTTTTCGAAAATTTTTTTTTTTTTTTTGTGTTATACCTGTACGTTTTTAAACGTGAATGTAAGGACACACATACATACGCATGCACACGCGCACGTCACAGTATACTTCTACACGGTTTAAAAATGATCAAATGTACAGGTAAGAGACACAAACAGGCTGAGGATGGCGGAAAATGTATCTGTCGAATCCGTCGGGGACGGTAAGTGCTGATACACGCAGAACTGAGCTACTAATGCTGTGTCCCAGCCACAGAAAATTAAACATTTTGCATATCTGTATGTAAACAGGGAGCATTAACGTAAATGTTCTTTACACTCAAGACGTACATTTTTATAGAACGGAATTTCGGGAACTTCTCTTGGGCGGTATTCTCTTGGGCTATTTCATTTTATGTAGCTGCCAATAATTGTCTTCTGCTAAACGTAGGTCTCTGCTGTAAAACATAGGCCTACATACCTTAATTACTCACATATCTCATATGGATGTGCCCACAATACAGGTAATTACCTCGTTGCTATCACTAAGTCCACGAAAATTATAAAATACTTGATATGTTGCAGCAGCGAATGTTACAACGAATTCTAACAGGTAGGCTACTTCCGAGTCTGTGAGCAGTGTGCTCCACAGAGTTACAAACGCCTGTGTTTCGATTTCAGTGGAGACGTTACGCTACGCGGCGTGGTATGGGTCTTGATTTGATTTGACTCTTGACCAGACAACAAATAACAAGACGAATGACACGTCAATAACGTCGGAAGACGGACTCGATAACCTGGCATTTATAACGTCAAATAACTCGCGTCGTAAGTATGTAAAAATCATAAATAATATGATTACTATTATTTCTCCCTGCATACCAATGGCAGCATGGGCATTTTTAAGTGTTATCCTACGTAGATAGTTTAATGGTACAATAGTCCAGACAACGTGCCTTATTAGTCCCCCGTGGAGTCCGTGTCGTCTGCTAGCGGTCAGCCGACATGCCGTTGATTCACTGGTTCACGTAGCGCCTACATATTATTCAGTTCATTGTTCCTGTTGCAATAAACTGTGTTCGTTATTGTGCATACTGCTACTGCTACTGCTCCTACTACTACTACTACTACTGTTGCTGCTATTACTACTGCTACTACTACTACTACTACTACTACTACAACTAGTAGTAGTAGTAGTAGTTCAGTTCCACAGTGGTCATGACAATTTTAATGCCTAGCCTACCTCCACAGAACGGGAAATGTGGACAGGCCAGCGTGCCAATATGGTGACTCTCCCTATGAAGGTGCCTTGCACACCTTTTTCAAGTGCTACAGAATCACAAGAGAGAGGATGGCACTGGTGAGTTCACGCCCGACAGCGTGGTAGAGATTATGCTTCGAGGCAAGACGAATTGGGACTGCATTTTTGCATTCATTCAGTGGGTCCTATTAGAAAAGAAAAGACGGGACCAACTTCCACCCAACGGGCAATAGAAGATAAGCGACAACTAGAAGATAAGGGCGCAGTAGGCTCCATCCTGAAGTAATATGCTAAGTGACTCCAGAATGGATATGAATGCCTGAATTAGAAGTGGGTTTTTTAGTGGGTGAGAGTCCCACACACCAGGGGACTTACGCTTTCCTCTGACGGTGTATAAAGCATTTTTTCACCTCTTAAAAAACTGCTGCTACTACTACTACTACTACTACTACTACTACTACTACTACTACTACTACTAATAATAATAATAATAATAATAATAATAGGAAGAAGAAGAAGAAGAAAACCGACGGAAGTGATGTAATAGTCGGAAGCTGACAATCTCCGATTTTGTTCGGTTATTCTGCACTTCTTTGTGCTATCCAACACTGAAGGTAGCAATGGAAAGTGTAGTAATATCACTGATCACGAACCACTTCACTCCCGTACGACCGCGTTGTGTGTCGCTCACTATTGCCAGACGACAATAACATGGAATAATTTCCATTCGTAGACTTGCGTGGTTAGATCATTTAATAACTGGCTACACTTTTTCTATTTGAAAACCACGTTTTATTGATACAATTGTAAATACAAAACGTATAGCCCATTCTATTTCATGATATTCTCACTCATGAAGATAAGAACTGCATTTTTCAGCTTCACCACCGAAGATGTCAAAACGTAGAACGGGAGAAACATATGGTAATACCAACGGTATCAGTAAAACATGGATGCCAACCAGAAAACGTGTTGTTCACATAGTATACGTTTCGGACTTTTGATTAATAGTCCGACGCATTTATTTTGTTTAATGTAGTTCTCTATACCGTGTATCGAAAATAATAACATAAAAACTATGAAAAGAATTTAACTGGTAAGTGACTGAAGTCCTCGGGTACTGATTCTTAAAATAAACGGTGACCAACGATATCATATTCAAAACACAAGTCCCACTGTTCACTTTGTGCACTACAGATGGGGCAAATCAGAAAAGTATGATTTATTTTTTATTCAGTATTGATTTAATAAAACATTTTTTGATGTCTTTATTTTATTTCGTTTTAACAAAATATTCTTTAATTTTTCAAAGCATTTTAGGGGACCAGTGTTCTTCGTGGTCTTTGTGTTCAAGAAAACTGTGGTAAAAATGTGTGAACCACAAGAACGCGCGCATGAATACACACTGATACGGAATAAAAAATATGTAAATCTGAGTAAATACTTATTATGTAAATAATAATACACTTTCCATTTTTCTTAGCAAGACTGTAAAGCTGTAGGCTATATATAGTTTTTATGTTATTTTTTTCAGAAGGCAAAATTATTAATTTTTAAACCGATATTACTTATTAGTATCATCAAGCAATAAAAAGTTTATAACTCTATTTGGAGTTTTAACGTCGTCAGTGTTTTCACGTAGGCTCTAGTTTCCCAAGTAAGTGAAATATTTAACTTTTAGATTAACGAAAAGATAAACAGATATCATCAGTGATCCATCACAGTTGTATGATTTACATTGTTGACATAACTGTGGAAACGTGGTTGGGTTCGATCAAAATTAAATGCCGCAGGGCTGTTTCTGCATTAACTTTAGAGAGTTAACTGTTAGAACAAATATTTTGGTCGCAAGTTTAAAATCTGTAGACGACCAGAACAGATACAATATTCTTTTCTTAATGGGAACGGCGTCACAACAGCATTTCGACAGTTTTTCGTCACAAATCATTTGATGTGTAAACGTGTACGTTTATTTTTATTTCAGTTGTTTTTTCCTTTTGAATGAACGACAGGAATCGGTTCTGCAGTTGTTGATGACTGGAGTGTTCAATTTGTTTCTTCTGTGCGATATTGGAGGCTTTGTGAGCTGACAATTTTATTGTTTTTGTATTCTAATGGTTTTAGATTTTTTCTATTTTTTTCGGCACGTAGAAACGTTCAAATGATGTTTCTTTTATATTATTATAATGTTTACAATTTTTACTGTATAAAGTGCACGTAAATAAAACACGTTCTGTTCGTATGTTGCCAGATAATTGTATTCACGTGACCCGACACCTAACTGATCTATTAGAACTTCTCGAAATTTGATACGAACTGACTAACCGATCGTCAACCTTACTAATAAGACTTTTGCAACGACGCTGATTGTTAACATCTTAAAACAATAGTTGTAAAATGTGTGGTAAATAGTTTCATAGGTATTGTGCTAACGCAGCAGTTAAAATACCTAATTGTTGCATAAACGATTATTGCTGAAATCGCATTAAATATTTCTGACCGCTCTGTGTGTGTGTGTGTGTGTGTGTGTGTGTGTGTTTGTTGACGTTTATAGGCACATAAAAAGGCAAGAGTCCACATTTCGAAAACCAACCCTGCAAACTGTACACAATTATACTGCAAATTATTAAAAAAATACGTTTTGATGTTTCTTGCGATTACGATGCTTATATAAACACATACATATACTGTATACGAACCTACAGAATGTGAAATCCCATTTTACAACTGATTATTGGTAAAAGAATTGAGAATAAAAAAAAATAATATTGGATACAAACACAAATATTTATGCTTGTTATTAGGTGTTAAAGTCTCCGAACGTAAAACTGCATGCGTGCGAATTAAAAGAGAAAAACGCAAAACTGAAAAAATAAAAGAAAACAAATTGTGTAACATGAGTATCGTGTGACTGCGTTGAACAGAATTAAACGACTGGAATATGTTGTCTTACCTTAATGGCGGCTTACGACACCAAGACTGTTGAAGAAACAACACTTGGACAAATGCAGTGATTTCTTCTTTACAATATGACACTGATTTATCAAAAGCACAACATTAAAACACTCGGTGACGTGGAAACAACACTGCGAAACACTCGGCGGTACGTCGTGTGCGTTCCGAAACAATGAGACGTGTGTTTAATAAAACACCGATACATTAAAACTAAACTGTACGGAGGCGCGCCGGGCTGAGGTAGTCAGCTTTCACCAGACAACAGCGGCAGCGGCCACGTTGGCAGCCCTGCTCACTACACACACCTGTTGGACCGAGGTGTGAGGCGTGGAGAGGCGAGGGGGGCAGACGATTCCCACTCGACCGACTCGCTTGTTTTTGTTTACCTCCGGGCGAGACTTCTCCTGCCGAAACAAAAAGCCGAATTTTTCATCATTAATGCGGACACAGTGATTGACATCGAATATTGAAAAAATTAGGACATCAATTCGAGTCTTTATAGATTAAATCGCACGGATTGTTTTTGAATCCACTGCCCACAGGTGTGTAAATCATAGGCACAAAAATCTAAGGAATGTCTCTATCGACGTCTTGCACAAGAATACTGAAGGACACCTTTTGTGTACGCGCCCAAGACCGCGCTTGTGTTAGAGCCAGCAGATATACACACATATACTGTACAGCATAGACGCATAGGCTTCCACGCCGCTGATAAATCGTACGTGTTTGTCTTTATCAGTATAATACTAAAATAAGAACAATTTGTGTTTTGAAATGAGAAGCTTGAATTATATGAACTCATATGTTTACAAGTTATTCGTAGCAGAAAATATACAGAAACGTTTTAGGATAAAAAAAATTACTCAGTTCATGAATTTATTCTCTAAATATAATTATAGAGACACGTCATGGACAACGAAATCCAAGAATGTATTCTCCTTCGCGTAATAATTACTACTACAAACACTAGTAGTAATAATAGTAGTAGTAGTAGTAGTGGTGGTAGTAGTAATAAGTGTTGTTCTTCTTCTTCCATTCCTTTCTTCTTGTAGTTCGGTCCAAAGAAGAAGCTAAACTCATTAGTTTAATAAGGACATGCAGCTGCCAAACAGCGTAGCTATTTACGCGTATAAGTTTGCACGTTATTCATGTGCAGTAGACAGGCAATTAGTGTTGGGCCGATGTTTATGTAGACGTTTGCGTTTCATAGATTAATAAATTGCATTAACTTTTTTTTAATTTTTCACATACCCTGAATAACTTAAAATTAAAAATTTACGTTGTAATAAAGCGGTTTACAAAATGGACGAACGTAACGTTTGTTTTAACTTACCACTTTTTTCCGATGCAAGAAATGAAACTCCGAAGTAGCTGTTTCTATTTAAGATCAAAATTCAGAAAATATTTACTAGTAAGCTGTCTGGACTATAGACCTCACCCACTATTTGCAACGAAATACATTTTTTAACGGGAAAATTTTTCAATATCAGGTAAATTTTTAATTATCAGAAAAATTACTGAAACCCTGATTATTTTTCTATTTTTTCTTAAACAATAATAAAGCAATGATACAGTAAATACTAAAAATTCCAAACTACTGAATTGGTTTGTCTAATTAAATTTATAACCAGCATGCCTAAATAACAAATAATTCAGTCCTACCTTTTAAATTGATGAATATTTCCATAGACATCTATAAGCCAACATCTAATACTTTTCACAAATATGCATAACTGTTAACAATATACACAGTTCTTTGTAAACGCAGCATAGAAAAATTTCTAAACGCGATCCAAAATTTATAAGCAGTCATGAGAGATATTAATTCTGCCAAACTATTAAAGATATCGAGTTTGTATTTTCAATAAAATTCTTCATAACTTCATCCCCCACAACCCACATAGACTACTACAATTTTCTTAAAATTTTGAGTTCCATTTTTGACCGCTAAATTTGAAAATTTCCATAGCTACATTCCGATTTAGATTAAAATTCCCTTTAGTCTAACGCCCGCCTGGATTTTACAATTTTTTCAAAATTTTTATCCCTCTTATGGGCTCTGGTGTTTTTGAAATTTTGAAATTTCCAGAAATATACACAACATTGAGATTTTGGATAAAACTCGGGATTTTATCAAAATTTGACCCAACGTTCCAAAACTCTGAAATTTATAAAACTAAATATTATAGGGGTCTATTTGTTTGGATGTTCATTAACATTCTCTTTAACTTAATAGGTACTACATGTGAAGTTTTGCGATTTTATAGTTTTCCGATTTTATAAAACATTTTATCAATTTTACGAGCCGTGGTGCCTTAAAAGTTGGAAAATTTCAAAAATGAACACTATATTCAGATTGTGGATAAAAATCGCTTTAATTTGATGCCCAACATGGGTTTTTATTAATTTTCAAAATTTTTACTCCCTCCCTTAGTCTTCTTCGCCTATTTTTGGGGAACTCAAAACCTGTAGGGATCTATAGGGTAGAAATGTGAACGCGTGTGCCACGTTTTACAAAAATCGATGGATGCATTCAAAATACAAATGCCAATCGGTTGAGTTAAAATTGAAAATTTGCTTCACTCGTTCAGTGAATATAGAAGGAGGCCATTTCTAATCTTTCTGTAATCTTCCGTTATCTGTTGTACATTGTGTTTGGTACTGGTCCAAACCTATTCGAAATTTCACTGGGGGGGGGGACACGAGTCCCTAGTTACTCTTATGAGCATAACTGCTTCCCCTGTGCAACAGAGAAACTCTCTCCTCTATCTAAATGAGAAAGGCGGTAGTGCAGGTTTGGAAGTGTTAAGTTCTGTTGAAAAGATTGAAAATTACGTCTTACCTAGATCTGAAATTCATTTAGTCATATTAGTCGTTTGAAACATACGATATTATAGTATCTAGGAACGCAACAAAGACTGATCGTTATTGACAGGCGATTCTGTGTGATCGCAAAGAGAAGACAAGCTTCTATGTTGTAATTTTATGGCTCGCAAAGTAATTAAACCTTGTTTAGGTTAAAAAACCCCAAACACACCAGCGATGCACACTTTCATTTCGAAGTTGCCTATTATCCAGTTATACAATACTGTACGTGAAACGGGTGGGTGAGTCATACTTCTTGTAGGCCTAACATCTCGGATTTCCCATAACAAAGTATACACATTTCAGTGTTAGTAGCTGTCTTGCCAGCGACCGCATAAATTTACGTCGCTACTCGTAAAGGACGAAAACCATTCGATTGGTGCACATACAAAAATGTAGACAGATAGGCAATTTTACAAACGGAAAACCTTATTGACTGATTTGAATTTCCAAGGTGAACTCGATAGTTTTTTTAAAGGCCTTATTTGCTTGAAGTGTTTAAAGTGATGATTGAATTAAAAATCTATAAAAAATATTCCCGCTCCGAGGAGTCTGATAGTGAGCTGTGTCATTAAGGAGTGAAGTTAAAATGCTTTTACGCGTGCCTATTTCACAACACGTGTCTATAAAAATTGAAAAACTCTTAAACCTGAACACATTATTATTATTATTATTATTCCGGCTGTAGAATGTTTACACATTTTCCGGAACCAAAGATTACAGAAGTGACAGAAGTGATTCTCATCTTCCACTGCTGTTTGTCCATCCAAAGATATTCTTCAATTTCCCGTTCCCTCAATATAGTCTGAATTTCTTCTATCCAGGTGATAGGTGGTCTTCCTCTTTTCCTTCTTCCTGGCGGGGTCTATTCCATAACTCTCCTTGGCAATCTTTCCTGTGCCATTCTTTTTGTGTGTCCACAGACCTGAATATATATTTTTCAATTATCATTTGGTTAAGAAATAACCTTTTAACTGTTAAACATTATTTGAGTTATTCAATTTAAAGCCCAACAAAGGAATTTATTCGAAGTAATACTCTCCTTATTTATTCCTTAATCGATAAAAATTTAGCAACTTTAGCATCAGGCCAGTATTTCGGACTTCGCACTCCATGTATCATCGTCCTAATAGTTGTATTAGAACTGTGCTGCGTTTTCAGTTCACGCTGATACACATAGTAAAAACGATATGACGAGGCCTTACTGTTCTTTACGATTGCTGGGTATCACAAGGAATGGAACCAGCGATCCGTGATTTTACATTCGAAAATGTCTAATGGTAAGAAAGCAGTTGGTAGACCGAAAAGGAAATGCCTTCCGAAACAAGTCAAATAGGGGCGAAAAGTTGGAGCGTAAAATACAAAGAAAACGTTTCTACCAAGCTGTTAAATGTGTTACGTTATAGGTCTAATATACTTGTAACATAGTCCACGCAAGAATGTCCTAAGTATACGCGGAGCAGCATCCTTTACTTTGAATAAGACGTGTGGCACTAAAGAAGACACTTTAAGCAATGATTGGACATGCGGAGAAGAAAATGATAGGTTTTGAGTTGTTTACCATATTTCTTTTGCACATAAGATATTCAGTTGTAACTGGTTTCATTCTTTCAACATTATGTCAGTTTCTCTTTTTTCTGACATTCTTAGACTTCCTGTCGCTTGCACTGCTCGCCTCTTTCCGATTTCTTGAGGTCTTCCATTCTTCTCGTACCCACGGAAAAACCAACCTCTTATTTAGGCCTACATTATGCCTGTTCACCTTAAGCGGCGCGTGAGATATTTTCCTTTTAACACGTAGTTTAGTGTATCGTTTTTTTCTCTTATCATGTTTTAACTGTTCCAGTATTTATTCTGACTCCACATAATATTATTTTTTCCATTTATTTATAAATTTATATATTTATTATTTATTTTTCATTTTGCTATTTATTTATCTTTTTTTTCAAATATCTGTTTCTATTCTGTCGCTTTTATTTATCTTCCGTCTTCTCAGTACTCAAGTTTCAGGTCCATACATCACTACACAGTAAACTATTGTCTCGTAAAACAACAGTTTTGCAGTAAATGACATCAAAATGTTATGAATAATGTGTCAAGTGCGTCTGAACTCAATGAGTGGTTAATACTCGTTATATTATGCCTCGTTTTCAAAGGAAAATTTACTGCTACCCAAGAGTAGGAATAAATCCGAACTATCGACGTTATTACCTGAACGTAACTAAAGAGGACCTACTTGTATGAAGCGACACTATCGTGTATATAATTTAATTTAAATTGTATGTAATTGTCAGAATAAAGTAATAAATTATTTACTGAGACGGGACCCAAGTTCACTGCGTCAACTGCGCTGCACTAATTCTGCATAACTTTAAGAGGAAAACAATCAGTGACGTCTACAATGTTACTTAATAAATGGTGCACGGTAGAGAGCTATCACAGATGCGTATCCAACATTCAGAATGGACTAAATTATGTTAGGTTTAGAAAAAAAAATATGAATGAACTCGATCATTTTGTGTTAGTAGCAAATGATTTTCTATATACAGTATTGCAGAGATTTTATTGATATAATATATTTATTAATTTGCAGGAGCACTAAAGCAAACAGAACTGGGCCAATTCTTTACCTACTGTATAGGCCTACCACTGATCTGTCTATTTGTTTGTTTGTTTTTATTCCAGTTTGAAAATAATATTGTAGCAACTTTTACACATGACACTGCGATACTAGTAGTGACTAGCAACAACAAAGAAACCCCAAATAGTTTTATATATCTATTATATAAATTCAAAACTGGACAAAAGTATTAAGAACTAGGATTTAACTGTAAAATCCCATATGATGAATTCTCTCATTCGACTTGTAATAAAACTGATACTGCATAAATAGGTTTTTATACCGTGTGGACATTGATATCCGACTTTGAGGTTGTGCGAGAAAGAAGAATATTAATTTTGTACGATGTTTTCAAAATATAATGCTTAACGAACATCATTGGTACATATAGGTTCGTCAGGAAGAACAACCTGTAAATGGGTCTGATCACGCAACTCGTAACTGATATAGGTCTCCAAGGAAACATGAGAAAATCAATTGAAGTTTTGCAGTCCATGTAAATAATATTTTAATATATGACGCTGCGGGGTTAACGTTATTCGTTTTAGTACTGGCGCTGTTCTGTACCCACACTTCGTGAACTACTTCTCTAAAGTAACTAACATCATAGACTGTTAGGCAAATTTATAAGTCCTTAGAGTTTTGTAATTTGTTTAAGTCATTTATGGTATTATATATCATTACAGTAAAAACCCGCTTAACGCTTGAGATTCGTTCCGCGTTCACAAAGCGCTACACGAAACAGCGCTGTGCGGGGTCGATTGTTTCCAATGATTTTTGTTTACTACTTATTTTATTCTCTTTTCTTTATTGTTTTACTTTTATTTATTTATATTTTTTAATTTATTTGTTTTTTCTATGTACTAAATATTTGCTTTATTAGAAACGTTGTACGTTAATACAAATAAATATAATATGCATACATTACGAAAAACTTATACCTAGTGGAACAACGTAGAAAATTCCAACGCAACCTGATAATCCGCGCTAACTGCTTCAGTTGTTATTTAAAGTTGTGAAGATTTGAACGTTTCTTAAACCTATCAAATCATCCTTTTCTAGCTCCAAATGTTTCTGATTTGTGTCCTTTTCCTCCCTGAATGTAAGTAAAAATGCTTCTTGCTTTCTCCATGATGGTAAGCTGATTTAACGGTGTGTTTATGCTGCGTTTGATAATCAACCAACATGCTTAGAAATTTCTTCAATCACACTGCTTCTCGACCGAGTTATTTTATTAATAGTAATTCTGTTAAGTCAAAGCAGATGTTTTTATCCTTTCATATATTTTTTATTTAAAATTGTAATTGTCGATGATAGCAAATATAATGAAGATGCTACATCAATTTGACGCTCACCAGGGTATTAACGCTTGTAATTTCACTCCCAAGCTGATGAATGTTTGTTTTCATTTTATTTACAGGGCTGACCCTGTAAAGTCTGAGCTTTAAAGCAGTTATGATTGGGGATTCAGAAATTGATAAATTTGCAGTAATAATACGTAAAAATAACACAAACTACAGATAAAAATAATATACGTAGTACCTAATTAAATAACGAGTAAATAAACAGTAATATTGATAAATAAATAAAACTCAGCCTCGGCTTTTTATCCAAAAGCGCTATGACGAATCGGCGCTAAAAGGGACAGCGCTAAGCCGGGTATTACTGTACATGGCAAGTGCTGCTGTACTCTACAAAATATTGTCAGTAATACACTGTCTGCGAGACAATTATAATGAAATGGTTCTCCACATGTACGACTTACGTGTCTCAGCAGAGCGCTTTTTTTGTGGTAATCTTATTCAACAAGAGAACAATGCTTGTTCTATACAGCCACTGTTGAATTCCATTGTACAAACTGAAACCAAGACCACGAAACAAAACGATTCAATGAATGCCAACGCATTAGTTTAGTAATGGACCTAATGGGTTGCCATCTGTTTAATGGCTCGAAACGTAACCATAAAACAATGAACTGGAAAGATATATTTTGTTTCTGTACGTATCTGTATTTCGCCTCTCTAACCCGTCCTAACCCGTCCTCTCACTCTCACTCTCTCTCTCTCTCTCTCTCTCTCTCACACACACACACACACACACACACACACACACACACACACACACACACACACACGCACGCACACACACACACACACACACACACACACACACACACACACACACACACACACACACACACACACAAGTGTTATCTCACACGATTCCTCTCGTCAGACTAATCATCAGCAAGGGTATGGATATTAGCTGTTAAAATGGAACGTATTTTAGTAAGAAAAAAACGAACAATCATAATATTTATTTCCTGCTATTAACACAGCGTATAACCGACATTGACAGACAATTTTTGTTATGTTTCGTTTTGTTTGTTTTATATTTTTTTGAAAATTAATAAATCATTATTTTTTATCATGCAATGCCTTAAAATAAATAAATCAAGGTTCTTATCTGAGTTTACTATTTTTGTCATGTCGTCTGGGGACAGAAATCTTTTAAAAATCTCTGTGAGTAATTCTCTGTGATGAAGAACATAACATTAGTCTATTGTATTGGGTCAAAAAGTGAAAACTGCCAAAATACATCCAGTAGGTAGAAACAAAAACTTTTTAGCGGAGAGGTCTGAAAATAAAAGGTAAAAGGTAAAATCTTGAAACTGTAGTGACTCTTTAATATTAATTCAAGAAAGTATAAATAGAAGCCGAATAAATTACAGCTGAAATAAGGTTTCTAAAGAAACTAAGAGGAAAGGTAAGGAAAGTAAAAATTATATATGAATATTTCAGAGGGCAGACAAACCCGGTGATAAGAAAAATTCAAGAAAGAAAATTCGCATGGTTAGGCCGCGTATATAGCAAGTCGGAGGGGAGAGATACCAAGAGAAAGTACGAAACAAGAGTGTAATTTGTCCATGCCTTCAGAGTTAAAAATAGGAAACTTTAAACAGTTGGGTTGTTGTCTATATAATAGTAGGTCTAATTACAGCTATCTAATACAACTGTAGGGAACGAATGTTTGGAAGTGACTTCGTATAAAAGGCGCATTCACGTATATTCTTAATTTATACGTACAAAGGAACATTGAGTATACATTGAAATAAAAGAGTCATTAATGAATTAATAGAATATTATCGACATTTACACACTCAGGATGGAATGCACAATAAATTCACAAAGAATACATCGGCTAGACTTCAATATTCGTTAAATTGATCTAAGAAATATAGCTTTCAACAGAAAAGAAAATGGTCACGCTGGCACTAGGAATAGGACAGAGAGCCAAAAATTGTTGTTGATACGGTTCAGCAGACAAGAAGAGGATAGGCTGAAGGGCTAGGAAAAGTCACGAGTAAGGGGAAGAGACGTAAAACGAATGTAATTCAATAATAAATAAACAAATATCGGTATGGAGAACCATACATGACTTCCATGTTCTAAGATTTATATTTAAAATCATTTAAGAAATGAAATGTTTCCATAGAAACTACTTTTTCCACTTATTGCTTCAGCCTTAACCACTGTACTGTGGTCACTAACGTATAACACCACACGTTATCGCACTCGATTTAAGATGATGGCAGTCGACGGCACTGCCGAAACGTCTCGTTTTGCAGAAAATATTGGATTACGGCTAAACAGCCCGGGAAGGAATTTTAACAACAAACTACTACTTTGTTGCCGATAACGTAGTACACATATAAAAATTATCCCCTCCCCCTTCAACTATAATTTTCATTTATAGAAAATTACCCCCACCCCGATCAACTAGCCTCTTCATTTATAGATATTTCATCTACGTTTCTACAGTGGATTATTAAGATCTTCTTATCAGGATACTTTATTTATCAAAATTAAGTACTTCACTCTGTTACAACAAAAAATGTTTCTGGTAAACTACTCTTTCCCCGTAACCGATCTTCACCAAAATCAATAGGCCTTGAGTCTTCTACAACTCAGGCACATATGTAAAAAATTATTTGATTCTGTTTGAATTTACGGCAGTTATCGTTCGTCATGAAACAATTTCTCTTGTTACAACATACAATGTTGCTGGTAAATTACCCCTTTCCCTTAACCGATCTTCACCAAAATCAACAGGCCTTGAGTTCTCTACAAGTTAGGGAAGTATGCAAAACATTATTTGATTATGTTTGAATTTACGGCAGTTATCGTTCGTCATAGAAACAATTACACTTGTTAAAACATTAAAGGTTGCTGGTAAACTACCCCTTTCCCTTAACCGATCGTCACCACAATCAATAAACCTTCAGTGCTTTACAATTCAGGAACATATGCAAAATATTATTTGATTATCTTTGAATTTACGGCCGTTATCGTTCGTCATATAAACAATTACCCTTTTTAAAACATAAAACGTTGCCGGTAAACTACCCCTTTACCTTAACCGATCTTCACCAAACTCAAAATACCTTGAGTACTTAAGACTACAGGAACGTATGCAAAACATTATTTGATTCTGTTTGAATTTGCGGCTGTTATCGTTTGGCATAGAAAATACCCTTGTTAAAACATAAAACGTTGCAGATAAACTACCCTTTTCCCTTAACCGATCTTCACCAAAAACAATACATCTTGAGTACTCTATAAGTAAGGGCTGTATGCAAAAATTATTTGATTCTGTTTGAATTTGCGGCTGTTATCGTTTGCCATAGAAAAACAATACCCTTGATTTAAAAAAAAGTTACTGGTAAACTACTCCTTTCCCTTAACCGATCTTCACCAAAAACAATACGTCTTGAGTACTCTACAAATAAGGGGTGTATGCAAAAAATGATTTGATTCTGTTTGAATTTGCGGCTATCGTTTGCCATAGAAAAAAAATCTACAGATAGACATACAGACACACAGACAGACAGACACACACACAGACACTTTTTTAAAATGACTTTTTTCATGTTTTGAGTGTAGTACAATCAGAATCTGCAATAATCTCGAACATGATTTTTGGCCATCACCATACTTCCATTTCCTTAAGGAACATGGAAGTAACAAGTATTACATATAAAGTAGGCCCTATATACACGCATACAAGTATAATAATTTATATATAGTATTGAAACAATAATCTTATTGAATACATGTTGAAACAAGACAGTCTCCTGCAGTCGTCACTGTAAATGCAATATGCTTACCGTATCTTCGAAAACGAAAAAGTCGATAAAATGGATAAAATGTGATACAGTCTAATCTTATTTTTTTATTATTGTTGTTGTTGTAACAACAGTCGTACCTGCATTTAAGTTACATTCAAAAGTATGATTGAAATTATTTTAAAAATTAAATTAAGTTTCGGACCATTTTGGTTTAAGACTAAACAATATTAGAACGAATTGCTTACAAGGTGTTATTAAACAGAACACTCAGTCGTATATATTAACATCTCAAAATATAAATATTTCTCCTGCGAGTGGATGAAAATTGTCACCCGGTGTTTAAATTATTTATGTGACGTGTGTGTGTGCGACTTACATAGGTGCTGTTTCTACGAGTGATCCATCAAAAACTTTTATCATTTAACATTTAACACGTTTAACACTTATCGAGCACCAAAAATGAGTTAACATTGCATTAAAATATAACAAATCTCCAAAAGAATCAAAATAGCCACTTTAAAGTAAATGCTGGAAGTGTTTCTTTCCTTCCTCTAAATGCAACTACTTGTCCCAAGCTTCGACTTGGTCTGAGAAGCGTGTCGACAGTTCTCGAATGATATTATTTCATAAATTAATTAATTGTTGTCAGAGATATGCAAGTGTTGTTTGTTGGGCGACATACATTGCACTCAAAATCCCGAAAGACAAAAGTCAGGAGAAGTAGAGTCCAGTATATATGTGGCCACAGGTCTTTAAATAA
Organism: Magicicada septendecula; assembly: GCA_034769895.1. Lineage (NCBI taxonomy): Eukaryota > Metazoa > Arthropoda > Insecta > Hemiptera > Cicadidae > Magicicada > Magicicada septendecula. The sequence continues at coordinate 281,242,886 of CM068374.1, forward strand.
CGCGTTCTTCAAAAGAATTGTTACGATAATCACCGAAGCATGCGATATGTGGGGTTTTGGATCCTATTTTAAGTAGCTGCAAGTAGGTTTGCGTAACTTGACCCCATGAAGTTGTTCCAGAAATTCCGTGGGCTCTCTGGTAGCACTGAAAGTCAGCCCGTAAATGAAAGTCAGCCCAACGATCCTATCTGCAGATTTTGTACATCAAATCCCAAACTTATCAGAATGTAAAAGGTGTCCTGGATTATGTGAGGAATTTCGGCAGCTCATTGTCTTCAGTTTTGTTAATTCATATAGCCAGTAAAATGAAACCACGCCCCAACCGTAAAACACGTAAGTGAAAGAGTCTCCAGCTTTAATCTTTGAAAACCTAGAAATGTTGGAAACAACGGTCCGTTCTATATGTTTGGCTCCTTCATTTGTCCCTTGGCACGAAATTTGTATGCCAGTAATTTTACTTTATTGGCAGCCCTTTGGCGTGTTTCTCGACTTAATCGGGTCAACGACTTTATGGAGATCTCAACAGATATCGAGAATCAGGAATAGCATCTCAGCGCATACTACGTTTGTTTTTTCAATTTCAGTAAGCAGAAATCCAGTTTCAGTAAAATTGATAACATTGGTGTTTGGAAACTCAATCCGAAAACCTCTCTGGGTAGGAATGAACGAGTTTGTAATTCAATAAATTTTTGACCCATCCATTTCCACCTGTTGTTAATTTTCGTAGAAGATTCCTGTATTTTTACCCCAATTTTATGTTTCTTCTGCTTTATGTTTTATATTTCATGTTTAACATTTCGGGCTCACATTGTATAAAACCGGAATAACGTCTTTTAATTACAATTTAGTCTATGAATATGTAATCTGTGCTGACCAGCTCGTAAATGTTTAAGAATAAAAGTGTCTCAATTGGGTTGTACTTTATTTTATTATTTAGATTTTTATACTGTATCCCCACCTGTACGCTAAAATGGGCAACGCGAAAGGGAGTGGACACTCACAACAGAATGGATCTGTGTTACTATCCTCGAATCCGTACTTCACCCGTCCCAGAATCAACGTATCACGCTGCGTGACAGTTACTTGTGTTTATATGGCCCTATAAAACGTATTTAGTCTATCTTAATTTATTTACTTAAAATGATCGCCATTGGTTCCGGGTAAGATTCACTGTTGAGAACTTTTATAACACTTGGGAAATCATCATTCCTGGCCAGGAAACGTATTTGAAAAAATCTAAAGGAAAACTTTGGTGGTGCTTTTACTTAACATAAATGTGGCAGAAAAGGACGAAGAGACTAAAGAAGGGAAATACAGTAAACACAGGATCGTTGCCCCATAAATTTGTATTATTGTTTTCGAAATACATTAAAAGTTATCTGGAGGTAAGCAGGCAGGAAATATAAAGAACTGATTCTGATGCAGGCCTAAACAGAGTCATACGGGAGTAATGACCGGTACAGTTCATCGTTCTACCACTAATGCGAACCTTTGCACCGTTAAGGTGTAACCGGATTAGTGAGGGCAGCAAGATTAACGATAAATTTAATGACTCAAATTTTATACGTATTCCGGATATGTTTATTTGTAATCAAGCCCGGTGATCTAGCAAGAGTGTAACTATATATTCTCACTTTTTACATCGTCACTTCCTCAAATCAGACGGCTAACAGAACTAATTAACTAATACAGAGTTTGTTGTTTCTGATTGCAGGATATAAACTTTAACAGGCCGGTGCTAAAAACTGTAATTTGAACACTGCTGTTGTTATTTCTCGTCTTCATTAATTACTCTAGGCTACTAAAAACGTGTGAGCGTGCGCGCGTGCTTGGGATTGTACGCATGACTATTGCACACGGGACTGCGTTCTACCTGCTGTGTTACTCCGTTCTCACGTTATGTGGCTTTTTCCCTTGAGGCTTCGTCTGCAAGCTATTCACAGTTCGTAAAATTTTGTACGAGATCTCTGTTTAATCTGAAATTATTAAAGGTACACATACGGATACGGTACACATGGCAATTTCTGTTGTTCTGCGTTGAATAAATGCTTCCAGTGGAGATCAGACAGTGACGCGCCCTTTCAAATTAAGATATTTCACTCTTAGTGAATAATGTTACTATTCCCTCGAAATCTACTCGCTAGAGCATATATATTTGATTACCTGCACCGGATTTGTACTTGCACCTGTTACTTGTGCACTACTACCCCACGTATTCTGTGGCAGTAAAATTTTACTTTAAAGCACGACCCAGAATTACATTTCAGTCTGTTATACGAGTTTAACAGAGTTAATGTCAGTCTCGTAGCGTAAAGTTTGTCCGCTACGCGGTAATGAATAGAGCACATTAATTTTGTCGACACAAGCTGGGCTAGGAGAATTAGGTTACTAGTATAACGCCAGTGTTTTATGGTAAATGTAAATTATGATGTTTGCTAAATAAGGTACGTGAAGTATACGCTAGCAGAGACAGAACAGCGAGACTGCTTCCTGTTAATTCCCCGACGAGAAGAGTATTAACTCCAGCGACTGATTATTAAACTCTGAGTAGCGAGTAAAATTGCATCAGCGAAATAGTTCCTATTATGGGGCCAGCAGTTACGATAATGAAAGCTTCTCTATCTACGGAAACTGAATTCCAAATGAGGAAAGAGTACTGACCGGCAAATTGAACGAGTATAAATGGATCTCTTGCAATTCCTTGAATTAACAAAAACTTTGTCGAATCTTGTTTCACGAAACTTTTAGGTTATGGAAGTTCGTATCGGACAGCTAGCAAAATTAATAATATTGTATATTTCACAAACCAGTGCGCGCACACACACACACACACACACACACACACACACACACACACACACACACACACACACACACACACACACACACACACACACACACACACACACACACACACACACACACACACACACACACACACACACACACACACACACACACACACAGAGCAAAAAGTTGAAAAAATATTTCATTTAATTAATTGTTTTTTATTTTTTGGCATCAATATATGCGAGTAAAAATATCGAGTTAGGCAATGTGGTAACTAATGACAGACTCAGTGGCGTGGCGTGGGTACATAACAGCTGTTGCTGATTGTGACAGGCCTAAAACGTACCCTAAAAAATAATTCGTTTTTTTTCTATTACCAAGTGTTTTTTTGGAGCCAAAATATTTTGTTAGTGTACTTTCTATCATTCGCTGGCAGTAGAAGACGGTCCCGGTTCAAAGGGATCCGACTCCATTACACTTACACAGATAAATCGGGACACACATAATTGAATTAAAAATAATAAAGACAAACAAAGAAACACATAACAAAATGAACATAACACAAATAGGTAGGTAGTAACTGCTGCACATTGGTTCCAAAACGAACATAGCTGCTAACTGAGCGCTTTGTCGGTTTGTACAGCGGTATCACATTGGGTGGACGAATGTGTCCCCCTTCCGTTCGTACAGTGACAACTACTACGAGGTCAATGACCACACGGAGTTAAACATTGCCGCTGTCTGAGCCGGCAACACAAGACGGTGCAAGCGCCCAGCAGTTCAAAAGCAGTTCAGAAGAAGAAGAAGAAGAAGAAGAAGATTTTATATGTCAATGGTATCACAGCAATTTTATTGACCTTGGCCTCCTATCCTTCGTTAAACATTTTACCACGATACGTCTCTTCCCTTCCAGTATTCTCAGAGTTTTTGTACGCTCCGTGACAGACGCCTCTCCCGAGTTTACCACTAGGAAGCTGTGGGTAGTGGAGAGATTGCTCCCTCACCGTCAGTTCAAATGTGTGTCGCGTTATGTGTCTAACAGGAAGCAGTTTCGAAGAACTTGTAAAATATTCCATTACGGTTCGAGTTGAAGATTAGAATGCAATGGGCGTAGCACATAAAACTGCCACACCGGTAAACGTTCTGTGTAAACAAACGCTAAACGAACTACTGTGCCACTTAGCCTTTCTATGTTAACGGGTATCGGTACCATGGCGTCGCCTGTCGCTACTACAATTTTTGAAATCACTTCGTCTTCTGTTCGTCATAAGGGTAGATATTTTGAAATTAGGCACGTTTTAGAATTCCTTTTAAGTGTAGAGTTGATGTGGTAAATTAATGTAAGAAATATAGAGCAATTAAAGTATAGACAATTGGTTATGTTGGGTATTGCTATAGTTTATTTTCATTCCAGCTCTGTATTAGGCATATGTATGTTTGACTCATGAGTGCGAATTTTTTTCGAAACAATTTGTGATTACGATTTATTACTTCCTAGTTTACATTTTTGATTCATTTATATTTCCTAGAGTTCTAGCTGCTGTTACTACAAATTAGTTTTGACGATTTCCCTTTCAGTAGCAGAATATCTCGGTCAGTAAAGCAAATTTGTTTCCAAATCTACTTTAATTAAACGCAAAGTTTACTCCTCCTGAAGAGGAGTCGATCAATGTACGTACATAGAATATATTTGTTAGAAATATTTATTACATTAGGACTAACTTTCTATTTCTTCTAATTAATTGTAATTAACTTGAGCTCACATTTTTCACAATATTTAATATTAATAACCTGATTAGCGTTACTATAACAGGCGTTATAATATCGATTATAACAGTATCATTATTACTGTTGTGATGTGTACAAAAATCGTTTCACCGACCAATAAGTTTAAATAATTAGTGTATACTTCCTATTGCGCAACTATAGAAAATAATTTCTTGTATCCGGGGTCGCGTATCCGTATAAATTTAGTTTAAAATTACGTACGACGTCATCAAATTTACATTAGAGAATAACGTAATAATAGTAGACCTATTAAGTAAAAACGGTAGTGACTGTAGTTAGAGCTTAATTTAACTCGTTTAATTGCTTTTCATCTAATTAAATAATGAACAAACTGAATTGCGTAACTGCAATAATCACTCAGTTTGTATTATGTTAGAAAGTAGTTGATTATAATGGTAGTCTAAAATAAATATGAACTTAAACTATATACATATTTTTAAAACAATAAAGTATATACTTTACACATAGTTACCGTTGGTCTCCAGATCACTGTATATGATTAAATAAATAATTACCTTATTTTATCCACTAAGTGATCTTCACTTAGTGGATAAAAACACATCAATAGCAGCATCTAACACTAAAATTAAAGCACAGAAAATTTGGCTTAAGGAAGAAATTAAGGCTTTGTACAAAAAGAAAAATTATCTGAACAAGTTGTTATTTAATGCGCATTTGAAGGTCCTGAACTCGATACACCCGATCATAATTAACGAAGTTTTAGAAGTTATTCACAGACAGATAAGGAACATTGCTATCTCGATTGTATCAAGACACAACAAGAAATATGATAAATTGAACCGCGAGCAAAACAAAGCAGATAACATAATTTGTAAACACAAATTTTATAAGCGTGTAGATAACCTCACGAACATTGAACTATCTAATGAAGAATGTAGTTTATTATCTAAGGGTTTACAACATAATTTATCTGATTATGGAAAAGACATATTAATAAGAGAAGTTGTAAATGCAGAAGCTGTCATTAAACAAATAAAAAACCAGGAAGTTCAGAATGATACACGGGTGGCTATCAACTATAAATTAAATCGTATATTACAGTCGGGTAGGACGCATAACATGAGACCTAGTAATGAAATTAAAATCGCGAAGAACATCAAACGCAAATTAGAAAATTTTGACGCAATGATAACTAAAGCTGATAAAGGTAGTACAGTAGTTATCATCAATAAAACTGAATACACACAAAAATGCTATGATTTTATAAATGAAAATAATATTAAGACCCTAAATAATGACCCCACCATTAAATATACAAAAGCCATAAACTCAGCGGTGAATAAATGTGTTAATTTATTCGATGCTCAAACTAGACGACGTATCAAAAATATAAATCCGAAAGCGCCTACTTTCAGAGGACTACCAAAGTTACACAAACCTAATATACCAATACGTCCTTTAATAAATCATAGAACTGCCCCAAGCTATAATGTAGCCAAAAAGCTACAAATAATCATCAAAAACAGCTTAGTAATGGACAACATACATAGCGTAAAAAATACAATAGGATTTATAAACAAAGTTAAAAACATTAAAGTACTGCCTAACCATAAACTGATATCTATGGACATAGTGAATTTGTATACGAACATACCCGTGCTAGAGACGATAAATATTCTCGAGAGACTTTTAATCAAGACAAATGTCTTAAAACAGATACAAATTGATGAACTTATATTTGTATTGAAAATTGTTGTGCAACAGAATTACTTTACACACGACAATAAGTTTTTTATCCAGGAAAATGGGCTGGCCATGGGTTCACCGGTGAGTGGAATTTTAGCGGAGATTTACATGAATCATTATGAGAACAAGTATATACTATCTGACCAAAACAAGTTATACAATAAAATCATCTCATACACACGGTACGTAGACGACACATTTTTAATTTTTGGTGGTACTCTTAGACAGATAGACGGATTGCTTACTTTTTTGAACGGCATAATCAGTAATATTAAATTCACTATGGAAGTAGAACATAACAATATGTTGAATTTCCTGGACGTAACCACATATAAACGTAATAACCTCCTTAACTTTAAAATATATAGAAAGCCAACAACAACTGATATAGCCATACATGCTAGTTCCAATCATCCTTATACACATAAAATGGCAACTTTTAACGCACTGGCACATAGATTGACAAATATACCGATGGACATAGAAGACTATAACGATGAAATTAATATAATAAAACATATAGCGATAGTGAATGGTTACAATAGTAAAATCATTGATAAAATAATATATAAACACGCTAATAAATTAAAACGATTGGACAAAGTTAAAGATAAAACCCAATATGTTTCTGCTAGATATACAAACATACTACCTAATACACTACATAATGAATTAAAAAAGCTAGGGATTATTGTCTCATTCAGGACCACGAACAAATTAACAAATATACTTAAGCCTAATACCAAAGCATTACTAGAGGATTGTTCCGGCGTTTATAGAATCCGGTGTAATGAATGCGATAAAATCTATATAGGCCAGACGGGGAGAAAATTTTCCGAGAGATTTAAAGAACATTTACCTAAGAAGTTCCCCAATAATAATGTATCGCATTACGCACAACATCTAATAAACGAAAATCATACATACACTGGATTTAAAGAGAATTTGGAACCTTTACATATAGGTAAAAAGGGTAAACTACTGGATGCTTTAGAGGAATTTGAAATATACAAGGCCTTAAGAAGAAATAAAAATCAGGTACTTAATGAACAGTTATCATTCAAATCAAATAAACTATATGACACAGCTATGAAAACAAACCGTGAATAGCGTGTACGGATCAGTTGAAAGTCGGACTTCGGCCAGTGCACTGGTTCGTTTGTAGCGTGTTCCGATACAGATTTAATGTTCAATGTTAATTTATTTAAGTGTGTTATGTGTTTGTGTCGTTGTGAATTTTTAACGAAACCCTAATAATAGGGTAGATTTGCTTTTACCTGAAGATGGGGATATAAGCCCTGAAACATGTAGTAATTAAAAAGAAAAAGAAGATCACTTAGTGGATAAAATAAGGTAATTATTTATTTAATCATATACTTTACGTTTATATTAATAAAAGTAATGCTCTGTAATTAACTTTAATTGTTAGTCTGAATACACAATAAAATTGATGCCTCTCACAGGTGTTGCAGAGATTTGACACATGTCCCTAATGCCACATGTCAAGTTAGATTTTTACAGTGGCGTATCTAGAATTTGGTCGGGGGGGGGTTTCGGGTCAAGTCTTCTTCATGCAAAAGGAAAACAAGCGAAGACTAATCAACTAATCAAGCGGTCTCGGTCAGTTGCGCCGAAACACCGTTTTTAGACCTACCCGTTCTTACGGGGTCAATTGCACCCCACACTTTTATTACTGACCGAATCTGTCATTTAGGAACGTTACTATTATGAACTTCCATTAGATTTCAATTGTGCAACTTTTAATTTCTGCAAATAACCTCATTCTTTTAATGTTTTTGTTACGTTACGTTAGGTTAGGTCAAGTCAGGTAAGGTCAGGTTAGGTGAGGTCAGGTTAGGTTAGGTTAGGTTAGGTTAGGTTATAGGCTAGGCTAGGAATGAATAGAATTATGATGGTAATTTCTGTATTATTTTAATAACATGAAAATGCGATTGATCGCAACTGACCTTATTTAGATTTCCACGTAGGTCGCAACTGACCGGGCTTTATACGATTGGGTCGCAACTGACCACGGCCCTATTTTAATGGTATTGATATCAGGAGACTGTCACGCGATTTTCAGCAACTTTTGAGGGAATGGTCTGAAATCAATTCCATTTTAAAATAAACGGTAATAACACAATCAAAATATGCATTATTAAAACATTGTTTAGAAGATACTTATTGACTGAATTTATTTTCATATATTTCATATTTCAAACGTTTACGCAAAAGCTGTGTAATAAACCTGTTTGTATATTTAAAAAAGAGTTACCACTATATTAGCGTACACAGCTGAAAAATAATAAAATAGTCTATAAATTAAGAGATTATCAAAATTCGTCAACTTTTCCGACCCTCTAGGGAGGGGGGTACCGGTCCCGTTTGCTTTCCCCCATAAATACGCCCTGGATTTTTAGGTTTATATTAGGTTACAGAGGTACAAGTCTCCTGAAGGTAATGTAACATACACGTTCCCAAAACAATGGTACAACCATAGATAAGCATCCCTTCTTTGTTCGTTTAAAACGAAGTACAATAATACATATTTTTATGTTGGTGATGTTGATTTTTAGCCCTATATCGGAAACGTAATTCATTATAATCGTATTTTTCCCCGAAGGATTAGGGTCATGGCCTGCTCCGCACTTTAACCGTGGTGGTACAGCTCACTCCATATCACCGCGAGCGTGAAACCAGTCTGAATATAACCATGTCATGGACTACACATTTGGCAGGGTTGTTGAATGTGTTCAAGCGCAGATGTCGCGTTGTTACTGTCCAAGTCCCGCCTACTATATGCAGACTGACGTATTACATGGCAGTAGATAGATGGGGCTGAATTGATTCGACCTTAACCCAAACACAGCACAGTATGATGAATGAACCCTACGCAAAGCGAGAATCGTACCGTTGGGCCTATTGAGCTATCCCGCCGTTGAAACTTGATTCAGACTCTGAATATGAGTCTACTGGGGGCGCCATTTTCTCTGAATTTGTTATCGGGTTATACAAATATTATTAGGTTATAGGCTATAAATACTTAGGTATATTCATGCCGGGTGTGTAACGGCAGGACAAAATATTTCAGCAATCAACTGATCAAATAATTTTAACTGATTAATTTATACATAATATCAACTTCAGAAAGAGACAGATTCCTTCAATATGTTATTTCAGTTTATAACATTTTAAGATCGTCTTATCTTCAATAAAATAAGCTTTCGGCAGTTTGTAGTAACACAAGGTTTTCTGCGTCCAAGTAAAGTTAAAACTAGTCTTCGTTACTCAAGGAACGGTGACGAAGTTCACTAATTGTATGAAATAATTTTGCTTGCCCAAGGGTAATCTGGTTAGTTGTCACGTCTTGCTGTGTCTTCTATGCTTTTAGAATGTTTAGCTTGATCTACCACTAACATTGTCGTTTTCAGCCAGTAGAGTACTGACTGTGACTTATTATTTTCTTGTTATTTTCAGTGGGTATGCTATGATAAAGACATACGGCAGAAAACTGCAGTTCAGACTTGTTTAGTCCTTCACCCTACAGTTGACCACAGGGACTCTCCGATGAAACGTGTGTAAGACGTCTTATGATGTTTCGAAGGTGATACAGACTAACTCAGTTTCAACACCCAATATTCAAATTGAGATTGTAATATTAAAATAAATTATGGTTATAGTGGATTATACATTTACGTAGATAATGTTATTATTCAGCAAAGAAAACCTATACTTTTAGAAATTATGAATGTAAAGTTTCAGTAAATTTAGTACTTTATAGATCACTTTCTTACAAAATTCTTTAGCGAAAATTATATAACTTACTGTTAACATTTTTGCTGTTTTCATCAAAAAATATGAAACCTCGAGTTTATTACTAACCTAATTGTATGCGTAATGAAATGAGTTTTTGAAAAATCTAATTTGTTCATGGACTTTGCAGACGCAGAAAAACGGCAAAGTGTAAAGCATTTAAGAAGAATGATTGTTATAAGAAATTAATGGTAGCTATAACACGAACCGTGGGTTTGGGAAATGTAAAACTGATAGCATTATTGGTCGCTTTGTGAAGCCATAAATATTATTCCAAGAAACTTTTTTTATCATGGGTTTACCTTAAATCCTGCTAACGCCCAAAGTCTCTGCCTAAATCACTGTCAGATTTCACTGTGTTATCTGAGTAAAGCCTCTAACAAGGCATTTTGTAATTCACCTTTGTGCTTATTCAGGTATTTGCTACTGGCTCCTTACAACATAATATTAGATAATACAAGTGTATTCTATTTTGCATAGTTTTACAAACACCGCTTCAATTCTATTATAACATACTAACATACATTGTAGCGTGACAGATGTATGCATAATATTGAATGGCAATTGATCATTAGAATAATGAAGTTATAATATTTAAATTTGGAAGAAAGCACTAAGTTTATATAAAAAGATTAATTCATAGCAACTGTGGAAAGAAATCATTATTATAAAGAAAATACAAGTTAAAATAAAAGGAGTTACTAGTGATGAGTCATCCAAGACCAGTCTCATAACCAAAGGTTTTCATGGTATAACCCAGGAAGGTAAAAAAGTAAATAATAAAGCAGTACTGAATATGACCAAACCCACAACGAGGAAGAATAAATAGAAGAGAAATCCTAAAATAAGCCAAGATCAAACAACACAGGTGGTGTATTTCTGAAATAAAGAAGAAGATGGAGAAGATCCCAAGAAACCTGATGGCAACAAGAAGAAGATGGAGAAGATACCAGTCCCAGAAGGCAGGAGAAAAGAAGACTGAAGAAAGAAGAAGAGGGCAGCATCCTGAAGAAGATGTCATGCTCTTATAAAAGACACCCAAATCCCTATATCCCCAAAATAAATATTTAAAAATAAAAGTATAACGAAATAAAAAAACCACATGTATATAAATTTAAGAGAGAGAAGTGTATAAAGTAAAAGTTACCTGTGAACTAAGATGAAACAATAATATAGTACCCATGGAACAAATCTCCATTGAAAAACGCTAACCAATTTATTATGTTGATAAGACTATACGACCATTTAGCATTAACATAATATATAAGTGAAAGTGAACCAGTGATAGTTTTGGGTATTATAAAAAATGAACCTTGTGTTTCATTCTTGGCAATCACAAACATTGGATGCAATGAAATATGCATTTTTCAATGACTTAAAATGTGTACTGTGACAATATGTTGTTCATAAGACATGAATCTGTTTAAAATAACATTTTTGTTTTACATGAAAAAAGAAAAACAGATTTCATAGTGCTTTTTGAACGGTTCATACTATTTATTTGTTAATGACAGGGTGCAATTACCCAAAGACAATGTATAAAAGACTGTATAAAAACTGTAGAATCCTACTTATAATAATAGTTAGAAATAAGAATATAAATATAAGGTTTTTATGTATATAGTACAAGAATGTTTAAAAATGTTTTAGATATAAGGCCATTTGTTTGGGTCTGATACAACTAACATCAGAACTATAAAAATAGTTAATACTTGTAAATAGTAGAGGGCAATTAAGATGTTAGTTAGTAAAAAACTTTTTTTTGTAAGCCATATTTCCATGTTTGGAAATGGGGATTTTGTTGCAAAATGTCTGACTTGAAGACAACCATTTATTTAAAAAAAATATTCTTTATTTTGTTTAACTATTATTTGTATTGTAACCAATACTAATTGTTATTGTGTAATTTGAAAACATGTTTAATTTATAATACTATTTGTAAAAGTCAGAGAGGGTATAACACATCATATATTGTTTGTAAAATATTTTGTAAGAAAAATTGTTAAAAAATCATAGGCCAAAAGAATGGAAACCAAACTTCATCAAAACAGAGAAATTAATCATTTAAATGCGAATAAACAAAAGGGGTTTAGACAAAATAAACTTGAGATCATGCCATATAATTGCACATACCATTTAGAGAGATTTTAATAAATTATATTCAGAATTATAAATAAAAATGAGAATGACTAAACTCAGAAATTTGGACATGGGAGTCGTATATTTCAGAATAATGTTTCCGAATACAACTAATTCAATTAATTACCAGAAAATAAGGGAATATGAACCTTTTAATACAATATAGGATTATTAATATTAAATATAACTGATAAAATGGCTGAATTTATATAATGACAGGAAGTAAATTTTGATGTTTTGACTCTTCAGAGTATATCAAACTGAAAGTGAAATTACTATTTTTTGGACAGAAAACACTATAAAATGGCATTATTTAATCTGAAAATAAGCTGAATGAACTGAAAGATTAATTTAAATCACATCTAGTGAATAAAATTGACAAATAACCAAAGTTTAGGCATTCATATAGTGAAAATGTAAAAGTGCACACAGGATGTGAAAAATATTTGAACAATGTTAAGGATAATATTATATGGGCTAAGAGTTTAATTGAAACTAAAGGAAACAGTTAGTTGATTATTGGTATTTGAACGGATAACATAAACGAGAGTTTTGTGACGATCTAACCTATCTTACAAAGGTGAAGTTTAGTGGCGAACAGTACGTTACTGTAAAGTCGGGAGTGAATTATAAAATCTTTCCAGAACCTATACATTGTGACAAAAACGATCAAGAAACACTAATTAACACTAAACAATACATTTCTACTCTGAAAAACACCACAAAACACCAGAAAACTGTATAACACATTAACCAAATTAGTGTCGGAATTGGGAAAAGTGTTTTGACTTATAATTACACAGACATACTAAATACAACCCAGAATCACTACACCAGTCACTACACAACATTTAACAAGAGATTTGCAGAGACAAGAACAGGAATTTTGCCAGAAAATACATTATTTGGAACACTGCAGGAACGAGCAACATTTTGATCAACTTGACGGCGGCCATTTGCTTTGACGATTCCAGTGCCTTCTTCTTAGTACAACTCAGCTGTTTGGTGAAAACAATTATTATATTTACAAGTTATTATTCAATGTCTGTGTTTATTAATAACTATTAATTTGATTGTAACGTTATACTTTTTAAATATTAGCCCGATTTCTCTGACTTTGGTAATAACTGGCTGTTTAAAGAACCCTATATAATTTTTATATCATATACTTGTAACTTTTTTCGATATCCTGAGAATCGATACTAATCGATAAGAGTCAATATTGCTATTAATTAATAAAAAACATTAATACTTTTCAACACTTAATAGTTCTTTATTTCTTCAATAATACTAATTACCAATAATATAATTCTAATTGATAATCTACAAGGACTTTACCACCCGTAAGTGAAGATAACCTAAAAAATAAAAAGGTAAACAAGTATCGATTGGTTTACAGACAGTCTTATGAGTGGTGATAGATTATTTAAAATATACTAAAACTTTAATAAAAATTTTCAGAAGAGCATTACACTGTTTAAAACTTCACAGCCCTATATTAATTAATTGATCCTAATTAATTAATTAATAAAATTAAAAATTTTTTTTTAATTATTTTTTTTTATAAACATAATTTTTTTTTAAATTTCCTTCAAAACAATAAATTTTGTTTTGAAACTTTCGGCGAAGCTGAACAGATATATTCCTTCATCAACTTTACGCTACTCGACCGATCTTGCTACCATTGGGACTCGACCAGCTGGGAAACTTAAGGAAGTGTTTCAGGCCAGTAAGACGTCGAGAGCCACACCAATTAAACACCAATTAAACATATTACATTGGACTTGATTACATCGGAGTCACATACTCCATAATATCTATATCATCAACACACATCACTTTTTATTATAATTATATTTTATTACAAATTGGCGCACAACTTTAGGGGCTTTAATTAGCGATTGGAAGGCCAATACATTCTGCCCAATCACTAGTTGGAGCTAGGCAACAGCTACAAAGCCATAGAATATAAAGGGAAAATGCAACGACGTGCAACATCTAAGAAACGGGCGGCGGAGGCCGAGAAAGAAATAGAAGTTGACATGGACAACAAGGAGGCGACGCCAGTAGAGGCGGAAGAGGTATTACCACCGGTGTTGTCCAAACAAACCGAACAACCGGAGGCACCCACACAGACAGGGGTAGTCAATGTTCCAGAAAAGGAGAGACCGTCGCAAACAGAGGACATGACAAACCAAGAAATGTTCAGGCGGATGATGCAGGCAATGAATGAGAATATAAGAACCTAGAATCCAAAATGGAAGAAAATGGAATCCACAAGTAAGGAATTGAAGGAAGACTTGAGTAAGAAAATGGGGAGTGATAACCAGTCCTTGAAAGAAGATTTAGGAAATAAGATCGAAACAACAAATAAGAAGCTGGAAGAGAAGATAGAAGAAAACAGCAAGAAGATGGAAGAGAAGATAGAAGAAAACAGCAAGAAGATGGAAGAGAAGATAGAAGAAAACAGCAAGAAGATGGAAGAAAAGATGGAAGAAAACAGCAAGAAGATGGAAGAGAAGATGGAAGAATTGAAGAAGGATAATCAATCCACAAAAGAAGAGTTGACTGGGATGAACAAGAACATGGAAGAATTGAAGGAAGACAACCAATCGTTCAAGGAAGAATTCAAAGCGACTAAAGAAGAGTTGATTAATAAAATTGAAAATACCAATCAGAAAATAGATGAAACCAGGAAGAAGATAGAGAAGAACAACCGACAATTGAAGGAAGAGATGAAAGAAGATAACAAGAAGTTGGAAGAGAAGATGGGGGAGAAGTTGGAAGAATTGAGAGGGGACAATCAAATTTTAAGAGAAGAATTAAGAGAAGTCAATCAGGAGAATTTGGACAAACTGGACGAAAGGATGGAATTGTTGCGAGAAGAAATGAATAAGGAAATCAAGGTTAACAAAAAAGCGATGGATAAGAAGATGGAAGAAGAATATATAATGGTCAATCGACAGATTCGAGAGATTGATGGAAAGTGCAACCAGACCGAAAAGGAGGTGAATGAGTTTAAAGAAGTGGTGAACATCAAGTTCACAAATATCGAAGAACATAGTCGTAGGAAGGTAGAAGAACAGAGGAAGGAAAATCAAGAAGAATTCGGAAAAGTACACAACCAGGTCACAGAACGATGTAATGATTTACAAGAGACCATGGCCAATATCACCGGTCAGGTGCGACAAAGCCGAGAGGAGATGGAAGCGATTAGAAACAGACCGACTCATTTCACCGGATTGCCCATCAACGAAAGCCGAGAGTGGCTCAACTTCCGGCAATACAAACGCAAGCCGATGGAGTTCCTGGCCAGGGTAGAAGAATATTTGACCAAGCATAAAATTACTCAATGGAGCCATAGCAGGGAGATATTCGACGAGTCTTTCCGAGACATAACAGATAATTGGTGGATGGCCAACCGGAGTGAAATTTCCGACTACCAACAGTTCAGGAAAATGTTTAAGACAAAATATTGGTCTGAGACCACCCAGAACTTGATCCGTGACAATATTTGTAATGGAAGATACAGGTCACAATTAGGTAGCAGTATGACGGCATATTTCTTGGGGAAGGTGTGTATGGCAAAACACCTTGAGCCAGCAATCCCAGAAGAATGTTTAGTGAATAAGATATCTTATCACTATGATGAGGACATTATCAGGGCCCGGAGAGGTAGTCAGATCAAGACGATCCAGGGAATGACCGAGTTATTGGAGGGATACGAGAAAGAAGAGTATTATCGGCAGAGCAGAAAGAGAAATGAGAGACCAGAAGCAAGGCCGACTACCTACCCCAATAACGGCAATAACCACACAAATAACCGGAACCAGCCCAGTAATTACGACGGCTCTAACAACCAGCCGCGTAATAACCAGTTTAACGGAAATTTTAACGGCGTGAGGAATAACAACCCCTACCCAAATAATAGAAACCACTTTTATCAACAAAATAATAATGTCCCATACAGTCAGAGAAATCCATATCCCAACAATAATGGTGACAGACCTTACCCACCTAACCGAAATTACTATAATAATAATTTTAGCAATAACAGTAATAGCAATAGTAATAACCGAGTGTCGCGTCCTAGGGTAAATTTTATAAGAGCAGAAGATCGCGGACCCAGGAGATATTATCAACCGAGGAGGAGCAGCTTCCACGGCGCCGACCGAAGATGGAGGAGTGCGGAACGAGACGGCCCAAGATACGAACAGGAAAGACGAAGTACCAGCCTGGAAGATCTTGGCAGACAACAGAACAGGGCGTTAAACATCAACCAGAGTACAGAACGTCAGGAAACAAACCAGAGTTTCCCGAACGATGCCTCGGTCAATAATAATATAAACAATGACCAGAATACTTTAAACGAGAGGAGGCAGTAATCAACAACGATGACCCGTTACTGCTTATACTTCCTGGGTTAGAAAAGGATGATTTGCAACAAGCAAACAATGATAAAAACATCACTATTATCAGTAAGCATTATTTGAAAGACATACGAACTGAACTTTTGGAAGAGAACGAGAAGAGTCTCAGCAACAGTAATAATGAGATAATTTATATAACAGCGGAGGTGGAAGGAGTTCCCGCTAAAATAATGATAGACACAGGAGCTAATATTTCAATAATAAACTCCAATGAGTTGGAGAGAATACAATGTACATGTGGAAAAACTTTGCCAATGTTACCAGTCAACAACATTGTGTTGGTAGGTGCAACTGGCCGCCAAAATAAAACCATCAGGAAGCAAGTTTCCTTAAGTGTCGTTAGCCGTGATATAGCTTTAGACATGGAATTTTTAATCGCCACCGGATTACCATTTGACATCTTAGTCGGTTGCGATATTCTTCGTAGATATTCGGCAGTAATCGATCTTAATTTAAATAAAGTATCACTTTTCCCAGACGGAGTAACATGGACCGCAGATCTGGTAGGAAGCACAACTATACTTCCCAGCCCAATACATCAACAACTTCGGAAAATTAATATTATAAGAAACAGCCCTCTTTCTAAACCCATAATATACAATAATGGAGGAGAGGATTTATGGTCAGTTAAGATCCAAGAAATACGGAATTTCCAGTGCAGAAGCGATAACGAGAAAATACCAACACATCTGGCTGATCGTCTAATCGCTATATATGAGAAATACAAGGCGGTGTTTTCTGATGAACCAGGGAAGGTAAAAAACTACCAGTGCCAACTTCGTTTTAAAGAAAACGTAGAGTTTAACCGGAGGTCATATCCAATAGCGCAGTCGCTCAAAGAAGCCGTGAGAACAGAGATAAACAAGATGATAGAAAACGACATAATTGAGATTAGTCAATCACCTTACACTAGTCCAATTATTGCTGTTCCGAAGAAAGACGGACAAGTCCGGCTCTGTTTAGATGCGCGTGAGTTGAATAAGACAATTGTGAATGACAGAACCTCTCCCGGTGAAATAGAAGAAATCTTAAAGCGTTTTCATGGTACTAGATTTATTAGCACCTGGGATACGGTCTGTGGTTATTGGCAGGTAGAGCTGCATCCACAAAGCCGCCAATACGTAGCGTTCATTTTCGAAGGGCGCAATTACCAGTTCAAGAGACTGCCCTTCGGACTTGTCAATTCTGTCGCCATATTTGTGGCATGCATGGACCAGATTTTGGGACCAGAAGCGCTCCAATTTACCACCGTCTATGTTGACGATTTACTAATTACATCCGGAACCTGGGAGGAGCACTGTTACAGAGTGGAATTTGTACTAAACAAACTAGCGCAGAACAACATAACATTGAAGTTGGAGAAATCCAAGTTCATAGCGCGCGAGGTACAATTCTTAGGCTTCAACCTAGACGACAGAGGTATTACCCCATCAGCAGAGAAAGTGGAGGCAATTCAGAGGTTCCCGCAACCAAGAAACAGGAAACAATTACAATCTTTCCTCGGACTCTGTAACTATTACAGGAAGTTTCAGAGCCGATATTCCGAGTTGACAGCCAAGTTTCAACCACAGTTATCTGCCAAAAACAAATTGGGATTGGGGTGAAGATCAAGATATTACTTTCCGATTGATAAAAGAGAAGTTTCTGGAGAGTGTGATACTTCGTCACCCAGATTTTAAGAAACCGTTCTTTCTAAACTGTGACGCTAGCGATCTAAGCTTAGGAACGACATTATACCAGGAAGATGAGGAGGGACAAAATCTGGTAATAAGCTTCGCTAGTCGCATACTGAACCAGTGCGAAAAGAACTACAGTGTGACAGAAAAGGAATTGTTGAGCGTGGTGTTCGCATGCAGCAAGTTCCGAACGTACATTCTCGGATATCAAGTCACGGTACGAACTGATCATAAATCCATCTCGTTCCTTCGTAGGTGCAAACAGTCACGGCCGATTGGCTAGGTGGGTACTCGCCCTACAAGAATATGACCTGAAATGGGAATACATTCCAGGAAAGAAGAACGTGGTAGCGGATGTGTTGTCACGTATAAATCTGGAAGATCAGACTTTCGAGGGAGAGAAGGAGAGCTTAGTAAAAATTTATAACATATTCACGACCAGAGCCGATTTACAAGCTTTGTTAATAAATATCCGAATCCATCAGCAGTCTGATCCTAAGCTGAAAAACATTGTGAGTCGTTTGGAAGCCAATGATGAAACCATTTCTAAATATTACCACCTTAACAAGGGAATTTTATTCATAAAAACCGCCTTGGACGATGAGACATGGAAGGTGATAATCCCACACCAAATCGAAAAGGATGTCATCATCGATTACCATGTCAGGTATGGTCACATGGGAGCGTTAAAAGTGATACAAGCTCTAGAAGAAAACTGTAAGATCAAGAATATCAACCGCAAGGTGAGAACATACATCAAATCCTGTAAGATCTGCCAATGTGCCAAAATAAACAATGAAAGGACAGAGGGTATCATGATACCGATAACTTCCAACGCAAAACTGGAAAAAGTGTTTTTGGATATCTGCGGGCCATTTCCCCGTAGTGGTGGTCGACACAGATATAAATACTTGGTAATCATAATGGATCACTACACCAAGTATATAAAGCTATATCCGGTTAATCGGGCAACAACAGCAAAGGTTTTGGCGGTGATTATTGATTTGTATATCCCAGAGATCGGTAGACCATCTTCTATTATTACCGACCATGGTACACAGTTTAAGGGGCGGAGATGGCGAGACACTTTATTAGCACTTGGGATCAAAACGTATAAGACATCAGTCTACCACCCAAGTAGCAATCCGGCTGAGAGAGTACTAAGAGAAGTGGGTAGGATATTGCGCACGTACTGTCACAACCAACAGAAAAAGTGGCAAGAGTACCTAGCAGCGACAGAAACATTCCTAAATTATGCCCACCATCCAGCTATAGGAATTCCACCATACTCAGCCATGTATGAGAAGCCGACTCCCCGAGACATTGAACAAATCATTGAATTTCCAACGAACAACAATAGGAAATTCAACCAGTTGAAGTTTTACAATAAGGTAGCAGAAGATCAGGAAAAACGGCAGGCCAAATACCAGAAGGCAATAGGGCGAATTGTAACATATAAAGAGGGTGAAAAAGTCCTCCTAAAAAATAGAGAGCTGCCTAGCACCTTAGAAGGCATAACCAAAAAACTACTATTACTATACACTGGCCCATATGTTGTGGTAAATGATAAGCATAACAATACATATGAGTTGAAGGAAATCGTTTCAGGAAAAATCAAAGGAGTGTACAATCAAGCTTCTATGAAGAAATATTATGAAGAATGAGTTGTGAGTTATAGAATTTGGAATTTAATTTAAAAAAAATTCGGAAATAATGTAAGTACATCTTACAACCTAATATTTTGAGAAGAACATTTTGGAGAATTATAAAAAGAAGGAATTTAGAATTTTTATTTTATAAAAATTCGAAAATAATGTAAGTACATCTTACAACCTAATATTTTGAAGAGAACATTCTGGAGAATTATAGGAAGAAGGAATTTAGAATTTTTTTTTTTAAATTCGGAAATAATGTAAGTACATCTTAAAACCTAATATTTTGAAAAGAACATTCTGGAGAATTATAAGAAGAAGGAATTTAGAATTTATATTTTAAAAAAAATTTTAAAATAATGTAAATACATCTTACAACCTAATATTTTGAGAAGAACATTTTGGAGAATTATAAGAAGAAGGAATTTAGAATTTATATTTAAAAAAATTCAAAAATAATGTAAGTACATCTTACTACAACCTAATAATTTTGGAACAAACTTTATGGAAGAAAGAAAAAGAAAGAATTTTGAATATAACTTATTCTAAAATATGTAAGTACTTCTTACTACAACCTGATAATTTAGAACAAAACTTTATGGAAGAAAGAGAAAGAGAGAGAATTTTGAACTTAATTACAAAAAATTTAAAAATAAAGTAAAACCAACTTACTACAACTAAGTTTGTGAGAAAACTTTATGGTAAATAATTAAGAAGAATTTGAATTTGGAGAAATACCAAAACATTCAGAAATAATAGTAAAATCACAGTACTATAAACAATTCTGGGAATAAATGAATTAAACAGAATTTGAATGTTGATAGAACGTCAGAATTTTGAAACAAGATAAGATCAACATATTACAAGGATTTATGAGAAATATTTTTCAATTAAATAAAAAGAATAGTTTGAATTTTACATTAAAACTAACCAAGTTCCAAAAAACTAATTATGTGTCAATTATAATTGAATTGAGAAGAAAATAAAGTGATTAATTCAGAAAAGAGAATTAATTTTAATCCAGAATAAATGTGGAAAAACCTAACATTTGAAGGAGTAGAGAAGAATAACAAAAAAGAGTGTAATATGCAAGAGAAGAAAAAATTTGGAAGCAAAGAGACCAATTACTTTTGAAACGATAATGAATACAGTTAATTAAGAGCAAAGAAGAACAACTCATACCAAACATATGGAGAAGATGATTTTGAACCAATGATAATAATAAGACCTATATGAAATGCAAAGAGAATAAATACCACATGAAATATAATATAAATGAATTAATGCTAATGAATGCGAAGGCGGATTAATAACTTTCTAAGAGAAAGGAAAGAACCAAAATGTTTAAATAAGATGATCAATATAACAACCTGTATATCTAATGTAAAGATACAATGTTAAAAAATTAAATATAATATATTAAGACCATTCAAATAATGAATACGAAAGACTATTTATAAAAACCATGCTAATACTATGAGTAACCAGAAGAAAGTATAAAGAGAATTCAGATGGAGAAGAAAGAGAGTTACACTGTAAACAGTAACCAGAATTATTAAAAGAAAGGTTTTCAACCATAATTAAATTAAATATATCAGACAAGTTAAGAGTTTTGAAAAATGAGTATAATAATGATTATGAAGATTTATTAAGATTGAAAATGTGAGATAATCTGAGAGACTACGAAGTGGAGAATCCAAAGATATTTTTATTAGTCGAAAATGAGACTACTTTTTATTTATTTATTCGATGACTGACTGAAGATAATTCCAGCAGCATTATGTTTTTTGAGCAGGGATGGATATGCCTCTGTAATCAATTTATAGAAGTGGTGTATGGCCAGCAGAGAAGTAGCGTACAGTGCCCCTCTGATCTGCCCCAGCCCACGTGATAGGGAATGTTAGGGAATTAATATCCCAAGGATGCAACACGAAGTTGATAAAGGAAGAAAATGTATTACAACAATAATATATCTCAGAAGACACTAACTATCCGAAAAGGATCAGTAGTAAAACAAATAATTATATATATAAAATTAATTAAACTCTAATTATAAAATGTCGATATAAAAATGGAGAAGAAAATGAATTATAAGAAATGATGAAATTATCATAAGAAATTATTTCATCCATAAACATGTCTGAAATAATTACTTCTGGAGGAGAGCAATCTGTAGCGTGACAGATGTATGCATAATATTGAATGGCAATTGATCATTAGAATAATGAAGTTATAATATTTAAATTTGGAAGAAAGCATTAAGTTTAATATAAATAGATTAATTCATAGCAACTGTGGAAAGAAATCATTATTATAAAGAAAATACAAGTTAAAATAAAAGGAGTTACTAGTGATGAGTCATCCAAGACCAGTCTCATAACCAAAGGTTTTCATGGTATAACCCAGGAAGGTAAAAAAGTAAATAATAAAGCAGTACTGAATATGACCAAACCCACAACGAGGAAGAATAAATAGAAGAGAAACCCTAAAATAAGCCAAGATCAAACAACACAGGTGGTGTATTTCTGAAATAAAGAAGAAGATGGAGAAGATCCCAAGAAACCTGATGGCAACAAGAAGAAGATGGAGAAGATACCAGTCCCAGAAGGCAGGAGAAAAGAAGACTGAAGAAAGAAGAAGAGGGCAGCATCCTGAAGAAGATGTCATGCTCTTATAAAAGACACCCAAATCCCTATATCCCCAAAATAAATATTTAAAAATAAAAGTATAACGAAATAAAAAAACCACATGTATATAAATTTAAGAGAGAGAAGTGTATAAAGTAAAAGTTACCTGTGAACTAAGATGAAACAATAATATAGTACCCATGGAACAAATCTCCATTGAAAAACGCTAACCAATTTATTATGTTGATAAGACTATACGACCATTTAGCATTAACATAATATATAAGTGAAAGTGAACCAGTGATAGTTTTGGGTATTATAAAAAATGAACCTTGTGTTTCATTCTTGGCAATCACAAACATTGGATGCAATGAAATATGCATTTTTCAATGACTTAAAATGTGTACTGTGACAATATGTTGTTCATAAGACATGAATCTGTTTAAAATAACATTTTTGTTTTACATGAAAAAAGAAAAACAGATTTCATAGTGCTTTTTGAACGGTTCATACTATTTATTTGTTAATGACAGAGTGCAATTACCCAAAGACAATGTATAAAAGACTGTATAAAAACTGTAGAATCCTACTTATAATAATAGTTAGAAATAAGAATATAAATATAAGGTTTTTATGTATATAGTACAAGAATGTTTAAAAATGTTTTAGATATAAGGCCATTTGTTTGGGTCTGATACAACTAACATCAGAACTATAAAAATAGTTAATACTTGTAAATAGTAGAGGGCAATTAAGATGTTAGTTAGTAAAAAACTTTTTTTTGTAAGCCATATTTCCATGTTTGGAAATGGGGATTTTGTTGCAAAATGTCTGACTTGAAGACAACCATTTATTTAAAAAAAATATTCTTTATTTTGTTTAACTATTATTTGTATTGTAACCAATACTAATTGTTATTGTGTAATTTGAAAACATGTTTAATTTATAATACTATTTGTAAAAGTCAGAGAGGGTATAACACATCATATATTGTTTGTAAAATATTTTGTAAGAAAAATTGTTAAAAAATCATAGGCCAAAAGAATGGAAACCAAACTTCATCAAAACAGAGAAATTAATCATTTAAATGCGAATAAACAAAAGGGGTTTAGACAAAATAAACTTGAGATCATGCCATATAATTGCACATACCATTTAGAGAGATTTTAATAAATTATATTCAGAATTATAAATAAAAATGAGAATGACTAAACTCAGAAATTTGGACATGGGAGTCGTATATTTCAGAATAATGTTTCCGAATACAACTAATTCAATTAATTACCAGAAAATAAGGGAATATGAACCTTTTAATACAATATAGGATTATTAATATTAAATATAACTGATAAAATGGCTGAATTTATATAATGACAGGAAGTAAATTTTGATGTTTTGACCCTTCAGAGTATATCAAACTGAAAGTGAAATTACTATTTTTTGGACAGAAAACACTATAAAATGGCATTATTTAATCTGAAAATAAGCTGAATGAACTGAAAGATTAATTTAAATCACATCTAGTGAATAAAATTGACAAATAACCAAAGTTTAGGCATTCATATAGTGAAAATGTAAAAGTGCACACAGGATGTGAAAAATATTTGAACAATGTTAAGGATAATATTATATGGGCTAAGAGTTTAATTGAAACTAAAGGAAACAGTTAGTTGATTATTGGTATTTGAACGGATAACATAAACGAGAGTTTTGTGACGATCTAACCTATCTTACAAAGGTGAAGTTTAGTGGCGAACAGTACGTTACTGTAAAGTCGGGAGTGAATTATAAAATCTTTCCAGAACCTATACATTGTGACAAAAACGATCAAGAAACACTAATTAACACTAAACAATACATTTCTACTCTGAAAAACACCACAAAACACATTAACCAAATTAGTGTCGGAATTGGGAAAAGTGTTTTGACTTATAATTACACAGACATACTAAATACAACCCAGAATCACTACACCAGTCACTACACAACATTTAACAAGAGATTTGCAGAGACAAGAACAGGAATTTTGCCAGAAAATACATTATTTGGAACACTGCAGGAACGAGCAACATTTTGATCAACTTGACGGCGGCCATTTGCTTTGACGATTCCAGTGCCTTCTTCTTAGTACAACTCAGCTGTTTGGTGAAAACAATTATTATATTTACAAGTTATTATTCAATGTCTGTGTTTATTAATAACTATTAATTTGATTGTAACGTTATACTTTTTAAATATTAGCCCGATTTCTCTGACTTTGGTAATAACTGGCTGTTTAAAGAACCCTATATAATTTTTATATCATATACTTGTAACTTTTTTCGATATCCTGAGAATCGATACTAATCGATAAGAGTCAATATTGCTATTAATTAATAAAAAACATTAATACTTTTCAACACTTAATAGTTCTTTATTTCTTCAATAATACTAATTACCAATAATATAATTCTAATTGATAATCTACAAGGACTTTACCACCCGTAAGTGAAGATAACCTAAAAAATAAAAAGGTAAACAAGTATCGATTGGTTTACAGACAGTCTTATGAGTGGTGATAGATTATTTAAAATATACTAAAACTTTAATAAAAATTTTCAGAAGAGCATTACACTGTTTAAAACTTCACAGCCCTATATTAATTAATTGATCCTAATTAATTAATTAATAAAATTAAAAATTTTTTTTTAATTATTTTTTTTATAAACATAATTTTTTTTTAAATTTCCTTCAAAACAATAAATTTTGTTTTGAAACTTTCGGCGAAGCTGAACAGATATATTCCTTCATCAACTTTACGCTACTCGACCGATCTTGCTACCATTGGGACTCGACCAGCTGGGAAACTTAAGGAAGTGTTTCAGGCCAGTAAGACGTCGAGAGCCACACCAATTAAACACCAATTAAACATATTACATTGGACTTGATTACATCGGAGTCACATACTCCATAATATCTATATCATCAACACACATCACTTTTTATTATAATTATATTTTATTACAACATTGATGCTTTTATTTCAAGAGTGGGCTTGACATACATTTATTTGTTGAGCTATAACGTTTGGTGATGAAAGGTTTTTGCGACGTTCAGTCATTAATTACACACAATGTTAATACACAATATTAACAATTTTAGTAACCATTATTCTTTTTTTAAAATAGACCACACATACAAACACTCATTATATGTGCAATTCTATTAATTAGGCCTATTTCTGTACAGCCGTATACTTACAGGTCTTGCTAATTACAATAAATATACTGTCGAACTGGTTTAAAATATTGTCAAATGTTTTTAAAACTGTGTCTAATTAATTTGATTTAATAATTCGCGGTCGCTACTATGCTAAGGATAACTGTGGTGCCGAACTATTTATGGCCCATAGTGTATTTGCTTGACCTGACGTATATGCATTGTTATGGCAGCTACATCATATGGCGTGTCCTGCAATTATATTCTGTGAAACATTTTGTCACGACAGATAAACGCACGCACGACCTCATGCATACAGATTCTATGCCTCGAGGTTTTCAATTTCAACCCCGGATGGATTCAATTAACGTAGTATAGGTATATTCTGAGATCCTCAAAATACTTGGTTGGCTACGCCATAAAGCGTGGAGGTAAACCCCCCCACCGTTTCAAGAATCTAGACCTATGGTGAATGCCGTATTGGTCAAGCAAGTAGGAAAAGGGTTTGTCACAAGGAAAGGTCTTGAGTAAATTGTCACACCGCGACCGTGCAGAGAGGTAAATGAACCTGGACTGCGGAAGTGTTTTAAAGGAAATATTTGTCCATTTATTTATCCATGGTTTCCATATTTATATATTTTATATATAACATATAGTTTCATTTAATTTGTAAAATCACAAAAACTCACCAACTCTATGTAAAGATGAAATCTGCATCCAAATGTGTTTGCCGTTGGCCAAACTATCCAGACAGTAATATGAATGACACCTTCACGTTCGACCATGATTTCCTTTAACATTCCATCGCCTAGTATGAGTTATATCTTCTCAAAAATTATCATTTAAGTTGCACTTTTTTGTACTCAAGTATAACAGAACAGAAGAGGAACTTAATAAACGTTTTGCGCCATGAAAATCGTGAACAGCTGTTTGAAAAATTTACGGCAGTACTCGAAAGTGCCATTCATCAGGATTGTAGTACTTTTCTTCAAATCATCAATAGGCCTATTAATTTGATAGCCTAAAATTACAATTTCAACCGACAAATCTCCTCCTTTTTTTTTTTTTTTTTCCAACACATGCCAGGTCATTTTCCTATCAGTAGATTATTCACGTCCATGTTTTGCGACCTGACCTTTATCCTACCTGCTAGACGATGTTGCGAACGAATATTTGTCTAGACCCTAAAACGGTATGGCAAATAACTCGTCACTTCTGGCTAAATGAGAAAATTTAATGTAGAAGAGCGTGGTGTTTATCCACACTATTTACATCTAACGTACGTCCAAAGTACTGAAACAGACCACTATTTTTATTTAAAAGGGTTAAGGAAACGGTAACATTAACGCTTATACACACTGAGCTCTCTCTCTCTCTTTCACTCTCTCTCTCTCTCTCTCTCTCTCTCTCTCTCTCTCTCTCTCTCTCTCTCTCTCTCTCTCTCTCTCTCTCTCTCTCTCTCTCTCTCTTACACACACATTGTGATTATTTTATTTTACTAAGTAACTACATTTTTAGGATAACCCTAATAATTTCTCAAAATATGGAAATTATTTTACATTCTAGCTCTCCAATAATGTTCACGAGAAATATCTGTAACGTGGTAGATAAGGTGTCAACTAGCTACTATTGCTCTTTAGGTTTGACTTTCGCGAAGCGAAAAAAATTATCGTTCTCCTTTTGCAGTCAGCGGAATTATCCGCCTAATAGTAATTCATTATTTGCTGTCTGGAGCCGGCATTAAACTGTAGGCCCCAGAAGGAGAATAAAACTGTTGAAGTAGGCCGGAGTTAACTGTTGAAAGAAATGTTATGAAGAGTGTAAGCGTGTAAGCTTATCTTTTAAAACAGTAACAAGCCATAAGGGTTAGCCTAAGACGTAACTGTATCAACGAACTGGAATCAGATCCAGTCGGAATGGTAGACCAACACAGCACTGTAGCAATACAACTGCAACCATGCCTGGTAAATAATTAATCTTTTGTGTTCATGAGGAATAATATTTCCTTATTTTCAGTTTATACGAATTAAAATTAAATCTATAACAGCGTACCAACTAAATCATTTGTCTAAACTAACGGTGATTAGTAAAACAGCTATGCTCATGCTTACATAATTAGTTAACATTAATTAACAGATTGAGTTACAATTAAGTTTATTAATAAGTGAAAGTGTGCCGCCAGTCTCAGTTTGTGGGTTACAGGAGACGTTAGAGGTGTGACCAGACTTGATCAGCACTGAACGGGAAGTATTCTGATGCATCGTGTGAAATCAAAACGCCTTTCTATAGAATCGCGCAGGGCAGAATTTATCCCTCTCAGAATATATGCTGGAATTTATGGTAGCACTATATGAGCAACGCGGTTTTGTCCTATGCTCTTGCTAACACAACTTAAATCGGTGTACATTGTAACATTTTAAAGATGAAAATAGTAAACGAAACGAAACTGACAGATCTCTTCAGAACATTATGGAAAGTAAGAGAGCCCTTCAGCTGTATCAGTGCATATTCGTTAACCCAGCCCAGTACATGTTGGCTATAGATATGTTTAACAGAGAGGAAATATGGTTTCTAATAATGAATGTTGTAGTAAGGAGATACGTCCGTGGTGAGTTATGGTACGGTTACACGAGCGTTTTTCTTCCGGCCGTGAACGCGCATGGAATTTGAAAGAACGCACAGTGCTTACACGTGCGTTTTCTTTCTCGTACGTGCACGGTCGGAAGTGAAGTCACATAGGCGCTTTATAATCGGACAGCAGCGTTGGGGCTTCTCGGACGCGCATCCCTGCAGCTGTAAAGGTTAAAACGCAACTGGTCGGAAACGTCCATGTTTAGATTAAAGAAAACGTTGGTTATCAGTAGTAAATAAATCTTTATTAAGAACATTTTTTACATTACATATTTTTTACTTCCATATTCCTTAAGGAAATGGAACTATTGTGATGGCAAAAAAAAGTGTTCGACATTATTGCAGATTCTGATTGTACTACACTCAAAACATGAAAAAATATCGGTATGGAGAACCATACATGACTTCCATGTTCTAAGATTTATATTTAAAATCATATTCGAAATGAATATTTCCATAGAAACTACGTCTTTCTACTTATTGCTTCAGCATTAACCAGAGTACTGTGGTCACTAACGTATACCACCTCACGTTTTCGCACTCGATTTTCACTGATGATGGGAGTCGATGCCACTGCCGAAAAGTCTGGTTTTGCAGAAAACATTGGACTACGGCTAAACAGCCCGGGAAGCAATTTTAACAAAAAACTACTTCTTTGTTGCCGATAACGTAGTACACATATAAAAAATTCTTCCCTCCACCTTCAACTATTATTTTTAATAATAGAAAATTACCCCCACCCCGATCACCTAACCTCTTCATTTATAGATATTTCATATACGTTTCTACAGTGGATTATTTTGAGCTTCTTATCAGGATACTTTATTTATAAAAATTAAGTACTTTACTCGTGTTAAATCATAAAATGTTTCTGGTAAACTACCCCTTTCTCTTAACCGATCTTCTCCAAAATCAATAGACCTTCAGTCCTCTACAATTCAGGGATGCATGCAAAAAAATATTTGATTCTGTTTGAATGTGCCGCAGTTATCGTTCGTCATGGAAACATTTCTCTTGTTACAACATAAAATGTTGCAGGTAAACTACCCCTTTCCCTTAACCGATCTTCAACAAAACCAACAGACCCTGAGTTCTCTTTAGATAAAAAAGGTATGCAAAAACGTAGTTGATTCTGTTTGAATTTACGGCAGTTATCGTTCGTCATATAAAACATTACCCTTGTTAAAACATAAAATGTTGCAGGTAAACTACCCCTTTCCCTTAACCGATGTTCACCAACACCAATAGGTATTGATAACTCTATAATTTAGGGCTGTATGCAAATAATCATTTGATTCTGTTTGAATTTGCGGCTGTTATCGTTTGCCATGGAAAAAATTACCCTTGATAAAAAAAAACGTTGCAGGTAAACTACCCCTTTCCCTTAACCGATCTTCACCAAAAACAATAGGTTTGAGTACTCTACAAGTCAGGTCTGCATGCAAATATTCATTTGATTCTGTTTGAATTTGCGGCAATTATCGTTTGCCATAGAAAATACCCTTGTTCAAACATAAAACGTTGCTGGTAAACTACCCCTTTCCTTTAAACGATCTTCACCAAAAACAATAAGTCTTGAATACTCTACAAATCAGGGCTGCATGCAAAGAATTATTTGATTCTGTTTCAATTTGCGGCTGTTATCGTTGGCCATAGAAAATACCCGTGTTAAAAACATAAAACGTTGAAGGTAAACTACCCCTTTCCCTTAACCGATCTTCACCTAAAACAATAGGTCTTGAGAACTCTACAATTCTGGGCTGTATGCAAAAGAGTAGTTGTTTCTGTTTGAATTTGCGGCTGTTACCGTTTACCATAGAAAAAAATTACCCTTGATTAAAAAAAAAACCGTTGCTGGTAAACTACCCCTTTGCCTTAACCGATCGTCACAAAACAAAATAGGACTTGAGTACTCTACAAATCAGGACTGTATGCAAAAATTATTTGATTCTGTTTGAATTTGCGGCTGTTATCGTTTACCATAGAAAAAAATTACCCTTGATTAAAAAAAAAACCGTTGCTGGTAAACTACCCCTTTGCCTTAACCGATCGTCACAAAACAAAATAGGACTTGAGTACTCTACAAATCAGGACTGTATGCAAAAATTATTTGATTCTGTTTGAATTTGCGGCTGTTATCGTTTGCCATATAAAAAATATCGGTATGGAGAACCATACATGACTTCCATATTCTAAGATTTATATTTAAAATCATTTTCGAAATGAAATATTACCATAGAAACTACTTCTTTCTACTTACTGCTTCAGCCTTACCACAGTACTGTGGTCACTAATGTATACCACCTCACGTTATCGCACTCGATTTTCACTGATGATGGAAGTCGATGGCATTGCCGAAACGTCTTGTTTTGTAGAAAACATTGGACTACGGCCAAATATCCCGGGAAGGAATTTTAACAAAAACTACTTCTTTGTTGCCGATAACGTTGTACACATGTATATAAAACTATGCATAAAATTAATGGCTTGTATAAGTTAGTGATTGATCTCCATTAAGTAGTGCTCAAGTTTCCAAAGTTTTAATATTATGATGTCAGTAATTAAAACATCAGACCAGGTTTAGTGTGTATGAGGGTACACCGTGGACAAAAATTTTCAACATTTCCTATTGAGCGTTGCTTAGAGTAAAGCTGCGAATCTACAGTGTACGTTTCACAGAACAAACACGCGGAAAAGAAGGAGCGCTCCGAAGTCACTCATGGATCCTCAGCATCTTGCAGAGGGTTCATTCCCTAAAGACGAAAAGTCTGTCTATGAATCGTTCATCTGTAAACACGTGCAGTTACACTGCCCAGCGATCCACAGGAAGCAAATTGCTATCCACGCTGGACACTTTTTCGGCTTGCACGCGTTATGTTGGTATGGGTTTCGGAACTTTCCATTTAAAAGCGTGCAAATGTAAGAAAATAAACATGAATGAGACCAGAAATAAAGCGAATTGTGTGTGTGTGTGTGTGTGTCTTCCTTGTCTTTTTATTGCGGTAGTCATAATAATAAAATTGAAACGTAAACATTACATAACTGAGATATGCTTGCCTGCCACGAACGATATATTTTCTGTCATACATGATTTACATCAAAATGAAAAAATTATAATTTTATTGCCACAAAATTATTTTATTTTTAACAATTACCATTGTTTGAAAAAGTTTAAATGAATTTTCAAGTACTTTACTGTTGTCAAAACGTAAAAGGTTGCAGGTAAACTACCCCTTCCCCTTAACCGATCTTCACCAAAATCAAAAGGCCTTACAAAAAAGTTCCCTACAATTCAGTGATGTATGCAAAAAATAATTTGATTTTATTTGAATATGCGGCAGTTATCGTTCGTCATAGAAAAATTACCCTTGTTAAAACGTAAAACGTTGCTGGTAAACTATCCCTTCCCCTTAACCGATCTTCACCAAAAACAATAGGTCTTGAAAACTCTACAATTCAGAGTTGCATGCAAAAAATTATTTGATTCTGTTTGAATTTGCGGCTGTTATCGTTTGCCATAGAAAATACCCTTGTTAAAACATAAAAAGTTGCTGGTAAACTACCCCTTTCCCTTAACCGATCTTCACCAAAAACAATAGGTCTCGAGAACTCCATAATTCAGAGCTGTATGCGAAATTGATTCTGTTTGAATTTGCGGCTGTTATCGTTTGCAAAAAAAAATATCGGTATGGAGAACCATACATGACTTCCATGTTCTAAGATTTATATTTAAAATCATATTCGAAATGAAATATTTCCATAGAAACTACTTCTTTCTACTTATTGTTTCAGCCTTAACCACAGTACTGTGGTCACTAACGCATACCACCTCACGTTTTCGCACTCGATTTTCACAGCTCATGGCAGTCGATGGCACTGCCGAAAAGTCTGGTTTTTTCAGAAAACATTGGACTATGGCTAAACAGCCCGGGATCGAATTTTAACACAGAACTACTTCTTTGTTGCTGATAACGTAGTACACATATACAAAATTCTACCATCTCCCTTCAAATATAATTTTCATTAATAGAAAATTACCCCCACCCCGTTCACCTAACCTATTCATTTATAGATATTTCATCTACGTTTCTACAGTGGATTATTGTGAGCTTCTTATTAGGATACATTATTTATCAAAATTAAGTACTTTACCCTTGTTAAAACATAAAACGTTGCCGGTAAACTACCCCTCTCCCTTACCCGATCTTCACCAAAAACAACAGATCTTGCAAACTCTACAATTCAGGGGTGTATGCAGAATATTATTTGATTCTGTTTGAATTTGCGGCAGTTAAAAAAAAAATTACCCTTCTTAAAACATAAAATGTTGCTGGTAAACTACCCCTTTCCCTTAACCGATCTTCAACAAAATCAACAGACCTTGAGTTCTCTTTAATTCAAAAAGGTATGCAAAAACGTAGTCGATTCAGTTTGAATTTGCGGCAGTTATCGTTCGTCATATAAAAAATTACCCTTGTTAAAACATAAAATGTTGCAGGTAAACTACCCCGTTCCCTTAACCGATCTTCACCAACACCAACATGACTTGAGAACGCTACAATTCAGAGCCGTATGCAAAACATTATTTGATTCTGTTTGAATTTGCGGCTGTTATCGTTTGCCATAGACAAAATTACCCCCGATAAAAAACTTTGCTGGTAAACTACCCCTTTCCCTTAACCAATCTTTACCAAAATCAATAGGTCTTGAGTACTCTACAAATCAGGGCTACATGCAAAAAATTATTTGATTCTGTTTGAAATTGCGACTCTTATCATTTGCCATAGGAAATACCCTTTTAAAACATACAACGTTGCCGGTAAACTACCCCTCTCCCTTACCCGATCTTTACCAAAAACAACAGATCTTGCAAACTCTACAATTCAGGGGTGTATGCAGAACATTATTTGATTCTGTTTGAATTTGCGGCTCTTATCGTTTGCCATATAAAATACCCTTTTAAAACATAAAACGTAGCCGGTAAACTACGCCTCTCCCTTAACCGATCTTCACCAAAATCAATATATCTTGAGAATTCTACAATCTAGGGCTGTATGCAAATAATCATTTGATTCTGTTTGAATTTGCGGCTGTTATCGTTTGCCATATAATATATCGGTATGGAGAACCATACATGACTTCCATATTCTAAGATTTATATTTAAAATCATTTTCAGCCAAACAGCCAGGGAAGGAATTTTAACAAAAAAATACTTCTTTCTTGCCAATAACGTAGTACACATATAAAAAATATTATCCCCTCCCCCTTCAACTATAATTTTGATTTATAGAAAATTACCCTCAGCCCGTTCAACTAGCCTCTTCATTTATAGATATTTCATCTACGTTTCTACAGTGGATTATTAAGATCTTATCAGGATACTTTATCAAAATTAAGTACTTTACTCATGTTACAACAAAAAATGTTTCAGGTAAACTGCCCTTTTCCCGTAACCGATCTTCACCAAAATCAACAGACATTGAGTTCTCTATAGCTCAGGCACATATGTAAAAAATTATTTGATTCTGTTTGAATTTACGGCAGTTATGGTTCGTCATATAAAAAATTACCCATGTTAAAACATAAAACATGAGATTTATAAAACATATCTAAGATTTATATTTAAAATCATTTTTGAAATAAAATATTTTCATAGAACCTACTAACGCTGGGGAAATCTGAGGAGCCAATCAGAGTTGGGCCTACCTGTCACTCTGCTGAATTTGGTGGAAAGCCCTGTCACTGTCGTCAAAGTATCAGCCTTGACAGGGTCCTCTTTTTCTGCAAAATGGGAGAGGAGGCTTGAGATGGAGTGAGTGACATGGTCCCCACCTCAATGAAGAACCCATTGTTTTATAAAAATATATTTAAATTTTGAAAACTGAAAATCCTTTTCTTGTTGTAAATATTTATATTTTATAATCAAAATGACTTTATCAAAAAACAAACATTATTTTTTTATAATAAGTACTTACATATGTTTCTTAATATGCTTGCTTTTTCTTCAATGTTGATGATCATTTCCAAACATTCTGACAAAATTGTATCTACAGAACAGTTAACATTCCCCAGGTTTCCATTTCTGCTAATTTCTCATTACACCTTCCACTGACGTATTATTAACAATTTCATAAACTATCGTATAATCTTTTCAGATTTTGTGGTACAAAATCTGAAATTTTCAGATTGCCTGGCAACAAAATTATTTTATTTTCAACAATTACCATTGTTTGAAAAAGTTTAAATGAATTTTCAAGTACTTTACTCTTGTTAAAACGTAAAAGGTTGCAGGTAAACTACCCCTTCCCCATAACTGATCTTCACCAAACTCTAAAGGCCATGAGTACTCTACAATTCACTGACGTATGCAAAAAATTATTTGATTCTGTTTGAATTTGCGGGAGTTATCGTTTGCCATAGAAAATACGCTTGATAAAAAACGTTGCAGGTAAACTACCCCTTCCCCTTAACCGATCTTCACCAAAATCAAAAGGCCTTAAGTTCCCTACAATTCAGTGATGTATGCAAAAAATAATTTGATTTTATTTGAATATGCGGCAGTTATCGTTCGTCATATAAAAATTACCCTTGTTTAAACGTAAAACGTTGCTGGTAAACTATCCCTTCCCCTTAACCGATCTTCACCAAAAACAATAGGTCTTGTAAACTCTACAATTCAGAGTTGCATGCAAAAAATTATTTGATTCTGTTTGAATTTGCGGCTGTTATCGTTGGCCATAAAGAATTCCCTTGTTAAAACATAAAATGTTGCAGGTAAACTACCCCTTTCCCTTAACCGATCTTCACCAAAATCAATATATCTTGAGAATTCTACAATCTAGGGCTGTATGCAAATAATCATTTGATTCTGTTTGAATTTGCGGCTGTTATCGTTTACCATAAGAAATACCCGTGTTAAAAACATAAAACGTTGAAGGTAAACTACCCCTTTCCCTTAACCGATCTTCACCTAAAACAATAGGTCTTGAGAACTCTACAATTATGGGCTGTATGCAAAAGAGTAGTTGTTTCTGTTTGAATTTGCGGCTGTTACCGTTTACCATAGAAAAAAATTACCCTTGATTAAAAAAAAAACCGTTGCTGGTAAACTACCCCTTTGCCTTAACCGATCGTCACAAAACAAAATAGGACTTGAGTACTCTACAAATCAGGACTGTATGCAAAAATTATTTGATTCTGTTTGAATTTGCGGCTGTTATCGTTTGCCATATAAAAAATATCGGTATGGAGAACCATACATGACTTCCATATTCTAAGATTTATATTTAAAATCATTTTCGAAATGAAATATTACCATAGAAACTACTTCTTTCTACTTACTGCTTCAGGGGTGTATGCAGAACATTATTTGATTCTGTTTGAATTTGCGGCAGTTAAAAAAAAAATTACCCTTCTTAAAACATAAAATGTTGCTGGTAAACTACCCCTTTCCCTTAACCGATCTTCAACAAAATCAACAGACCTTGAGTTCTCTTTAATTCAAAAAGGTATGCAAAAACGTAGTCGATTCAGTTTGAATTTGCGGCAGTTATCGTTCGTCATATAAAAATTACCCTTGTTAAAACATAAAATGTTGCAGGTAAACTACCCCGTTCCCTTAACCAATCTTCACCAACACCAGCATGACTTGAGAACGCTACAATTCAGAGCCGTATGCAAAACATTATTTGATTCTGTTTGAATTTGCGGCTGTTATCGTTTGCCATAGACAAAATTACCCCCGATAAAAAACTTTGCTGGTAAACTACCCCTTTCCCTTAACCAATCTTTACCAAAATCAATAGGTCTTGAGTACTCTACAAATCAGGGCTACATGCAAAAAATTATTTGATTCTGTTTGAAATTGCGACTCTTATCATTTGCCATAGGAAATACCCTTTTAAAACATAAAACGTTGCTGGTAAACTACCCCTTTCCCTTAGCCGATCTTCACCTAAAACAACAGGTCTTGAGTACTTCACAGATTAGGGCTGTATGCAAAATATTATTTGATTCTGTTTGAATTTGCGGCTCTTATCGTTTGCCATATAAAATACCCTTTTTAAACATAAAACGTAGCCGGTAAACTACGCCTCTCCCTTAACCGATCTTCACCAGAATCAATATATCTTGAGAATTCTACAATCTAGGGCTGTATGCAAATAATCATTTGATTCTGTTTGAATTTGCGGCTGTTATCGTTTACCATAGGAAATACCCGTGTTAAAAACATAAAACGTTGAAGGTAAACTACCCCTTTCCCTTAACCGATCTTCACCTAAAACAATAGGTCTTGAGAACTCTACAATTCTGGGCTGTATGCAAAAGAGTAGTTGTTTCTGTTTGAATTTGCGGCTGTTACCGTTTACCATAGAAAAAAATTACCCTTGATTAAAAAAAAAACCGTTGCTGGTAAACTACCCCTTTCCCCTAACCGATCGTCACAAAACAAAATAGGACTTGAGTACTCTACAAATCAGGACTGTATGCAAAAATTATTTGATTCTGTTTGAATTTGCGGCTGTTATCGTTTGCCATATAAAAAATATCGGTATGGAGAACCATACATGACTTCCATATTCTAAGATTTATATTTAAAATCATTTTCGAAATGAAATATTACCATAGAAACTACTTCTTTCTACTTACTGCTTCAGCCTTACCACAGTACTGTGGTCACTAACGTATACCACCTCACGTTATCGCACTCGATTTTCACTGATGATGGAAGTCGATGGCATTGCCGAAACGTCTTGTTTTGTAGAAAACATTGGACTACGGCCAAATATCCCGGGAAGGAATTTTAACAGAAACTACTTCTTTGTTGCCGATAACGTTGTACACATGTATATAAAACTATGCATAAAATTAATGCTTGTATAAGTTAGTGATTGATCTCCATTAAGTAGTGCTCAAGTTTCCAAAGTTTTAATATTATGATGTCAGTAATTAAAACATCAGACCAGGTTTAGTGTGTATGAGGGTACACCGTGGACAAAAATTTTCAACATTTCCTATTGAGCGTTGCTTAGAGTAAAGATGCGAATCTACAGTGTACGTTTCACAGAACAAACACACGGAAAAGAAGGAGCGCTCCGAAGTCACTCATGGATCCTCAGCATCTTGCAGAGGGTTCATTCCCTAAAGACGAAAAGTCTGTCTATGAATCGTTCATCTGTAAACACGTGCAGTTACACTGCCCAGCGATCCACAGGAAGCAAATTGCTATCCACGCTGGACACTTTTTCGGCTTGCACGCGTTATGTTGGTATGGGTTTCGGAACTTTCCATTTAAAAAGCGTGCAAATGTAAGAAAATAAACATGAATGAGGCCAGAAATAAAGCGAATTGTGTGTGTGTGTGTGTGTCTTCCTTGTCTTTTTATTGCGGTAGTCATAATAATAAAATTGAAACGTAAACATTACATAACTGAGATATGCTTGCCTGCCACGAACGATATATTTTCTGTCATACATGATTTACATTAAAATGAAAAAATTATAATTTTATTGCCTGGCAACAAAATTATTTTATTTTTAACAATTACCATTGTTTGAAAAAGTTTAAATGAATTTTCAAGTACTTTACTGTTGTCAAAACGTAAAAGGTTGCTGGTAAACTACCCCTTCCCCTTAACCGATCTTCACCAAAATCAAAAGGCCTTAAGTTCCCTACAATTCAGTGATGTATGCAAAAAATAATTTGATTTTATTTGAATATGCGGCAGTTATCGTTCGTCATAGAAAAATTACCCTTGTTAAAACGTAAAACGTTGCTGGTAAACTATCCCTTCCCCTTAACCGATCTTCACCAAAAACAATAGGTCTTGTAAACTCTACAATTGAGAGTTGCATGCAAAAAATTATTTGATTCTGTTTGAATTTGCGGCTGTTATCGTTTGCCATAGAAAATACCCTTGTTAAAACATAAAAAGTTGCTGGTAAACTACCCCTTTCCCTTAACCGATCTTCACCAAAACAATAGGTCTTGAGAACTCCATAATTCAGAGCTGTATGCGAAATTGATTCTGTTTGAATTTGCGGCTGTTATCGTTTGCAAAAAAAAATATCGTTATGGAGAACCATACATGACTTCCATGTTCTAAGATTTATATTTAAAATCATATTCGAAATGAAATATTTCCATAGAAACTACTTCTTTCTACTTATTGTTTCAGCCTTAACCACAGTACTGTGGTCACTAACGCATACCACCTCACGTTTTCGCACTCGATTTTCACAGCTCATGGCAGTCGATGGCACTGCCGAAAAGTCTGGTTTTTCAGAAAACATTTGACTATGGCTAAACAGCCCGGGATCGAATTTTAACAAAGAACTACTTCTTTGTTGCTGATAACGTAGTACACATATACAATATTCTCCCATCTCCCTTCAAATATAATTTTCATTAATAGAAAATTACCCCCACCCCGTTCACCTAACCTATTCATTTATAGATATTTCATCTACGTTTCTACAGTGGATTATTGTGAGCTTCTTATTAGGATACATTATTTATCAAAATTAAGTACTTTACCCTTGTTAAAACATAAAACGTTGCCGGTAAACTACCCCTCTCCCTTACCCGATCTTCACCAAAAACAACAGATCTTGCAAACTCTACAATTCAGGGGTGTATGCAGAACATTATTTGATTCTGTTTGAATTTGCGGCAGTTAAAAAAAAAATTACCCTTCATAAAACATAAAATGTTGCTGGTAAACTACCCCTTTCCCTTAACCGATCTTCAACAAAATCAACAGACCTTGAGTTCTCTTTAATTCAAAAAGGTATGCAAAAACGTAGTCGATTCAGTTTGAATTTGCGGCAGTTATCGTTCGTCATATAAAAAATTACCCTTGTTAAAACATAAAATGTTGCTGGTAAACTACCCCCTTCCCTTAACCGATCTTCACCAACACCAGCATG
The DNA here is from genome assembly GCA_034769895.1 of Magicicada septendecula. Lineage (NCBI taxonomy): Eukaryota > Metazoa > Arthropoda > Insecta > Hemiptera > Cicadidae > Magicicada > Magicicada septendecula. The sequence goes on from CM068374.1 coordinate 281,282,266, forward strand.
ACTTGAGAACGCTACAATTCAGAGCCGTATGCAAAACATTATTTGATTCTGTTTGAATTTGCGGCTGTTATCGTTTGCCATAGACAAAATTACCCCCGATAAAAAACTTTGCTGGTAAACTACCCCTTTCCCTTAACCAATCTTTACCAAAATCAATAGGTCTTGAGTACTCTACAAATCAGGGCTACATGCAAAAAATTATTTGATTCTGTTTGAAATTGCGACTCTTATCATTTCCCATAGAAAATACCCTTGTTAAAACATAAAAAGTTGCTGGTAAACTACCCCTTTCCCTTAACCGATCTTCACCAAAAACAATAGGTCTTGAGAACTCCATAATTCAGAGCTGTATGCGAAATTGATTCTGTTTGAATTTGCGGCTGTTATCGTTTGCAAAAAAAAATATCGGTATCGAGAACCATACATGACTTCCATGTTCTAAGATTTATATTTAAAATCATATTCGAAATGAAATATTTCCATAGAAACTACTTCTTTCTACTTATTGTTTCAGCCTTAACCACAGTACTGTGGTCACTAACGCATACCACCTCACGTTTTCGCACTCGATTTTCACAGCTCATGGCAGTCGATGGCACTGCCGAAAAGTCTGGTTTTTCAGAAAACATTGGACTATGGCTAAACAGCCCGGGATCGAATTTTAACAAAGAACTACTTCTTTGTTGCTGATAACGTAGTACACATATTCAAAATTCTCCCATTTCCCTTCAAATATAATTTTCATTAATAGAAAATTACCCACACCCCGTTCACCTAACCTATTCATTTATAGATATTTCATCTACGTTTCTACAGTGGATTATTGTGAGCTTCTTATTAGGATACATTATTTATCAAAATTAAGTACTTTACCCTTGTTAAAAACATAAAACGTTGCCGGTAAACTACCCCTCTCCCTTACCCGATCTTTACCAAAAACAACAGGTCTTGAGTACTTCACAGATTAGGGCTGTATGCAAAATATTATTTGATTCTGTTTGAATTTGCGGCTCTTATCGTTTGCCATATAAAATACCCTTTTAAAACATAAAACGTAGCCGGTAAACTACGCCTCTCCCTTAACCGATCTTCACCAAAATCAATATATCTTGAGAATTCTACAATCTAGGGCTGTATGCAAATAATCATTTGATTCTGTTTGAATTTGCGGCTGTTATCGTTTGCCATATAAAATATCGGTATGGAGAACCATACATGACTTCCATATTCTAAGATTTATATTTAAAATCATTTTCAGCCAAACAGCCAGGGAAGGAATTTTAACAAAAAAATACTTCTTTCTTGCCAATAACGTAGTACATATATAAAAAATATTATCCCCTCCCCCTTCAACTATAATTTTGATTTATAGAAAATTACCCTCAGCCCGTTCAACTAGCCTCTTCATTTATAGATATTTCATCTACGTTTCTACAGTGGATTATTAAGATCTTATCAGGATACTTTATCAAAAATAAGTACTTTACTCATGTTACAACAAAAAATGTTTCAGGTAAACTGCCCTTTCCCCGTAACCGATCTTCACCAAAATCAACAGACATTGAGTTCTCTATAGCTCAGGCACATATGTAAAAAATTATTTGATTTTGTTTGAATTTACGGCAGTTATGGTTCGTCATATAAAAAATTACCCATGTTAAAACATAAAACATGAGATTTATAAAACATATCTAAGATTTATATTTAAAATCATTTTTGAAATAAAATATTTTCATAGAACCTACTAACGCTGGGGAAATCTGAGGAGCCAATCAGAGTTGGGCCTACCTGTCACTCTGCTGAATTTGGTGGAAAGCCCTGTCACTGTCGTCAAAGTATCAGCCTTAACAGGGTCCTCTTTTTCTGCAAAATGGGAGAGGAGGCTTGAGATGGAGTGAGTGACATGGTCCCCACCTCAATGAAGAACCCATTGTTTTATAAAAATATATTTAAATTTTGAAAACTGAAAATTCTTTTCTTGTTGTAAATATTTATATTTTATAATCAAAATGACTTTATCAAAAAACAAACATTATTTTTTTATAATAAGTACTTACATATGTTTCTTAATATGCTTACTTTTTCTTCAATGTTGATGATCATTTCCAAACATTCTGACAAAATTGTATCTACAGAACAGTTAACATTCCCCAGGTTTCCATTTCTGCTAATTTCTCATTACACCTTCCACTGACGTATTATTAACCATTTCATAAACTATCGTATAATCTTTTCAGATTTTGTGGTACAAAATCTGAAATTTTCAGATTGCCTGGCAACAAAATTATTTTATTTTCAACAATTACCATTGTTTGAAAAAGTTTAAATGAATTTTCAAGTACTTTACTCTTGTTAAAACGTAAAAGGTTGCAGGTACACTACCCCTTCCCCATAACTGATCTTCACCAAACTCTAAAGGCCATGAGTACTCTACAATTCACTGACGTATGCAAAAAATTATTTGATTCTGTTTGAATTTGCGGCAGTTATCGTTTGCCATAAAAAATACGCTTGATAAAAAACGTTGCAGGTAAACTACCCCTTCCCCTTAACCGATCTTCACCAAAATCAAAAGGCCTTAAGTTCCCTACAATTCAGTGAAGTATGCAAAAAATAATTTGATTTTATTTGAATGTGCGGCAGTTATCGTTCGTCATAGAAAAATTACCCTTGTTAAAACGTAAAACGTTGCTGGTAAACTATCCCTTCCCCTTAACCGATCTCCACCAAAAACAATAGGTCTTGTAAACTCTACAATTCAGAGTTGCATGCAAAAAATTATTTGATTCTGTTTGAATTTGCGGCTGTTATCGTTTGCCATAGAAAATACCCTTGTTAAAACATAAAACGTTGCTGGTAAACTACCCCTTTCCCTTAACCGATCTTCACCAAAAACAATAGGTCTTGAGAACTCCATAATTCAGAGCTGTATGCGAAATTGATTCTGTTTGAATTTGCGGCTGTTATCGTTTGCAAAAAAAAATATCGGTATCGAGAACCATACATGACTTCCATGTTCTAAGATTTATATTTAAAATCATATTCGAAATGAAATATTTCCATAGAAACTACTTCTTTCTACTTATTGTTTCAGCCTTAACCACAGTACTGTGGTCACTAACGCATACCACTTCACGTTTTCGCACTCGATTTTCACAGCTCATGGCAGTCGATGGCACTGCCGAAAAGTCTGGTTTTTCAGAAAACATTGGACTATGGCTAAACAGCCCGGGATCGAATTTTAACAAAGAACTGCTTCTTTGTTGCTGATAACGTAGTACACATATTCAAAATTCTCCCATTTCCCTTCAAATATAATTTTCATTAATAGAAAATTACCCCCACCCCGTTCACCTAACCTATTCATTTATAGATATTTCATCTACGTTTCTACAGTGGATTATTGTGAGCTTCTTATTAGGATACATTATTTATCAAAATTAAGTACTTTACCCTTGTTAAAAACATAAAACGTTGCCGGTAAACTACCCCTCTCCCTTACCCGATCTTTACCAAAAACAACAGATCTTGCAAACTCTACAATTCAGGGGTGTATGCAGAACATTATTTGATTCTGTTTGAATTTGCGGCTCTTATCGTTTGCCATATAAAATACCCTTTTAAAACATAAAACGTAGCCGGTAAACTACGCCTCTCCCTTAACCGATCTTCACCAAAATCAATATATCTTGAGAATTCTACAATCTAGGGCTGTATGCAAATAATCATTTGATTCTGTTTGAATTTGCGGCTGTTATCGTTTGCCATATAATATATCGGTATGGAGAACCATACATGACTTCCATATTCTAAGATTTATATTTAAAATCATTTTCAGCCAAACAGCCAGGGAAGGAATTTTAACAAAAAAATACTTCTTTCTTGCCAATAACGTAGTACACATATAAAAAATATTATCCCCTCCCCCTTCAACTATAATTTTGATTTATAGAAAATTACCCTCAGCCCGTTCAACTAGCCTCTTCATTTATAGATATTTCATCTACGTTTCTACAGTGGATTATTAAGATCTTATCAGGATACTTTATCAAAATTAAGTACTTTACTCATGTTACAACAAAAAATGTTTCAGGTAAGCTGCCCTTTCCCCGTAACCGATCTTCACCAAAATCAACAGACATTGAGTTCTCTATAGCTCAGGCACATATGTAAAAAATTATTTGATTCTCTTTGAATTTACGGCAGTTATGGTTCGTCATATAAAAAATTACCCATGTTAAAACATAAAACATGAGATTTATAAAACATATCTAAGATTTATATTTAAAATCATTTTTGAAATAAAATATTTTCATAGAACCTACTAACGCTGGGGAAATCTGAGGAGCCAATCAGAGTTGGGCCTACCTGTCACTCTGCTGAATTTGGTGGAAAGCCCTGTCACTGTCGTCAAAGTATCAGCCTTGACAGGGTCCTCTTTTTCTGCAAAATGGGAGAGGAGGCTTGAGATGGAGTGAGTGACATGATCCCCACCTCAATGAAGAACCCATTGTTTTATAAAAATATATTTAAATTTTGAAAACTGAAAATTCTTTTCTTGTTGTAAATATTTATATTTTATAATCAAAATGACTTTATCAAAAAACAAACATTATTTTTTTATAATAAGTACTTACATATGTTTCTTAATATGCTTACTTTTTCTTCAATGTTGATGATCATTTCCAAACATTCTGACAAATTTGTATCTACAGAACAGTTAACATTCCCCAGGTTTCCATTTCTGCTAATTTCTCATTACACCTTCCACTGACGTATTATTAACCATTTCATAAACTATCGTATAATCTTTTCAGATTTTGTGGTACAAAATCTGAAATTTTCAGATTGCCTGGCAACAAAATTATTTTATTTTCAACAATTACCATTGTTTGAAAAAGTTTAAATGAATTTTCAAGTACTTTACTCTTGTTAAAACGTAAAAGGTTGCAGGTAAACTACCCCTTCCCCATAACTGATCTTCACCAAACTCTAAAGGCCATGAGTACTCTACAATTCACTGACGTATGCAAAAAATTATTTGATTCTGTTTGAATTTGCGGCAGTTATCGTTTGCCATAGAAAATACGCTTGATAAAAAACGTTGCAGGTAAACTACCCCTTCCCCTTAACCGATCTTCACCAAAATCAAAAGGCCTTAAGTTCCCTACAATTCAGTGACGTATGCAAAAAATAATTTGTTTTTATTTGAATATGCGGCAGTTATCGTTCGTCATAGAAAAATTACCCTTGTTAAAACGTAAAACGTTGATGGTAAACTATCCCTTCCCCTCAACCGATCTTCACCAAAAACAATAGGTCTTGTAAACTCTACAATTCAGAGTTGCATGCAAAAAATTATTTGATTCTGTTTGAATTTGCGGCTGTTATCGTTTGCCATAGAAAATACCCTTGTTAAAACATAAAAAGTTGCTGGTAAACTACCCCTTTCCCTTAACCGATCTTCACCAAAAACAATAGGTCTTGAGAACTCCATAATTCAGAGCTGTATGCGAAATTGATTCTGTTTGAATTTGCGGCTGTTATCGTTTGCAAAAAAAAATATCGGTATCGAGAACCATATATGACTTCCATGTTCTAAGATTTATATTTAAAATCATATTCGAAATGAAATATTTCCATAGAAACTACTTCTTTCTACTTATTGTTTCAGCCTTAACCACAGTACTGTGGTCACTAACGCATACCACCTCACGTTTTCGCACTCGATTTTCACAGCTCATGGCAGTCGATGGCACTGCCGAAAAGTCTGGTTTTTCAGAAAACATTGGACTATGGCTAAACAGCCCGGGATCGAATTTTAACAAAGAACTACTTCTTTGTTGCTGATAACGTAGTACACATATACAAAATTCTCCCATCTCCCTTCAAATATAATTTTCATTAATAGAAAATTACCCCCACCCCGTTCACCTAATCTATTCATTTATAGATATTTCATCTACGTTTCTACAGTGGACTATTGTGAGCTTCTTATTAGGATACATTATTTATCAAAATTAAGTACTTTACCCTTGTTAAAACATAAAACGTTGCCGGTAAACTACCCCTCTCCCTTACCCGATCTTTACCAAAAACAACAGATCTTGCAAACTCTACCATTCAGGGGTGTATGCAGAACATTATTTGATTCTGTTTGAATTTGCGGCAGTTAAAAAAAAAATTACCCTTCTTAAAACATAAAATGTTGCAGGTAAACTACCCCTTTCCCTTAACCGATCTTCAACAAAATCAACAGACCTTGAGTTCTCTTTAATTCAAAAAGGTATGCAAAAACGTAGTCGATTCAGTTTGAATTTGCGGCAGTTATCGTTCGTCATATAAAAAATTACCCTTGTTAAAACATAAAATGTTGCAGGTAAACTACCCCGTTCCCTTAACCGATCTTCACCAACACCAACATGACTTGACAACGCTAAAATTCAGAGCCGTATGCAAAACATTATTTGATTCTGTTTTAATTTGCGGCTGTTATCGTTTGCCATAGACAAAACTACCCCCGATAAAAAACTTTGCTTGTAAACTACCCCTTTCCCTTAACCAATCTTCACCAAAATCAATAGGTCTTGAGTACTCTACAAATTAGGGCTACATGCAAAAAATTATTTGATTCTGTTTGAAATTGCGACTCTTATCATTTGCCATAGGAAATACCCTTTTAAAACATAAAACGTTGCTGGTAAACTACCCCTTTCCCTTAACCGATCTTCACCTAAAACAACAGGTCTTGAGTACTTCACAGATTAGGGCTGTATGCAAAATATTATTTGATTCTGTTTGAATTTGCGGCTCTTGTCGTTTGCCATATAAAATACCCTTTTAAAACATAAAACTTAGCCGGTAAACTACGCCTCTCCCTTAACCGATCTTCACCAAAATCAATATATCTTGAGAATTCTACAATCTAGGGCTGTATGCAAATAATCATTTGATTCTGTTTGAATTTGCGGCTGTTATCGTTTGCCATATAAAATATCGGTATGGAGAACCATACATGACTTCCATATTCTAAGATTTATATTTAAAATCATTTTCAGCCAAACAGCCAGGGAAGGAATTTTAACAAAAAAATACTTCTTTCTTGCCAATAACGTAGTACACATATAAAAAATATTATCCCCTCCCCCTTCAACTATAATTTTGATTTATAGAAAATTACCCTCAGCCCGTTCAACTAGCCTCTTCATTTATAGATATTTCATCTACGTTTCTACAGTGGATTATTAAGATCTTATCAGGATACTTTATCAAAATTAAGTACTTTACTCATGTTACAACAAAAAATGTTTGTGGTAAACTGCCCTTTCCCCGTAACCGATCTTCACCAAAATCAACAGACATTGAGTTCTCTATAGCTCAGGCACATATGTAACAAATTATTTGATTCTGTTTGAATTTACGGCAGTTATGGTTCGTCATATAAAAAATTACCCATGTTAAAACATAAAACATGAGATTTATAAAACATATCTAAGATTTATATTTAAAATCATTTTTGAAATAAAATATTTTCATAGAACCTACTAACGCTGGGGAAATCTGAGGAGCCAATCAGAGTTGGGCCTACCTGTCACTCTGCTGAATTTGGTGGAAAGCCCTGTCACTGTCGTCAAAGTATCAGCCTTGACAGGGTCCTCTTTTTCTGCAAAATGGGAGAGGAGGCTTGAGATGGAGTGAGTGACATGGTCCCCACCTCAATGAAGAACCCATTGTTTTATAAAAATATATTTAAATTTTGAAAACTGAAAATTCTTTTTTTGTTGTAAATATTTATATTTTATAATCAAAATGACTTTATCAAAAAACAAACATTATTTTTTTATAATAAGTACTTACATATGTTTCTTAATATGCTTACTTTTTCTTCAATGTTGATGATCATTTCCAAACATTCTGACAAAATTGTATCTACAGAACAGTTAACATTCCCCAGGTTTCCATTTCTGCTAATTTCTCATTACACCTTCCACTGACGTATTATTAACCATTTCATAAACTATCGTATAATCTTTTCAGATTTTGTGGTACAAAATCTGAAATTTTCAGATTGCCTGGCAACAAAATTATTTTATTTTCAACAATTACCATTGTTTGAAAAAGTTTAAATGAATTTTCAAGTACTTTACTCTTGTTAAAACGTAAAAGGTTGCCGGTAAACTACCCCTTCCCCATAACTGATCGTCACCAAACTCTAAAGGCCATGAGTACTCTACAATTCACTGACGTATGCAAAAAATTATTTGATTCTGTTTGAATTTGCGGCAGTTATCGTTTGCCATACAAAATACGCTTGATAAAAAACGTTGCAGGTAAACTACCCCTTCCCCTTAACCGATCTTCACCAAAATAAAAAGGCCTTAAGTTCCCTACAATTCAGTGATGTATGCAAAAAATAATTTGATTTTATTTGAATATGCGGCAGTTATCGTTCGTCATAGGAAAATTACCCTTGTTAAAACGTAAAACGTTGCTGGTAAACTATCCCTTCCCCTTAACCGATCTTCACCAAAAACAATAGGTCTTGTAAACTCTACAATTCAGAGTTGCATGCAAAAAATTATTTGATTCTGTTTGAATTTGCGGCTGTTATCGTTTGCCATAGAAAATACCCTTGTTAAAACATAAAAAGTTGCTGGTAAACTACCCCTTTCCCTTAACCGATCTTCACCAAAAACAATAGGTCTTGAGAACTCCATAATTCAGAGCTGTATGCGAAATTGATTCTGATTGAATTTGCGGCTGTTATCGTTTGCAAAAAAAAATATCGGTATCGAGAACCATACATGACTTCCATGTTCTAAGATTTATATTTAAAATCATATTCGAAATGAAATATTTCCATAGAAACTACTTCTTTCTACTTATTGTTTCAGCCTTAACCACAGTACTGTGGTCACTAACGCATACCACCTCACGTTTTCGCACTCGATTTTCACAGCTCATGGCAGTCGATGGAACTGCCGAAAAGTCTGGTTTTTCAGAAAACATTGGACTATGGCTAAACAGCCCGGGATCGAATTTTAACAAAGAACTACTTCTTTGTTGCTGATAACGTAGTACACATATACAAAATTCTCCCATCTCCCTTCAAATATAATTTTCATTAATAGAAAATTACCCCCACCCCGTTCACCTAATCTATTCATTTATAGATATTTCATCTACGTTTCTACAGTGGATTATTGTAAGCTTCTTATTAGGATACATTATTTATCAAAATTAAGTACTTTACCCTTGTTAAAACATAAAACGTTGCCGGTAAACTACCCCTCTCCCTTACCCGATCTTCACCAAAAACAACAGATCTTGCAAACTCTACAATTCAGGGGTGTATGCAGAACATTATTTGATTCTGTTTGAATTTGCGGCAGTTAAAAAAAAAATTACCCTTCTTAAAACATAAAATGTTGCTGGTAAACTACCCCGTTCCCTTAACCGATCTTCACCAACACCAACATGACTTGACAACGCTAAAATTCAGAGCCGTATGCAAAACATTATTTGATTCTGTTTTAATTTGCGGCTGTTATCGTTTGCCATAGACAAAACTACCCCCGATAAAAAACTTTGCTTGTAAACTACCCCTTTCCCTTAACCAATCTTCACCAAAATCAATAGGTCTTGAGTACTCTACAAATCAGGGCTACATGCAAAAAATTATTTGATTCTGTTTGAAATTGCGACTCTTATCATTTGCCATAGGAAATACCCTTTTAAAACATAAAACGTTGCTGGTAAACTACCCCTTTCCCTTAACCGATCTTCACCTAAAACAACAGGTCTTGAGTACTTCACAGATTAGGGCTGTATGCAAAATATTATTTGATTCTGTTTGAATTTGCGGCTCTTGTCGTTTGCCATTTAAATACCCTTTTAAAACATAAAACTTAGCCGGTAAACTACACCTCTCCCTTAACCGATCTTCACCAAAATCAATATATCTTGAGAATTCTACAATCTAGGGCTGTATGCAAATAATCATTTGATTCTGTTTGAATTTGCGGCTGTTATCGTTTGCCATATAAAATATCGGTATGGAGAACCATACATGACTTCCATATTCTAAGATTTATATTTAAAATCATTTTCAGCCAAACAGCCAGGGAAGGAATTTTAACAAAAAAATACTTCTTTCTTGCCAATAACGTAGTACACATATAAAAAATATTATCCCCTCCCCCTTCAACTATAATTTTGATTTATAGAAAATTACCCTCAGCCCGTTCAACTAGCCTCTTCATTTATAGATATTTCATCTACGTTTCTACAGTGGATTATTAAGATCTTATCAGGATACTTTATCAAAATTAAGTACTTTACTCATGTTACAACAAAAAATGTTTGTGGTAAACTGCCCTTTCCCCGTAACCGATCTTCACCAAAATCAACAGACATTGAGTTCTCTATAGCTCAGGCACATATGTAACAAATTATTTGATTCTGTTTGAATTTACGGCAGTTATGGTTCGTCATATAAAAAATTACCCATGTTAAAACATAAAACATGAGATTTATAAAACATATCTAAGATTTATATTTAAAATCATTTTTGAAATAAAATATTTTCATAGAACCTACTAACGCTGGGGAAATCTGAGGAGCCAATCAGAGTTGGGCCTACCTGTCACTCTGCTGAATTTGGTGGAAAGCTCTGTCACTGTCGTCAAAGTATCAGCCTTGACAGGGTCCTCTTTTTCTGCAAAATGGGAGAGGAGGCTTGAGATGGAGTGAGTGACATGGTCCCCACCTCAATGAAGAACCCATTGTTTTATAAAAATATATTTAAATTTTCAAAACTGAAAATTCTTTTTTTGTTGTAAATATTTATATTTTATAATCAAAATGACTTTATCAAAAAACAAACATTATTTTTTTATAATAAGTACTTACATATGTTTCTTAATATGCTTACTTTTTCTTCAATGTTGATGATCATTTCCAAACATTCTGACAAAATTGTATCTACAGAACAGTTAACATTCCCCAGGTTTCCATTTCTGCTAATTTCTCATTACACCTTCCACTGACGTATTATTAACCATTTCATAAACTATCGTATAATCTTTTCAGATTTTGTGGTACAAAATCTGAAATTTTCAGATTGCCTGGCAACAAAATTATTTTATTTTCAACAATTACCATTGTTTGAAAAAGTTTAAATGAATTTTCAAGTACTTTACTCTTGTTAAAACGTAAAAGGTTGCCGGTAAACTACCCCTTCCCCATAACTGATCGTCACCAAACTCTAAAGGCCATGAGTACTCTACAATTCACTGACGTATGCAAAAAATTATTTGATTCTGTTTGAATTTGCGGCAGTTATCGTTTGCCATACAAAATACGCTTGATAAAAAACGTTGCAGGTAAACTACCCCTTCCCCTTAACCGATCTTCACCAAAATCAAAAGGCCTTAAGTTCCCTACAATTCAGTGATGTATGCAAAAAATAATTTGATTTTATTTGAATATGCGGCAGTTATCGTTCGTCATAGGAAAATTACCCTTGTTAAAACGTAAAACGTTGCTGGTAAACTATCCCTTCCCCTTAACCGATCTTCACCAAAAACAATAGGTCTTGTAAACTCTACAATTCAGAGTTGCATGCAAAAAATTATTTGATTCTGTTTGAATTTGCGGCTGTTATCGTTTGCCATAGAAAATACCCTTGTTAAAACATAAAAAGTTGCTGGTAAACTACCCCTTTCCCTTAACCGATCTTCACCAAAAACAATAGGTCTTGAGAACTCCATAATTCAGAGCTGTATGCGAAATTGATTCTGATTGAATTTGCGGCTGTTATCGTTTGCAAAAATAAATATCGGTATCGAGAACCATACATGACTTCCATGTTCTAAGATTTATATTTAAAATCATATTCGAAATGAAATATTTCCATAGAAACTACTTCTTTCTACTTATTGTTTCAGCCTTAACCACAGTACTGTGGTCACTAACGCATACCACCTCACGTTTTCGCACTCGATTTTCACAGCTCATGGCAGTCGATGGAACTGCCGAAAAGTCTGGTTTTTCAGAAAACATTGGACTATGGCTAAACAGCCCGGGATCGAATTTTAACAAAGAACTACTTCTTTGTTGCTGATAACGTAGTACACATATACAAAATTCTCCCATCTCCCTTCAAATATAATTTTCATTAATAGAAAATTACCCCCACCCCGTTCACCTAATCTATTCATTTATAGATATTTCATCTAAGTTTCTACAGTGGATTATTGTGAGCTTCTTATTAGGATACATTATTTATCAAAATTAAGTACTTTACCCTTGTTAAAACATAAAACGTTGCCGGTAAACTACCCCTCTCCCTTACCCGATCTTCACAAAAAACAACAGATCTTGCAAACTCTACAATTCAGGGGTGTATGCAGAACATTATTTGATTCTGTTTGAATTTGCGGCAGTTAAAAAAAAAATTACCCTTCTTAAAACATAAAATGTTGCTGGTAAACTACCCCTTTCCCTTAACCGATCTTCAACAAAATCAACAGACCTTGAGTTCTCTTTAATTCAAAAAGGTATGCAAAAACGTAGTCGATTCAGTTTGAATTTGCGGCAGTTATCGTTCGTCATATAAAAAATTACCCTTGTTAAAACATAAAATGTTGCAGGTAAACTTCCCCGTTCCCTTAACCGATCTTCACCAACACCAACATGACTTGAGAACGCTAAAATTCAGAGCCGTATGCAAAACATTATTTGATTCTGTTTTAATTTGCGGCTGTTATAGTTTGCCATAGACAAAATTACCCCCGATAAAAAACTTTGCTTGTAAACTACCCCTTTCCCTTAACCAATCTTCACCAAAATCAATAGGTCTTGAGTACTCTACAAATCAGGGCTACATGCAAAAAATTATTTGATTCTGTTTGAAATTGCGACTCTTATCATTTGCCATAGGAAATACCCTTTTAAAACATAAAACGTTGCTGGTAAACTACCCCTTTCCCTTAACCGATCTTCACCTAAAACAACAGGTCTTGAGTACTTCACAGATTAGGGCTGTATGCAAAATATTATTTGATTCTGTTTGAATTTGCGGCTCTTGTCGTTTGCCATATAAAATACCCTTTTAAAACATAAAACTTAGCCGGTAAACTACGCCTCTCCCTTAACCGATCTTCACCAAAATCAATATATCTTGAGAATTCTACAATCTAGGGCTGTATGCAAATAATCATTTGATTCTGTTTGAATTTGCGGCTGTTATCGTTTGCCATATAAAATATCGGTATGGAGAACCATACATGACTTCCATATTCTAAGATTTATATTTAAAATCATTTTCAGCCAAACAGCCAGGGAAGGAATTTTAACAAAAAAATACATCTTTCTTGCCAATAACGTAGTACACATATAAAAAATATTATCCCCTCCCCCTTCAACTATAATTTTGATTTATAGAAAATTACCCTCAGCCCGTTCAACTAGCCTCTTCATTTATAGATATTTCATCTACGTTTCTACAGTGGATTATTAAGATCTTATCAGGATACTTTATCAAAATTAAGTACTTTACTCATGTTACAACAAAAAATGTTTGTGGTAAACTGCCCTTTCCCCGTAACCGATCTTCACCAAAATCAACAGACATTGAGTTCTCTATAGCTCAGGCACATATGTAACAAATTATTTGATTCTGTTTGAATTTACGGCAGTTATGGTTCGTCATATAAAAAATTACCCATGTTAAAACATAAAACATGAGATTTATAAAACATATCTAAGATTTATATTTAAAATCATTTTTGAAATAAAATATTTTCATAGAACCTACTAACGCTGGGGAAATCTGAGGAGCCAATCAGAGTTGGGCCTACCTGTCACTCTGCTGAATTTGGTGGAAAGCCCTGTCACTGTCGTCAAAGTATCAGCCTTGACAGGGTCCTCTTTTTCTTCAAAATGGGAGAGGAGGCTTGAGATGGAGTGAGTGACATGGTCCCCACCTCAATGAAGAACCCATTGTTTTATAAAAATATATTTAAATTTTGAAAACTGAAAATTCTTTTTTTGTTGTAAATATTTATATTTTATAATCAAAATGACTTTATCAAAAAACAAACATTATTTTTTTATAATAAGTACTTACATATGTTTCTTAATATGCTTACTTTTTCTTCAATGTTGATGATCATTTCCAAACATTCTGACAAAATTGTATCTACAGAACAGTTAACATTCCCCAGGTTTCCATTTCTGCTAATTTCTCATTACACCTTCCACTGACGTATTATTAACCATTTCATAAACTATCGTATAATCTTTTCAGATTTTGTGGTACAAAATCTGAAATTTTCAGATTGCCTGGCAACAAAATTATTTTATTTTCAACAATTACCATTGTTTGAAAAAGTTTAAATGAATTTTCAAGTACTTTACTCTTGTTAAAACGTAAAAGGTTGCCGGTAAACTACCCCTTCCCCATAACTGATCGTCACCAAACTCTAAAGGCCATGAGTACTCTACAATTCACTGACGTATGCAAAAAATTATTTGATTCTGTTTGAATTTGCGGCAGTTATCGTTTGCCATACAAAATACGCTTGATAAAAAACGTTGCAGGTAAACTACCCCTTCCCCTTAACCGATCTTCACCAAAATCAAAAGGCCTTAAGTTCCCTACAATTCAGTGATGTATGCAAAAAATAATTTGATTTTATTTGAATATGCGGCAGTTATCGTTCGTCATAGGAAAATTACCCTTGTTAAAACGTAAAACGTTGCTGGTAAACTATCCCTTCCCCTTAACCGATCTTCACCAAAAACAATAGGTCTTGTAAACTCTACAATTCAGAGTTGCATGCAAAAAATTATTTGATTCTGTTTGAATTTGCGGCTGTTATCGTTTGCCATAGAAAATACCCTTGTTAAAACATAAAAAGTTGCTGGTAAACTACCCCTTTCCCTTAACCGATCTTCACCAAAAACAATAGGTCTTGAGAACTCCATAATTCAGAGCTGTATGCGAAATTGATTCTGATTGAATTTGCGGCTGTTATCGTTTGCAAAAATAAATATCGGTATCGAGAACCATACATGACTTCCATGTTCTAAGATTTATATTTAAAATCATATTCGAAATGAAATATTTCCATAGAAACTACTTCTTTCTACTTATTGTTTCAGCCTTAACCACAGTACTGTGGTCACTAACGCATACCACCTCACGTTTTCGCACTCGATTTTCACAGCTCATGGCAGTCGATGGAACTGCCGAAAAGTCTGGTTTTTCAGAAAACATTGGACTATGGCTAAACAGCCCGGGATCGAATTTTAACAAAGAACTACTTCTTTGTTGCTGATAACGTAGTACACATATACAAAATTCTCCCATCTCCCTTCAAATATAATTTTCATTAATAGAAAATTACCCCCACCCCGTTCACCTAATCTATTCATTTATAGATATTTCATCTACGTTTCTACAGTGGATTATTGTGAGCTTCTTATTAGGATACATTATTTATCAAAATTAAGTACTTTACCCTTGTTAAAACATAAAACGTTGCCGGTAAACTACCCCTCTCCCTTACCCGATCTTCACCAAAAACAACAGATCTTGCAAACTCTACAATTCAGGGGTGTATGCAGAACATTATTTGATTCTGTTTGAATTTGCGGCAGTTAAAAAAAAAATTACCCTTCTTAAAACATAAAATGTTGCTGGTAAACTACCCCTTTCCCTTAACCGATCTTCAACAAAATCAACAGACCTTGAGTTCTCTTTAATTCAAAAAGGTATGCAAAAACGTAGTCGATTCAGTTTGAATTTGCGGCAGTTATCGTTCGTCATATAAAAAATTACCCTTGTTAAAACATAAAATGTTGCAGGTAAACTTCCCCGTTCCCTTAACCGATCTTCACCAACACCAACATGACTTGAGAACGCTAAAATTCAGAGCCGTATGCAAAACATTATTTGATTCTGTTTTAATTTGCGGCTGTTATCGTTTGCCATAGACAAAATTACCCCCGATAAAAAACTTTGCTTGTAAACTACCCCTTTCCCTTAACCAATCTTCACCAAAATCAATAGGTCTTGAGTACTCTACAAATCAGGGCTACATGCAAAAAATTAGTTGATTCTGTTTGAAATTGCGACTCTTATCATTTGCCATAGGAAATACCCTTTTAAAACATAAAACGTTGCTGGTAAACTACCCCTTTCCCTTAACCGATCTTCACCTAAAACAACAGGTCTTGAGTACTTCACAGATTAGGGCTGTATGCAAAATATTATTTGATTCTGTTTGAATTTGCGGCTCTTGTCGTTTGCCATATAAAATACCCTTTTAAAACATAAAACTTAGCCGGTAAACTACGCCTCTCCCTTAACCGATCTTCACCAAAATCAATATATCTTGAGAATTCTGCAATCTAGGGCTGTATGCAAATAATCATTTGATTCTGTTTGAATTTGCGGCTGTTATCGTTTGCCATATAAAATATCGGTATGGAGAACCATACATGACTTCCATATTCTAAGATTTATAGTTAAAATCATTTTCAGCCAAACAGCCAGGGAAGGAATTTTAACAAAAAAATACTTCTTTCTTGCCAATAACGTAGTACACATATAAAAAATATTATCCCCTCCCCCTTCAACTATAATTTTGATTTATAGAAAATTACCCTCAGCCCGTTCAACTAGCCTCTTCATTTATAGATATTTCATCTACGTTTCTACAGTGGATTATTAAGATCTTATCAGGATACTTTATCAAAATTAAGTACTTTACTCATGTTACAACAAAAAATGTTTGTGGTAAACTGCCCTTTCCCCGTAACCGATCTTCACCAAAATCAACAGACATTGAGTTCTCTATAGCTCAGGCATAAATGTAACAAATTATTTGATTCTGTTTGAATTTACGGCAGTTATGGTTCGTCATATAAAAAATTACCCATGTTAAAACATAAAACATGAGATTTATAAAACATATCTAAGATTTATATTTAAAATCATTTTTGAAATAAAATATTTTCATAAAACCTACTAACGCTGGGGAAATCTGAGGAGCCAATCAGAGTTGGGCCTACCTGTCACTCTGCTGAACTTGGTGGAAAGCCCTGTCACTGTCGTCAAAGTATCAGCCTTGACAGGGTCCTCTTTTTCTGCAAAATGGGAGAGGAGGCTTGAGATGGAGTGAGTGACATGGTCCCCACCTCAATGAAGAACCCATTGTTTTATAAAAATATATTTAAATTTTGAAAACTGAAAATTCTTTTTTTGTTGTAAATATTTATATTTTATAATCAAAATGACTTTATCAAAAAACAAACATTATTTTTTTATAATAAGTACTTACATATGTTTCTTAATATGCTTACTTTTTCTTCAATGTTGATGATCATTTCCAAACATTCTGACAAAATTGTATCTACAGAACAGTTAACATTCCCCAGGTTTCCATTTCTGCTAATTTCTCATTACACCTTCCACTGACGTATTATTAACCATTTCATAAACTATCGTATAATCTTTTCAGATTTTGTGGTACAAAATCTGAAATTTTCAGATTGCCTGGCAACAAAATTATTTTATTTTCAACAATTACCATTGTTTGAAAAAGTTTAAATGAATTTTCAAGTACTTTACTCTTGTTAAAACGTAAAAGGTTGCCGGTAAACTACCCCTTCCCCATAACTGATCGTCACCAAACTCTAAAGGCCATGAGTACTCTACAATTCACTGACGTATGCAAAAAATTATTTGATTCTGTTTGAATTTGCGGCAGTTATCGTTTGCCATAGAAAATACGCTTGATAAAAAACGTTGCAGGTAAACTACCCCTTCCCCTTAACCGATCTTCACCAAAATCAAAAGGCCTTAAGTTCCCTACAATTCAGTGGTGTATGCAAAAAATAATTTGATTTTATTTGAATATGCGGCAGTTATCGTTCGTCATAGGAAAATTACCCTTGTTAAAACGTAAAACGTTGCTGGTAAACTATCCCTTCCCCTTAACCGATCTTCACCAAAAACAATAGGTCTTGTAAACTCTACAATTCAGAGTTGCATGCAAAAAATTATTTGATTCTGTTTGAATTTGCGGCTGTTATCGTTTGCCATAGAAAATACCCTTGTTAAAACATAAAAAGTTGCTGGTAAACTACCCCTTTCCCTTAACCGATCTTCACCAAAAACAATAGGTCTTGAGAACTCCATAATTCAGAGCTGTATGCGAAATTGATTCTGTTTGAATTTGCGGCTGTTATCGTTTGCAAAAAAATATCGGTATGGAGAACCATACATGACTTCCATGTTCTAAGATTTATATTTAAAATCATATTCGAAATGAAATATTTCCATAGAAACTACTTCTTTCTACTTATTGTTTCAGCCTTAACCACAGTACTGTGGTCACTAACGCATACCACCTCACGTTTTCGCACTCGATTTTCACAGCTCATGGCAGTCGATGGCACTGCCGAAAAGTCTGGTTTTTCAGAAAACATTGGACTATGGCTAAACAGCCCGGGATCGAATTTTAACAAAGAACTACTTCTTTGTTGCTGATAACGTAGTACACATATACAAAATTCTCCCATCTCCCTTCAAATATAATTTTCATTAATAGAAAATTACCCCCACCCCGTTCACCTAACCTATTCATTTATAGATATTTCATCTACGTTTCTACAGTGGATTATTGTGAGCTCCTTATTAGGATACATTATTTATCAAAATTAAGTACTTTACCCTTGTTAAAACATAAAACGTTGCCGGTAAACTACCCCTCTCCCTTACCTGATCTTCACCAAAAACAACAGATCTTGCAAACTCTACAATTCAGGGGTGTATGCAGAACATTATTTGATTCTGTTTGAATTTGCGGCAGTTAAAAAAAAAATTACCCTTCTTAAAACATAAAATGTTGCTGGTAAACTACCCCTTTCCCTTAACCGATCTTCAACAAAATCAACAGACATTGAGTTCTCTTTAATTCAAAAAGGTATGCAAAAACGTAGTCGATTCAGTTTGAATTTGAGCAGTTATCGTCCGTCATATAAAAAATTACCCTTGTTAAAACATAAAATGTTGCTGGTAAACTACCCCGTTCCCTTAACCGATCTTCACCAACACCAACATGACTTGAGAACGCTACAATTCAGAGCCGTATGCAAAACATTATTTGATTCTGTTTGAATTTGCGGCTGTTATCGTTTGCCATAGACAAAATTACCACCGATAAAAAACTTTGCTGGTAAACTACCCCTTTCCCTCAACCAATTTTCACCAAAATCAATAGGTCTTGAGTACTCTACAAATCAGGGCTACATGCAAAAAATTATTTGATTCTGTTTGAAATTGCGACTCCTATCATTTGCCATAGGAAATACCCTTTTAAAACATAAAACGTTGCTGGTAAACTACCCCTTTCCCTTAACCGATCTTCACCTAAAACAACAGGTCTTGAGTACTTCACAGATTAGGGCTGTATGCAAAATATTATTTGATTCTGTTTGAATTTGCGGCTCTTGTCGTTTGCCATATAAAATACCCTTTTAAAACATAAAACTTAGCCGGTAAACTACGCCTCTCCCTTAACCGATCTTCACCAAAATCAATATATCTTGAGAATTCTACAATCTAGGGCTGTATGCAAATAATCATTTGATTCTGTTTGAATTTGCGGCTGTTATCGTTTGCCATATAAAATATCGGTATGGAGAACCATACATGACTTCCATATTCTAAGATTTATATTTAAAATCATTTTCAGCCAAACAGCCAGGGAAGGAATTTTAACAAAAAAATACTTCTTTCTTGCCAATAACGTAGTACACATATAAAAAATATTATCCCCTCCCCCTTCAACTATAATTTTGATTTATAGAAAATTACCCTCAGCCCGTTCAACTAGCCTCTTCATTTATAGATATTTCATCTACGTTTCTACAGTGGATTATTAAGATCTTATCAGGATACTTTATCAAAATTAAGTACTTTACTCATGTTACAACAAAAAATGTTTCAGGTAAACTGCCCTTTCCCCGTAACCGATCTTCACCAAAATCAACAGACATTGAGTTCTCTATAGCTCAGGCACATATGTAAAAAATTATTTGATTCTGTTTGAATTTACGGCAGTTATGGTTCGTCATATAAAAAATTACCCATGTTAAAACATAAAACATGAGATTTATAAAACATATCTAAGATTTATATTTAAAATCATTTTTGAAATAAAATATTTTCATAGAACCTACTAACGCTGGGGAAATCTGAGGAGCCAATCAGAGTTGGGCCTACCTGTCACTCTGCTGAATTTGGTGGAAAGCCCTGTCACTGTCGTCAAAGTATCAGCCTTGACAGGGTCCTCTTTTTCTGCAAAATGGGAGAGGAGGCTTGAGATGGAGTGAGTGACATGGTCCCCACCTCAATGAAGAACCCATTGTTTTATAAAAATATATTTAAATTTTGAAAACTGAAAATTCTTTTTTTGTTGTAAATATTTATATTTTATAATCAAAATGACTTTATCAAAAAACAAACATTATTTTTTTATAATAAGTACTTACATATGTTTCTTAATATGCTTACTTTTTCTTCAATGTTGATGATCGTTTCCAAACATTCTGACAAAATTGTATCTACAGAACAGTTAACATTCCCCAGGTTTCCATTTCTGCTAATTTCTCATTACACCTTCCACTGACGTATTATTAACCATTTCATAAACTATCGTATAATCTTTTCAGATTTTGTGGTACAAAATCTGAAATTTTCAGATTGCCTGGCAACAAAATTATTTTATTTTCAACAATTACCATTGTTTGAAAAAGTTTAAATGAATTTTCAAGTACTTTACTCTTGTTAAAACGTAAAAGGTTGCCGGTAAACTACCCCTTCCCCATAACTGATCGTCACCAAACTCTAAAGGCCATGAGTACTCTACAATTCACTGACGTATGCAAAAAATTATTTGATTCTGTTTGAATTTGCGGCAGTTATCGTTTGCCATACAAAATACGCTTGATAAAAAACGTTGCAGGTAAACTACCCCTTCCCCTTAACCGATCTTCACCAAAATCAAAAGGCCTTAAGTTCCCTACAATTCAGTGATGTATGCAAAAAATAATTTGATTTTATTTGAATATGCGGCAGTTATCGTTCGTCATAGGAAAATTACCCTTGTTAAAACGTAAAACGTTGCTGGTAAACTATCCCTTCCCCTTAACCGATCTTCACCAAAAACAATAGGTCTTGTAAACTCTACAATTCAGAGTTGCATGCAAAAAATTATTTGATTCTGTTTGAATTTGCGGCTGTTATCGTTTGCCATAGAAAATACCCTTGTTAAAACATAAAAAGTTGCTGGTAAACTACCCCTTTCCCTTAACCGATCTTCACCAAAAACAATAGGTCTTGAGAACTCCATAATTCAGAGCTGTATGCGAAATTGATTCTGTTTGAATTTGCGGCTGTTATCGTTTGCAAAAAAAATATCGGTATGGAGAACCATACATGACTTCCATGTTCTAAGATTTATATTTAAAATCATATTCGAAATGAAATATTTCCATAGAAACTACTTCTTTCTACTTATTGTTTCAGACTTAACCACAGTACTGTGGTCACTAACGCATACCACCTCACGTTTTCGCACTCGATTTTCACAGCTCATGGCAGTCGATGGCACTGCCGAAAAGTCTGGTTTTTCAGAAAACATTGGACTATGGCTAAACAGCCCGGGATCGAATTTTAACAAAGAACTACTTCTTTGTTGCTGATAACGTAGTACACATATACAAAATTCTCCCATCTCCCTTCAAATATAATTTTCATTAATAGAAAATTACCCCCACCCCGTTCACCTAACCTATTCATTTATAGATATTTCATCTACGTTTCTACAGTGGATTATTGTTAGCTCCTTATTAGGTTACATTATTTATCAAAATTAAGTACTTTACCCTTGTTAAAACATAAAACGTTGCCGGTAAACTACCCCTCTCCCTTACCCGATCTTCACCAAAAACAACAGATCTTGCAAACTCTACAATTCAGGGGTGTATGCAGAACATTATTTGATTCTGTTTGAATTTGCGGCAGTTAAAAAAAAATTACCCTTCTTAAAACATAAAATGTTGCTGGTAAACTACCCCTTTCCCTTAACCGATCTTCAACAAAATCAACAGACATTGAGTTCTCTTTAATTCAAAAAGGTATGCAAAAACGTAGTCGATTCAGTTTGAATTTGAGCAGTTATCGTCCGTCATATAAAAAATTACCCTTGTTAAAACGTAAAAGGTTGCAGGTAAACTACCCCTTCCCCATAACTGATCTTCACCAAACTCTAAAGGCCATGAGTACTCTACAATTCACTGACGTATGCAAAAAATTATTTGATTCTGTTTGAATATGCGGCTGTTATCGCTTGCCATAGAAAATACCCTTGTTAAAAAAACGTTGTTGGTAAACTAACCGTTTCCCTTAACCGATCTTCACCAAAAACAACAGGTCTTGAGAACTCTACAATTCAGGGCTGTATGCGAAACATTATTTGATTCTGTTTGAATATGCGGCTGTTATCGCTTGCCATAGAAAATACCCTTGTTAAAAAAACGTTGTTGGTAAACTAACCGTTTCCCTTAACCGATCTTCACCAAAAACAACAGGTCTTGAGAACTCTACAATTCAGGGCTGTATGCGAAACATTATTTGATTCTGTTTGAATATGCGGCTGTTATCGTTTGCCATAGGAAATACCCTTGTTAAAACATAAAACGTTACTGGTAAACTACCCCTTTCCCTTAACCGATCTTCAACAAAATCAACAGACCTTGAGTTCTCTTTAATTCAAAAAGGTATGCAAAAACGTAGTCGATTCAGTTTGAATTTGCGGCAGTTATCGTTCGTCATATAAAAAATTACCCTTGTTAAAACATAAAATGTTGCTGGTAAACTACCCAGGTCCCTTAACCGATCTTCACCAACACCAACATGACTTGAGAATGCTACAATTGAGAGCCGTATGCAAAACATTATTTGATTCTGTTTGAATTTGCGGCTGTTATCATTTGCCATAGACAAAATTACCACCGATAAAAAACTTTGCTGGTAAACTACCCCTTTCCCTTAACCAATCTTCACCAAAATCAATAGGTCTTGAGTACTCTACAAATCAGGGCTACATGCAAAAAATTAGTTGATTCTGTTTGAAATTGCGACTCTTATCATTTGCCATAGGAAATACCCTTTTAAAACATAAAACGTTGCTGGTAAACTACCCCTTTCCCTTAACCGATCTTCACCTAAAACAACAGGTCTTGAGTACTTCACAGATTAGGGCTGTATGCAAAATATTATTTGATTCTGTTTGAATTTGCGGCTCTTATCGTTTGCCATATAAAATACCCTTTTAAAACATAAAACGTAGCCGGTAAACTACGCCTCTCCCTTAACCGATCTTCACCAAAATCAATATATCTTGAGAATTCTACAATCTAGGGCTGTATGCAAATAATCATTTGATTCTGTTTGAATTTGCGGCTGTTATCGTTTGCCATATAAAATATCGGTATGGAGAACCATACATGACTTCCATATTCTAAGATTTATATTTAAAATCATTTTCAGCCAAACAGCCAGGGAAGGAATTTTAACAAAAAAATACTTCTTTCTTGCCAATAACGTAGTACACATATAAAAAATATTATCCCCTCCCCCTTCAACTATAATTTTGATTTATAGAAAATTACCCTCAGCCCGTTCAACTAGCCTCTTCATTTATAGATATTTCATCTACGTTTCTACAGTGGATTATTAAGATCTTATCAGGATACTTTATCAAAATTAAGTACTTTACTCATGTTACAACAAAAAATGTTTCAGGTAAACTGCCCTTTCCCCGTAACCGATCTTCACCAAAATCAACAGACATTGAGTTCTCTATAGCTCAGGCACATATGTAAAAAATTATTTGATTCTGTTTGAATTTACGGCAGTTATGGTTCGTCATATAAAAAATTACCCATGTTAAAACATAAAACATGAGATTTATAAAACATATCTAAGATTTATATTTAAAATCATTTTTGAAATAAAATATTTTCATAGAACCTACTAACGCTGGGGAAATCTGAGGAGCCAATCAGAGTTGGGCCTACCTGTCACTCTGCTGAATTTGGTGGAAAGCCCTGTCACTGTCGTCAAAGTATCAGCCTTGACAGGGTCCTCTTTTTCTGCAAAATGGGAGAGGAGGCTTGAGATGGAGTGAGTGACATGGTCCCCACCTCAATGAAGAACCCATTGTTTTATAAAAATATATTTAAATTTTGAAAACTGAAAATTCTTTTCTTGTTGTAAATATTTATATTTTATAATCAAAATGACTTTATCAAAAAACAAACATTATTTTTTTATAATAAGTACTTATATATGTTTCTTAATATGCTTACTTTTTCTTCAATGTTGATGATCATTTCCAAACATTCTGACAAAATTGTATCTACAGAACAGTTAACATTCCCCAGGTTTCCATTTCTGCTAATTTCTCATTACACCTTCCACTGACGTATTATTAACCATTTCATAAACTATCGTATAATCTTTTCAGATTTTGTGATACAAAATCTGAAATTTTCAGATTGCCTGGCAACAAAATTATTTTATTTTCAACAATTACCATTGTTTGAAAAAGTTTAAATGAATTTTCAAGTACTTTACTCTTGTTAAAACGTAAAAGGTTGCAGGTAAACTACCCCTTCCCCATAACTGATCTTCACCAAACTCTAAAGGCCATGAGTACTCTACAATTCACTGACGTATGCAAAAAATTATTTGATTCTGTTTGAATATGCGGCTGTTATCGCTTGCCATAGAAAATACCCTTGTTAAAAAAACGTTGTTGGTAAACTAACCGTTTCCCTTAACCGATCTTCACCAAAAACAACAGGTCTTGAGAACTCTGCAATTCAGGGCTGTATGCGAAACATTATTTGATTCTGTTTGAATTTGCGGCTGTTATCGTTTGCCAAAAAAAAAAAATTTCCCTTGATTAAAAAAACCGTTGCAGGTAAACTACCCCTTCCCCTCAACCGAACTTCACCAAAAACAATAGCTCGCGAGTACTCTACAAATCAAGGCTGTATGCCAAAAATTATTTGATTCTGTTTGAATTTGCGGCAGTTATCGTTTGCCATAGGAAATACCCTTGTTAAAACATAAAACGTTACTGGTAAACTACCCCTTTCCCTTAACCGATCTTCAACAAAATCAACAGACCTTGAGTTCTCTTTAATTCAAAAAGGTATGCAAAAACGTAGTCGATTCAGTTTGAATTTGCGGCAGTTATCGTTCGTCATATAAAAAATTACCCTTGTTAAAACATAAAATGTGGCTGGTAAACTACCCCGTTCCCTTAACCGATCTTCACCAACACCAACATGACTTGAGAACGCTACAATTCAGAGCCGTATGCAAAACATTATTTGATTCTGTTTGAATTTGCGGCTGTTATCGTTTGCCATATACAAAATTACCCCCGATAAAAAACTTTGATGGTAAACTACCCCTTTCCCTTAACCAATCTTCACCAAAATCAATAGGTCTTGAGTACTCTACAAATCAGGGCTACATGCAAAAAATTATTTGATTCTGTTTGAAATTGCGACTCTTATCATTTGCCATAATAAATACCCTTTTAAAACATAAAACGTTGCTGGTAAACTACCCCTTTCCCTTAACCGATCTTCACCTAAAACAACAGGTCTTGAGTACTTCACAGATTAGGGCTGTATGCAAAATATTATTTGATTCTGTTTGAATTTGCGGCTCTTGTCGTTTGCCATATAAAATACCCTTTTAAAACATAAAACTTAGCCGGTAAACTACGCCTCTCCCTTAACCGATCTTCACCAAAATCAATATATCTTGAGAATTCTACAATCTAGGGCTGTATGCAAATAATCATCAGAAAATTATTTGATTCTGTTTGAATATGCGGCTGTTATCGCTTGCCATAGAAAATACCCTTGTTAAAAAAACGTTGTAGGTAAACTACCCCTTTCCCTTAACCGATCTTTACCAAAAACAATAGCTCGCGAGTACTCTACAAATCAGGGGTGTATGAAAAAAATTATTTGATTCTGTTTGAATTTGCGGCAGTTATCGTTTGCCATATGAAATACCCTTGTTAAAACATAAAACGTTACGGGTAAACTACCCCTTTCCCTTAACCGATCTTCACCAAAAACAATAGGTCTTGAGAACTCTATAAGTGAGGGCTGTATGCGAAACATTATTTGATTCTGTTTGAATTTGCGTCTGTTATCGTTTTGCAAACAAAAAATTTCCCTTGATAAAAAAAACCGTTGCCGGTAAACTACCCCTTCCCCTCAACCGATCTTCACCAAAAACAATAGGTCGCGAGTCCTCTGCAAATCAGGGCTGTATGCAAAACATTATTTGATTCTGTTTGAATTTGCGGCAGTTATCGTTTGCCATAGAAAAAAAATCTACAGACACACAGACAGACACACAGACAGACAGACAGACAGACAGACAGACAGACAGACAGACAGACAGACAGACACACAGACAATTTTCGGAAAACGACTTTTTTTCATGTTTTGAGTGTAGTAGAATCAGAATCTGCAATAATCTCGAACACGATTTTTTTTGCCATCACCATACTTCCATTCCTTAAGGAATATGGAAGTAATACCCTCCTTAAAACATAAAACGTTGCCGGTAAACTACCCCTTTTCCTTAACCGATCTTCACCAAAAACAATAGGTCTTGAGAACTCTACAATTCAGGGCTGTATGCAAAAGAGTAGTTGATTCTCTTTGAATTTGCGGCTGTTATCGTTTGCCATAGAAAACAATTATCCTTGATTAAAAAAAACCGTTGCAGGTAAACTACCCCTTTCCCTCAACCGATCTTCACCAAAAACAATAGGTCGTGAGTACTCTACAAACCAGGGCTGTATGCAAAAAATTGTTTGATTCTGTGTGAATTTGCGGCTGTTATCGTTTGCCATAGAAAAAAAATCTGTAGACAGACAGACAGACAGACACACAGATAGACAGACAGACAGTCACACAGACACTTTTCGAAAAACTACTTTTTTTCATGTTTTGAGTGTAGTACAATCAGAATCTGCAATAATCTCGAACACGATTATTTTTGCCATCACCATACTTCCATTTCCTTAAGGAATATGGAAGTAATAAACATGAATGTGGCCAGAAATAACGCGAATTTTGCGTGTGTGTGCGCGTGTGTGTGCGCGCGCGCGCGTGTGTGTCTACCCTGCCTTTTTATTGCGGTAGTCATAATAATAAAATGGAAACGTAAACATTACATAACTGAGATATGCTTGCCTGCCACGAACGATATATTTTCTCTCATACATGATTTACATTAAAATGAAAAAATTATAATTTAATGCCTGGCAACAAAATTATTTTATTTTTAACAATTACCATTGTTTGAAAAAGTTTAAATGAATGTTCAAGTACTTTACTGTTGTTAAAACGTAAAAGGTTGCTGGTAAACTACCATTTCCCGTTAACTGATCTTCACCAAAATCAAAACGCCTTGAGTTCTCTACAATTTAGGGGTGTATGCAAAAAATTATTTGATTCTGTTTGAATATGCGGCAGTTATCTTTCGTCATAGAAAAAATTACCCTTGTTAAAACATAAAACGTTGCTGGTAAACTACCCCTTTCCCTTAACCGATCTTCACCAAAAACAATAGGTCTTGAGAACTCCGTAATTCAGGGTTGTATGCGAAACATTATTTGATTCTGTTTGAATTTGCGGCTGTTATCGTTTGCCCAAAAAAATTACCCTTGATAAAAAAAGAACTTTTGCTGGTAAACTACCCCTTTCTCTCAACCGATCTTCACCAAAAACAATAGGTCGTGAGTACTCTACAAATCAGGGCTGTATGCAAAAATTATTTGATTCTGTTTGAATTTGCGGCTGTTATCGTTTGCCATAGAAAAAAAAATCTAGAGACACATAGACACTTTTCGAAATACGACTTTTTTCATGTTTTGAGTGTAGTACAATCAGAATCTGCAATAATCTCGAACACGATTTTTTTTGCCATCACCATACTTCCATTTCCTTAAGGAATATGGACGTAAAAATCTATAGACACACAGACAGACACATAGGCACATAGACACACAGACACAGACACAGACACAGAGACACTTTTCGAAAAATGACTTTTTTCATGTTTTGAGTGTAGTACAATCAGAATCTGCAATAATCTCGCACACGATTTTTTTTGCCATCACCATACTTCCATTTCCTTAAGGAATTTAACACACTTTGACTCTAATTAACCTTGGTATGCCCCACGGTCATTGGGAGCCATTTAATTTAATGCTATAAATGGGAGTGGCAATTAATTAAGTAATTAGGGTTGCCGTACCATTTATGTTAGAGCGAAATTATGCTAATTGTAAGTATTATTGGATTTTCCAAATGTGGATTAGTAAATTGTATCTCATTAACTTCGTGTATTAACTAAGAGTTATGATGGACGTTAACTTGAATACATATATAAAAGTATTTCATACTCGTCAGACTAGACTCAACACAGTCGTTAAATAAATATGATTTATGAGTCTGTTAATCGGACGTTTCAATGGTCGAGTTTGTTGTGTCCATTGATACTTAGCATAACTTTTGAGACTCTTTGTGAAATGCTTAGAATGAAATAAATTAATAATCGAGGTTAAATTTCAATAATGAACGCAAGATTAAATATAAAATAATTACTTATTTATTATATTTGTTATTCAAGTAAGTTACTATATCCTGCAAATACATATATAATATAAACACATAATAACAAAATACAATTTGTACGTTGTTTCCTGAAAACACAAACATATGTTACATCCAAATGCAGTAAATAATATACATATACAAACATATACGAACAATAAACAATCAACAAATATATTTTATCCCTACCTAAATGCGTTCATTATTCTCAGATGATGAATTACGTTAATGTTGCTTTATAAAATTTATGATTCATATGATTTATATATAATCTCTTGGGGTTTGTTCTTTGAAAAGAGGAAACAGTGCAGTAGTATATATTACTAAGATTTAATAGACATAAAAGCTTATCTCGTGAGAGTGTTTATCCAATATTCCGCCGGTGTGAGATGACGTTTGCTGGAGGACTCGTCGTGCATCTTACTCACTGTTATGAAAAGCACTAATCACTTCACTTCACTAAATCTTCACTCCCGTTATGTGTACGGTGTTGTTGTACCTCGCTGATATCGGGTGTTTGGAGTTCAAATATTGAGATGTTAATATTGTCATTAAGCTGAATTGCTCTGAGAGTTTGCCGTGTTCGTGTCCATGATTAACTGTTCCGTCTATCTGGATGTAGTGTATACTGTGTGCTTAATTGTTCGATATAGTTCATTCAGTTAATTGTTCAACGTAGTGACTCATTGTACTGTGAGAGTGTTTGAAATGTCACTCACTGTTATACTTTGGAATGTTAATTACTTGTGTTATTATGTTCGCGTCGGTTGTAGTTTCAAGTCCCGTGCGCACTATAGTTCATCAGAATATATACGTTTGTCGCACAGACTTGTGTGTAAGTGAGACTATATCGTATGTCTAAGTTCACTTGTGAATTCACCGAATTGTAAGTTCGGTCGGTCGCGCAAACTGTTGCTATCACTGAATGTATTACCGTTCCGACTATAACCAACCGTCTGACTGTCGTACGTACTGACTTATTAACTTATGACCGATTGACTTGTAGACTGTAGACTCTAGACTACCGCTCCGCGTCTTCGCAAAACAGTTTTATTGAAACATCTTACCCATAAGTCTAGATTCTGGATTTCTACGCCCTCTCGGATCTGTGATTGGTCCTACAAATTCCTACTCCTCTGCAGATCTCATCCTCTGTTTCACGATTCGTCGTCCGAACCCTTCTTACTCTCTCCACGAGCTCTTTTAGAAGATGCTTGACGCTGGTTGGTCGTCGTCATCCCCGGAGTATTCCATGTGACGAACGTGGTACGGATTCTAAGAAACTAGAGCAATTTTCCGGCTGTCTGTCAACCTTTGTTTAGACTTTGTCAAGGTTCTGACCGATCTTTTGTTAACAGACTGCAGAGTCCTGGTTAATTGTTCAAGTTATTCGTTGTTCGTTCCGCCGATTATCAACCCTTCGCTGGAGTCGTCTCTCGTCGATTCCACGCTTTCCAGTCGTAAATCTCAGTAAACTGTCAAAGGTTTTTTTTCACGCTGTGCAGGGTGTACTGGCAGTATTCACTGAGTCTACGTTCTATTGTTTATCTGTTCGTTGAGATTGCTCTGTACTCCTTTGTAGCAGAGTGAAGCCTTTCATATTTGTGTTCGTTACACTTCACCTCCACAGCAGGCGTTCCATTTCGTTTCCGCGTAACTCGGCAGCTGGACGAAGTCTTTGTTTTCCATTGCTGGGTGCTGTAAATTGTAACAAACTGCGAGCTGTCAACGACGCCCTCAAATTCTTATTGTGTGCTGTACACAGACGTTTTTTCTTTGTCTTCGCACTGGCGTCGGGTTTGACGTGTCGCTAATTCGTCATTATTTACGACCTGGGCTTGTGTCCGTCGACTCGAGTGTGGGAACGTGCCACTTGATCGAGGAATTAAAATTTTTTTAAATTTCGATCACTACATTGTCCCCAAATTGGATTGGATGTTGGGCTTCAGGAGACATCTGATCCAATTTCTGCGCTCTGTCCCAGTCGTGGACGTCTACTTTGGAATGGACATGGTTGACTGACATATATCTCTCATAGGAAGCAATTAATTGTTATTCCCTATCTTGATGTTTTATATGGTCATATGAATTTATTGCCGCTCATCTGAGTGAAATGAACGCATTTTCTACATTTTATCCGTCTACATGCGGACTATACAATACGATTTTATGTAAATAATTGAATTTAAGACATATACATCTGTCCATTTGACAGTTTGTTTAGTTATCGTTTACATTCTTTCGTTCTATCTATATACAACGTAATAGATAAGCTGCAGGTTAGCTATCAATTAGATTAATCGACCATATGTCGATGGATTATATAGCAATAAAATAATTTTTAAACTTGCTATTATTACCTCAAGACTATAGTTGCTACAAACAAATATATACATATGATTAGCTTGTGCCATATTATAAACAATTTACACTGATAAATGAAATATACATATTAACTAAACAATTGAGGAATCAGCATACTTCATGATGCATACCCAAACGCTTACTCTTAAAGTTATAAAACAATTGTCCATTTTTGAATTTCTAATTACATAAACAAATTATTCGAATCTCTACATTTTAACACGTTATTATTATTCACAATTATTAATGTCTTTAGTGTCCTGTATCATAGTGTCATAATGTCCTTCTGACACATGGTACACGTCAACAAATCACTTTATGTATATATTGATGTTTACATGTCTAATTAACATAATGAATGACGAATATATGATGATCATGAACACGATTAATATTGAAATACGAACTAAACACAATATAGTAAAATGCACATCATTATTTGGTTAGCTGGACTGGCCGCGCGAGCAAATTACCTAACCTACGTCTTCTGCTAGCCGCCGGAGTCGTTGCTACCCACTCGTGTTATCCATACTTCCTTTCGCTGGCTCATGATACGCTTTAATTTGCCGTATGTTAAATTTCCCTCTCATCTTTCCGCTATCGCACTCCACGAGCTCATATGTGGCCTCGCCGATGATGCGGTTGATCTTATACGGTCCTGCGAAAAGTTCGAAGAACTTGTCAATTCTCCTCAACGTAGCGTCGGATTGGTGGTATGCTCTCACAAATACCTTGTCGCCAATCGTAAATTTTGTTATTTTCTTTCTCTCATTGCAGCGTTTCGCGTGCTTCTCCCTCTTCTCCTTTATCTTCACAAATATATTGTTTTCGCGTTTCCCTTCACTGCTAATGACTCCTTTGTCTAAGCATTGCTCCCATGCTCGTGTAGGTCTCGTACCGAGGTGTGCTTCATGAGGGGTAATTTCGATTTTCTCGTGGTACACCTCGTTTAGACACGCTTCAATCGTTTTTATGTACTGGGACCATTTAGTGTGTTGGTCACTTACGAAAACGCGGAACAAGTTTCCAAGTTGCCGGTTAATCCGCTCGGCAAGATTGGTACATGGATTACGTATTGCGGTAAACTTTGGTTGGATGTCCAACTCCTTTAAACCGTTGACCCATTTCCTGAAGGTGAACTGTGTCCCTTTGTCCGTCAAAATGGCCCTTGGACGTCCGAATAGTTCGCAATACGTTTTTATTCTCCGCAACGTCGTAGTGGTTGTTGCTCTTCGAAGGGTGAATAATTTGACATATTTTGTGAAATTATCCACTATGACTAATAAATATTTGACTCCACCCGTTCCTGTCGGTAGGGGTCCATAATAATCTGCGCTTACCAGATCTCCTTTGGCTGTAGGTATCACAGCGCGTGTGCCACCAAATAGCTCTTTGTTGTTGGTATCTTTGCACTTCTGGCAAACGTCACAGGTTTTAATATAAGTTTTTACTTTCTTTGACATCCGGTCGAATGTGAAATGTTCCTGGAGCATTTTAATACACTTTTTTGTTCCTAAATGTCGGAACATTTGATGGATTTCAGCAATTATGTCCCCAGATATGTTGCTAGGAACATATAGCTTCCATTCATTCTGCTGTCGCCTATATAACTTGTCGTTAACATATTGATAAAATTTATTTAATTTAGGGTCTGTATTTCCCTCCTTAATTTTAGTGATGATTGTTTTTAGCTTATCGTCTTCTATCTGGTGCTTTCCAATGTCTTGGATTAATTTCTGCACTTCAAGTTTCATTTTCACGGTGATGTGGTTGACTAAATATTCATGTGTGTTGTCGTGAATCTCTTCTAATTTTGTATCGTGTGGGTACCTACTTAAGATGTCGGCTACGATGTTATCCTTGCCCTTGCAATGAATTATGTCGAACTTTTGCACTGCGAGAATCCATCGCGTAATCCGAGAATTATTTAGATGGCATTTGTTTAAGAATGTCAACGCCTTGTTGTCAGTGATGATTGTTAACGGTTGTCCGAGAACGTATATGCGGAATTTTTCTAAGCATCTGACGATACTTAAAAGCTCCTTTTCTGTAGTATAGTAGTTCCGCTCAGCACCCTTGAATGTTTTACTAGTGAAGGCGATTACGCCAATTTCCCCGTCTTCATCGAGCTGGTAAAGTTGTCCTCCGTATACGTAATCACTAGCATCACATTGTATATAATACCTCTGGTCTGGGCGCGGAAATCTCAAAACTACAGCGTCAATAAATAGGTTTTTGACTCTGACAAAGCAGTCGTTTAATTCAGCCGTCCATACAAATTTGTGATCCTTCTTCAATAATTCATGGAGGGGTTGCGTTGTCTCCGCATATTTACTTGTGAAGCGGTTATAGAAATTAGTGAGGCCTAAGAAACCCTTTAACTGTTTCTGATTCTTGGGCTTAGGGAACTCCATAATGGCTTTCACTTTCTCTTCTGTAGCTTGGATGCCGCGTGTTGTTAGTTGGTATCCAAGATACGATATTTCTTTTCTGAAAAACTGCGACTTATTTAGGTTGACGGTCAAGTTAGTTTCGTTTAGATTATTTAACAATGCTTCTAAATGTGCTAAGTGTGTCTGAACATCGTCAGAATAACATAGGCAATCGTCTACGTATATTAGTGTGTTTTTCTTAACATTTTCATTTAAAACTGTATCCAATCCGCGTGTTAGTGCCGCAGAACTGGTACTAAGGCCGAATGGTGTGGCGGTGAATTGGTAGCACCTTCCCTCATACATGAACGCGGTATACTTTCTGCACTCTTCCTTCAATGGCACTTGCCAAAAGCTGCTGGACAAATCGACGGTAGATAGATAGCGCATCTCGCTACATCTTGCCAAGATTTCGTTTATTGGGGAAACGGCTTCATAGTCGGGAATTGTAACGCCGTTTATCTTTCTTGCGTCCAGGCATAAACGGACCCTTCCATCTCTTTTAATGACTGTTACGAGTGGATTTATGAACGGGCTCGTACATCTTTCAATCACACCGTATCGCAGCATTCTATCAATCTCGTCCTTTACTTTCTTTTGATAAGCGAGTGGTTCAGGCCAACCCCGTTGAAAGTAGGGCGTACTGTCCGTAACTTGAAACTCATGCTCGTATCCTTCTATCCTCCCCGGGCATTCCCTAAACACTCTTCTATTCTTAATAAGTATTTCCCTCAAATTTCCCAATATTTCCTCGTCTTGACAGTCCATACTTGCTATCTTCTCGTCGATGTTCCTCAAGATTTCTTCTTCTTCTCCATTATCCATTAGTTCCATGTTCATGATGGGTACGGCGTGCACCTCTTCATCAGCCGCATTCACTATTTCTATTTTCTTATTACCGATGTCGATGCGACATCCCACCTCCTGTAAAAAACTTATCCCTAATATACATTGTTTAATAAGGTCAGGTATAATTAAAAAGACACACTCATTTTTGATCCCGTCAATTTCAATGTCGCATAGTATTTGTTTTCTAATTAAATTGGACTTGTTCCCAACGGCACTAATGATTAGAGAATTCGTCATGGGTAAAATTTCATATGGTTCAATGTCCCTTTTGTTTGCGTTGAACCACTCTTCTGATAACCCATTAATAACCGAGCCGGTGTCGATAAGTGCCAAAACTTGAATGTTATTGTTAAATTTAATGAGTATTTCGGGACATTTTAATATCTGTTTAGTAATGTCCTCGTCGTATTCATGCAGTAGGTCCTCCCTCAGGTCAGGTACTAGGATATTGACATTATTCGTGGGGTTGTTTTTGTTGTCAAAAACTATGTCGTTCGCTGTGTAGGGGTGTTTTTTTTTTTGCTATTCTGGTCATTATTCGACCTTGAATTATTGTCGTCGGTAGCATGACTTGTGCTTGGCTTGGAGTTAATATACTCAACAGTGTTCAACATTCCGTGTTGTTTATTTTCGTAACGGTTTCCGCCATGCGGCCTTCCTTGCCAAACTGTTTTTTTTTCACCCTCGTTTTTGTTCACAAAGTTCCCAATGGGTCGTTCGCTAGTTCCGGTTTCCCTTTCGTTTGCTGCCCTATATTGCGTACGCCTGTTGCCTGCACTGTTTGACTGAATGCTCGTATATTCAGTGATCAAGGCTTCAAAATTGGGTATGGTGACGATCCCGCGTGTGATAACGGCGATCTGCAAGTCCCTCCCAAAGTGCCTCGAGATTTTTCTTATCAGTTGGCGGTCGGTCAATGCTGGAGTTAATTGCCGGCTTTCTAAAAGGATTCGTTCGATGTATTGGATAGCCGTAACCGGTCCGTGCCATTCAAATTTTCCGTACTCGAGGTTGTCGCGGATATGTCCTGTCGTTCCAACCCCCAATACTTCAATGTGAATGCCTCCTTGAATTCTTCGAAGGTGTTTATTTGGTCCCGGATCACACGCCACCATATACTTGCGTCCTTCTCTAGGTGCTTACCGATCCACTTGATGTCGCTGTTCGGGTAATATGTTTCTTGAAACTCCGACAATTCCTTCAGGAACTCCATCGGGAATCTGTCGGTTCCGTCATACTTCAGCTCCACCTGTACTTGTCCGTTGACTGTCCTGTGAGGCCCAGACTCCCCATCGGTGATCTGTCGCCGCAGTCTCTCTACTTGACACCTGAGTTCCTGAATGTGGGTCGTCTTTTCTTTGACGTTTTCGTCAAGCTTCTGTTCGGTCGTCTTTTGTCGGCCGTCTACTTCATCGATTTTATGTTGGAGTGTGTTGTTGGCTTCACCTATCTCTTGTTGCTGCTGTCGATGTGTGTGATGTATTTCGGTCTTCAGTTCTTCCTGTTTCTTCTGATTATTATTGATGTGTAGTTCTAGCTTATTGTGAACCTTCTTTATACTAGATTGTGTGGTCTGTGCAAGGTTTTTAAGTTCTTGGTGGTCCGACTCTCGGGCTTCCCATACTTCTTCAAACTTCTTAGTGGTGTCATCTTTTATTTCTCTTTTAGCGTCCTCCTGTTTCTTCAAGACTTCGCTTATCTTATCGTCGCAACTGGTCTTATGGTCACGCATTTCCGATCGTATAAGCGTGAGTTGTTCGGCCATCTGTTGCTTGACGTCTTCTTTACGAATATTAAAATTTTCGTTAATTTTATCGAATTTCTGATTGATTTCCTCCTTCTGTTGATCGAATTTCCGATTGATTTCTTCTTTAATTTCTTCCTTCTGTTGATCGAATTTTGCGTTGATTTCCTCCTTCTGTTGATCGAATTTCTGATTGATTTCTTGAATTACTTCAAGTTTCTTGCTCATGAAGTCCATCAATGATTGTAATGTGACTTCTCCTTGTTGTTGGGAGTTCTGTGGTTGCTGTGACTCCTGTCCCCGCGCCAGGGATACTTCTGACGTCTCCTCAGTCATATTTGGTTCGACTGAATTTTCTTCGCTGTTGTCGGGTGCGCCTAACTGGTTGTTAACGTCAAAGTCCATGCTGTCAGAACTACCGCTAGCCATTTTAGCCTTGCTTCGCGTTATCATTTACCAGTCAAGCTAACCTTACACTTATTTAATATCTTATGTACTATATTATTTTAATTAATCTAAACACTACTGCCTGCTCTCTTTTGCCATGCGATGGGCGCCATTTAATTTAACACACTTTGACTCTAATTAACCTTGGTATGCCCCACGGTCATTGGGAGCCATTTAATTTAATGTTATAAATGGGAGTGGCAATTAATTAAGTAATTAGGGTTGCCGTACCATTTATGTTAGAGCGAAATTATGCTAATTGTAAGTATTATTGGATTTTCCAAATGTGGATTAGTAAATTGTATCTCATTAACTTCGTGTATTAACTAAGAGTTATGATGGACGTTAACTTGAATACATATATAAAAGTATTTCATACTCGTCAGACTAGACTCAACACAGTCGTTAAATAAATATGATTTATGAGTCTGTTAATCGGACGTTTCAATGGTCGAGTTTGTTGTGTCCATTGATACTTAGCATAACTTTTGAGACTCTTTGTGAAATGCTTAGAATGAAATAAATTAATAATCGAGGTTAAATTTCAATAATGAACGCAAGATTAAATATAAAATAATTACTTATTTATTATATTTGTTATTCAAGTAAGTTACTATATCCTGCAAATACATATATAATATAAACACATAATAACAAAATACAATTTGTACGTTGTTTCCTGAAAACACAAACATATGTTACATCCAAATGCAGTAAATAATATACATATACAAACATATACGAACAATAAACAATCAACAAATATATTTTATCCCTGCCTAAATGCGTTCATTATTCTCAGATGATGAATTACGTTAATGTTGCTTTATAAAATTTATGATTCATATGATTTATATATAATCTCTTGGGGTTTGTTCTTTGAAAAGAGGAAACAGTGCAGTAGTATATATTACTAAGATTTAATAGACATAAAAGCTTATCTCGTGAGAGTGTTTATCCAATATTCCGCCGGTGTGAGATGACGTTTGCTGGAGGACTCGTCGTGCATCTTACTCACTGTTATGAAAAGCACTAATCACTTCACTTCACTAAATCTTCACTCCCGTTATGTGTACGGTGTTGTTGTACCTCGCTGATATCGGGTGTTTGGAGTTCAAATATTGAGATGTTAATATTGTCATTAAGCTGAATTGCTCTGAGAGTTTGCCGTGTTCGTGTCCATGATTAACTGTTCCGTCTATCTGGATGTAGTGTATACTGTGTGCTTAATTGTTCGATATAGTTCATTCAGTTAATTGTTCAACGTAGTGACTCATTGTAATGTGAGAGTGTTTGAAATGTCACTCACTGTTATACTTTGGAATGTTAATTACTTGTGTTATTATGTTCGCGTCGGTTGTAGTTTCAAGTCCCGTGCGCACTATAGTTCATCAGAATATATACGTTTGTCGCACAGACTTGTGTGTAAGTGAGACTATATCGTATGTCTAAGTTCACTTGTGAATTCACCGAATTGTAAGTTCGGTCGGTCGCGCAAACTGTTGCTATCACTGAATGTATTACCGTTCCGACTATAACCAACCGTCTGACTGTCGTACGTACTGACTTATTAACTTATGACCGATTGACTTGTAGACTGTAGACTCTAGACTACCGCTCCGCGTCTTCGCAAAACAGTTTTATTGAAACATCTTACCCATAAGTCTAGATTCTGGATTTCTACGCCCCCTCGGATCTGTGATTGGTCCTACAAATTCCTACTCCTCTGCAGATCTCATCCTCTGTTTCACGATTCGTCGTCCGAACCCTTCTTACTCTCTCCACGAGCTCTTTTAGAAGATGCTTGACGCTGGTTGGTCGTCGTCATCCCCGGAGTATTCCATGTGACGAACGTGGTACGGATTCTAAGAAACTAGAGCAATTTTCCGGCTGTCTGTCAACCTTTGTTTAGACTTTGTCAAGGTTCTGACCGATCTTTTGTTAACAGACTGCAGAGTCCTGGTTAATTGTTCAAGTTATTCGTTGTTCGTTCCGCCGATTATCAACCCTTCGCTGGAGTCGTCTCTCGTCGATTCCACGCTTTCCAGTCGTAAATCTCAGTAAACTGTCAAAGGTTTTTTTTCACGCTGTGCAGGGTGTACTGGCAGTATTCACTGAGTCTACGTTCTATTGTTTATCTGTTCGTTGAGATTGCTCTGTACTCCTTTGTAGCAGAGTGAAGCCTTTCATATTTGTGTTCGTTACACTTCACCTCCACAGCAGGCGTTCCATTTCGTTTCCGCGTAACTCGGCAGCTGGACGAAGTCTTTGTTTTCCATTGCTGGGTGCTGTAAATTGTAACAAACTGCGAGCTGTCAACGACGCCCTCAAATTCTTATTGTGTGCTGTACACAGACGTTTTTTCTTTGTCTTCGCACTGGCGTCGGGTTTGACGTGTCGCTAATTCGTCATTATTTACGACCTGGGCTTGTGTCCGTCGACTCGAGTGTGGGAACGTGCCACTTGATCGAGGAATTAAAATTTTTTTAAAATTTCGATCACTACAGGAATATGGAAGTAAAAATCTATAGACACACAGACAGACACATAGACACACAGACAGACACATAGACACAGAGACACACAGACACACAGACACAGACACACAGACACTTTTCGAAAAATGACTTTTTCATGTTTTGAGTGTAGTACAATCAGAATCTGCAATAATCTCGAACACGATTTTTTTAGCCATCACCATACTTCCATTTCCTTAAGGAACATGGAAGTAAAAGTCGTTTTTCGAAAAGTGTCTGTGTGTGTCTGTAGATTTTCTTTCTATGGCAAACAATAACAGCCGCAAATTCAAACAGAATCAAATAAATGTTTGCATACAGCCCTGATTTGTAGAGTACTCACAACCTATTGTTTTTGGTGAAGATCGGTTGAGGGAAATGGGTAGTTTACCGGCAACGTTTTTTTATCAAGGGTAATTTGTTTTCTATGGCAAACGATAACAGACGCAAATTCAAACAGAATCAAATAATGTTTCGCATACAGCCCTGAATTATAGAGTTCTCAAGATCTATTTTATTGGTGAAGATCGGTTAAGGAAAAGGGGTAGTTTACCTGCCACGTTTTATGTTTTAACAAGGGTAATTTTTTCTATGACGAACGATAACTGTCGCATATTCAAACAGAATCAAATAATTTTTTGCATACGTCCCTAAATTGTAGAGGACTCAAGGTCTTTTGATTTTGGTGAAGATCGGTTAAGGAAAAGGGGTAGTTTACCTGCAATCTTTTTTACGTTTTAACAACAGTAAATTACTTGAAAATTCATTTAAACTTTTTCAAACAATGATAATTTTAAAAAATAAAATAATTTTGTTGCCAGGCAATAAAACTATAATTTTTTAATTTTAATGTAAATCATGTATGAGAGAAAATATATCGTTCGTGGCATGCAAGCATATCTCTATTATGTAATGGTTTCATTTCCATTTTATTATTATGATTACCGCAATAAAAAGGCAGGGAACACACACACACACACACACACACACACACACACACACACACACACACACACACACACACACACACACACACACACACACACACACACACACACACAAAATAGCGTTATTTCTGGCCTCACTGATGTTTATATTCTTACATTTGCCCGCTTTTTAAATGGAAAGTGCCGAAACCCACACCTACATTACGCGTGCAAGCCGAAAAAGTGTCCAGCGTGGATTAGCGATTTGCTTCCTGTGGATCGCTGGGCAGTGTAACTGCACGTGTTTACAGAGGAACGCTTCATAGACAGACTTTTCGTTATTAGGGAATGAACCCTCTGCAAGATGCTGAGGGTCCATGAGTGACTTCGCAGTGCTCCTTCTTTTCCGCGTGTTTGTTCTGTGAAACGTACACTGTAGATTTGCAGCTTTACTCTGAGCAACGCTCAATAGGGAATGTTGAAAATTTTTGTCCACGGTGTACCCTCATACACACTAAACCTTCTCTGATGTTTTAATTACGGACATCATAATATTAAAACTTTGGAAACTTGAGCACTACTTAATGGAGATCAAACATTACTTATACAAGCCATTAATTTTATGCATATTTTTTATATATATACGTGTACAACGTTATCGGCAACTAAGAAGTTTTTTGTTAAAATTCCTTCCCGGGCTGTTTGGCCGTAGTCCAATGTTTTCTACAAAACCAGACGTTTCGGCAATGCCATCGACTTCCATCATCAGTGAAAATCGAGTGCGATAACGTGAGGTGGTATACGTTAGTGACCACTGTACTGTGGTAAGGATGAAGCAGTAAGTAGAAAGAAGTAGTTTCTATGGTAATATTTCATTTCGAAAATGATTTTAAATATAAATCTTAGAACATGGAAGTCATGTATGGTTCTCCATACCGATATTTTTATATAAGTGTCAACAACACTATGGAGACTAAAATTAATTACCATAGTAACTAGCAAATGTAGAAATGCTATTACAAAAAACGCACTAAAAACGAAGCAGGATGCGTTTAGATGCGGGAGACCTTGAAAACGCAGCAGAGTTGACACACCCGTGCGTTTTTTCACGTGCGTGTGACCAATTTCAGTGCCGCCTCTGTGTTAAATTCAATGCGTTTCCCAACCGTACATGCACGGCCGAAAAAAAAACGCTCGTGCAACCGTACCCTTAGTGCGATTAGTCCGTTTTCTTATAACGCCTAAACTTAAAACGTATATACGTAGATGTTATGTTATGCGTATTCTCATAAATATTATGCTTAAAGTGACGCTAAGGCGATACAGGGGTAAAGATGTCACGTAGGATTTTCGTGTCCAATTTGTACAGTCTTTTTTGTAGTTGAATGTATAAATAAGTTCTGAAACTGTCATATGCCTATGGGTTCAGCTTCGGGGAACCGCCTTAAAAGCAAGTGTATAAGTGACGTCTCTTACATGACATTTCTACGTTATATCGACTGCTAATTTTTTGTTTGTTTGGCCGACTGTAATAAAGAGTCAACAAGATTGCCCGCCCCACAAAGCTAACGCACATTCCCCCCAAAATTTATCAATCCTCCAAGTTTCACCTTCATCATATTCCTCAAGTTATTGTTGAAAACTATAAAAGAATTTTAAATATTGATTGAAAACTATTTAGCAGTTTTAGTCAAAATCAATAAAATGTATTAGAATTAAATTGTCTCATGGGTATACAATTAAACTGTATTAGAATTTAGTATAAACTGTATAAAACAATCAAAGAAATTAAAAAGTATACATTTTTTAATTCCTTGATCACTTTTTGAGCTTTCACTACAAAATTTTATTTTT
Organism: Magicicada septendecula; assembly: GCA_034769895.1. Classification (NCBI taxonomy): domain Eukaryota; kingdom Metazoa; phylum Arthropoda; class Insecta; order Hemiptera; family Cicadidae; genus Magicicada; species Magicicada septendecula. The sequence continues at coordinate 281,324,201 of CM068374.1, forward strand.
TTCTCTTAGAATCTTTTATTTTATTATACAAGCTGTTTGACTTTTTAAATATTTTATAAAAAAGGTTTTAGTTAGGTTTAAGGGAATTAATAAAAAAATTAATTTTATTTTTTAACATATGATTAATGAAGAATGTCTCCCACCGACACAAAGTGTTACATATTAATTCCATACACGACTGTCTGGCATTGTGAAAACACGTTGACGCAATGGGCATAAAAGAAGCTATATTACTGCCGACGCAAAACAAAACAAAACCAATCACTGATGACTTCTATACTTCCACAAGGAGACGGTTACAGAATATTGTTGTTCACGTTGCCACAAGCTACAGTATTAGTAAACAAAATTTATCGATTTTTAGGAAAAGACAGGGCCAACTATTGCCGCAGAATTCGTGTTACTGCACGTTAAAAAACAAAACTGATAACCTTTAATTTTAATTATATTTCATATTAGATTGAAAATAATCAATGTTTTATATGTAAAGTAGATAAATATATTTTAAAGATTTTTTAAAGAAATTTTATTCGTTTAAAAATTTTGTTTCATCTACAATCCCTCACTCAAAGAACTTTATAATACTTCCAAAATTCACCCCTCTAAAATTCTGATGGTACAACTTGAGTCATGAATGCCCCCTTCCAGGCACCTCTATAGCTTTGATAAACTATACTTTTTACTATTCTAAACGTTATTTCTTACAATTCTTGAAATAAGTATTCCTGTAAAATGTTGAACGTGGTGCCCTTCCAGTTGCGAACACTACCACTTGCAACAAGTTTCACTTGCGAAAACTTAGGTACGTGTGTAAAGTAATTCATTTTTGACATGTGAGGGTACGTACCAATTGCGAACGGACAGGTGAGACGAATTATCATATTATACTTGCAGTCCCGAAGTTACGCTTCTTTAAGTAGAGAAAAATGAAAATAGTATAATTTACATTTTATAATTTACAAAACTTATATCGTTTATGGCAGCTGAAGTAAAGCACCTATATCGCCTTGATATTTCGTATTTTTTTTTCATTATATCTAAAATTTATTTATTGAATTTTACTATTTACCCATTCTTATAATGTTTAAATTGTTTTTGATACTTTTTAATTGTGTATATTTATATTGGTTACTGTTTTTTTTATATTTCATTCGCTACATTTTTTAAACTAAATTACTAAATAAAATAAATTACTAAATAAATTTACCAAATTAATTTGTATACCTCCTCTCCCCCCACAGACACACACATACCCCCTCTCTATATCTTTGTGCGTGCCCTTGACTTTATTTTTCGTAATTAGTATAATTCTGGAATCTAAGACATAGTCATGAGAAACTCTGCAGTGTCAGAAACGTTTTTGTACCTTTTCGTGCTCCTTGTAATTCTTTCATCCAATTCTGTACATTGTCTCTTCCGTTTCGTGCCTTCCAAATTTAACTACATCGTTAGGATGTTCTGATTAGATTTGTCAGTTTCAGACTTTAAACTTTTGGCAAGGTCGTTTATTCTTGCCTGTGGTCTTCCAATGTGGGTGTGCAGTTTCTGATGCCATGATTCTACTGTATTATGCTTGTTACAGCGTTGATGATAGCAGTTCCATAATTCCTGTGGCACTAATGGATTTTATAGCCTTTGTTCCACAAAGTATTTTAAGAATTAACTGAAATTTTTCTTCTCCCGGAGCTTGACCATGGACATACATACTGCCTGTTATTATCTACATTTTCAGGCCGAAGAAAATCAAGTGCAATACACACTCAAGCCAGTGTTTAAAACACACCCATGCCACTTGAGCCTCCTGGACTCTCTCGTAACTTTCTAGAATATTACCTACTGTATAAAACGTAATGTGTACCTTTCATCCTTTCAGTAAACATACTGAAAGTGAAAATACAGAGAGCAGCACAGAATAAATCAACGACAACTGCGCTTGGAATGAATAAATCGGAACGACTACTTGGAAGAAGAGAGTAGCGAGGTTGTGGATCCGTGGTTAGCAGTTGTATGTTGAGTTACCTTATCAGAATCGACCGATAAGGAAAAGCGTCTTCCGCTACGTGTAATGACTACAAATAACGTATGTTGTTGACGACTCATGTTAAATCGTGAAGTGATTTCGAGTTTATATAAGTTATTTAAGGTCTGACTGTTGTTTAAAAACGTAGTGTCTAATTTAAAAAAAGTTATTTTACATATTATTGTTCTTTACTATTTTTTTAACACTTTAGAAGATAAACTCCCCCCTCTCTCTCTCTCTCACACACACACACACACACAGATACAAATATTTAAACTGTACATTTTAAGTTTCATTAAAATTTTACTTTACTTTTACTTCCATGTTACGTAAGGAAATGGAATTATGGAAATCGTGAACAAATTCGTGTTCTAGATAAGGGCTGATTCTGACTATACTACCCTCAAAACATGAAGTGTCTGTATGTAGAATTTTTTTTATGGCGAACGATAACTGCCGCACATTCAAACAGAATCAAATAATTTTTTGCATATGCGCCCGTAGTTGTAGAGGACTCAAGGCCTATTGATTTTGGTGAAGATCGATTAAGGGGAAAGGGTAGTTTACCTGCAACGTTTTACGTTTAAACAAGAGCAAAATACTTAATTATGATAAATATAGTATCCTGAAAAGAAGGTCGTCATAATCCACTGTAGAAAGGTAGATGAAATCTCTATAAATCAAAAGGGTAGTTGAAGGGGAAAGGGTTAATTTTTCGAAAACTACCTTTTTGATGTCGAATAAAATACTTAATTTTGAAAGTTGCGGCATCAAAATTGGGGGGGGGCATGTTTTTACAGCATTTTTGATGATAAAAGGGGGGGATAAATAAAAAGACTATTTGGAAAAAACTTGAGGGGATAACTGAATTTGGGGGGAGCATGCGCCATAGCCTTTGGGGGGGATGGTCACACCTGTGTTCGGTTAAAGGGGAGGGGTAATTTACCTTCATCGTTTTGTGTTTTAACAAGAGTAAAGTACTTAATTTTCATAAATAAGTTCCCCGAAAATAAAGTCATATTAATCCACTTTAAAATGGAAAATGAAATATCTGTAAATGGAGAGGGTAGTTGAAGGGGAAGGGGGTAATTTTAAAAAAATTACTTTGGTGATGTCAAGTAAAGTATGAGTATTTAATTTTTAAGGATAAGATACTATAGCAATTACATATAATAAAACTATTACTATATGAAAGTGTAAACATCATTAATGGTGGTGATCGGTTAAGGAGGAGGGATGTTTATCTGCGTAGTTAAGTTTCATTATAAGAATAAAGTACCTAATTTTTATAGATAAAGTGACTCGAAAATAATATTATATTAAACGACTACCCCATAATAACAAAAATATCTATAAATAGTGAAAATAGTTTGAGGGTGGGGGATATTTTGTTTAGAAATTATTGAAAGGAATTCAAGTAAATGATTTTAAATATAAATCTGAGAACATGGAAGTAATGTATGGTTCTCCATACCGATATTTTTGTTGGCGATCATGAAGAAACCAGTGTTATGATATTACTGTGCTCGCTGGTGGGACAAAAAATATGCTAAAGCGAGACAATAAACACAACAAGTGGGACAACTCCTGTTGATAAGGGTGGTCGCAAAAGGAACACATTTTTCCGAGTTCGCAAGTAGTATTGACTGCAAATGGGAAGGACCCATTTCAGTTTCATACGGAACACGGTAGCACAAATAAATTACGCTTGAAAAAAAAATCTCCCGTAGAAAAAAGAGAACATATTTCAAGGTGCGACGTGTTTTAGAAGCGCTGAAAGATTAACAGATTTTAGTGGATCACATCGCACAACTAAACAAACTTCAGCACAAGTGAAACTAACAAGTAATATTTTGCTCAGACAAGGCACAGGGATTTGTTGAACACAGCAGACGTAGTTCAGGCTTAGCTAAACAAACATCTGTCTTATATGAAAGCAAACAGAGTACGACGCAAATAAAACCAAGTTCGTGAGTTAGAATACGTCGAACGTTTGAAACAAAAGGAGAAAGCACGCACGCACGCACACATATAGCGTATGTGCGCGCGCACGCGGAGAGACAAACAAGTGATGAACAAACACACCTACTTGTATTCAGAATTCTTGGAAACTGTATGCCTCAGCCAAAGTAAAAACTGTTGTCTTTTTAAAATCTCTCTTCCGCCGCTGAGATTGTAAAAAACAACATGAAATGAATTTAAGTCAAATGCTCTGGTACTGTTATACCACACACACACACACACACACACACACACACACACACACTTTGCTGACTGCTAGCTGTACGTAGCTTCTTGAGGAAAAGCGGCTTCTAAAGGATTAAATTTACTTCTCGCAATGCTACACATGTGTCTTTTGAGTAGTTCATACTTTTTCAATACCTTAACCATTTTTAACTACTTGAAACAATTCAAGATCTGTTTTTGTAATTCTAAATCACATTGTCCAATGTACAATTTAGTGCAGTGATCGTTAAAATTCCCCAATTCACTGAACTGCTTACCGAACCTCAAAATATCTAATGAGCTGTCCTAAAGACTGTTCGATGGTAGAAGCAAATATCTCATTGTGTTACGTCTTCAGGGAAAAATCAAACGTACGCGTGAAATACAATACTCAACTGAAATAAATGTTTACTCCTAAATACAAATACAGCCATAATTAATTTAGAAACTTAAAATTTTATTTATTAATTTTTTCAACTTATTTGAGCTTGCTGTCTTTGTATTTTAAGCTTGACGTTTTGAAAATACACACTTCTACTTGCTCTTTACAAAGACGACGAGGAAAAAACGATCAGAATCATACGATTGAGAAAACTGTATCCCGTTATTAATATAAAACAAGAAAAACTTCCAGCATTGAAAAAAAACAGGCCAGTTTATTTGTTATAAGAGGAGTGGGACTCACTTTCAACAATTTTTTGTATATTATGTTAACACGTAGTCGCCACCATTCGAACACAATTATACAAGTGTGCACCTATAAATGTTTGGGTTCTGTGTACTTCCTTTTTACCACTTCATGTTTCAGAAAAAAGCTTCACATGGGTACGTAGAGTGGTTTCACTCTCGACACGAACCAACACAGGACACTTTTCTTTGAACACTAGAGACAAACAGATTTTGTTCCTGAGCGACGTATTTCAATGACAGATCGCTTTGGAAAGACTCCATTTCCATTTCTTTAAAGTGGTGCGAAACACAGTTCGAAAAACCACAACGTCAATATCAATAAAAGATGATAGGATGAACTATGCTGAGAGTTAAATTTCCTCAAAGTCTTGGAAACTTTCTCAGATATTGTCCACTTAAACTCGAAAGAATTTCTACACGGCGTTTGCTGTAGTAAGGTTTGTAGTGGTTCCTGTTATGCCAGCTTTTCTTCTGTTGGTCATCAGCTCAACCGGTAATTAATTTAAGCAGCAAATAGAGGCTGAGATGTTGCACGTTGTATAAGATTCAACTAAGGGTAGACAGATTGTAGAATACCAGTGGCGGCTGGTGGTTGAAAAATTTGGGGGTTGCAGTTTTGTTGTTGGAAGGAATTAAATTGTTTTATTCTCTGAATAGAAAGTCTCCTCCCCTCCAAACAATACACAAGGAAAGCAAAATAATGCAATTTTATTGTCACACCCACATAACCACGAATATTTATTGTACAAATCTTTTTTAAATTTACGATAAAATATTTTGTTACCTGAATTTACACTTTGATTAAAATTTTAAAGGTCTGATGTAGGCCTACCTACTCTCTTAATATCAATTTTTCCTTAATAGGACGTAAACTGAACAGCGTTTTCGTTATTTCGACAGAATTCATTGCGTCCTACCAGTTAAATATAATAAATATCTTACACTATGACACCTTAATCCTTTATATGTAATATTATTTACATTTAACGATGAATTGGATTGACACTTAACTAACATTAACAACGAAGTTCCAGCCTGGCGAACCACGTGTTATTTACCAACAAACAGACTGGTGGCGCCCTGACGTACAAGCGGGGTTTGCAGTCCCTAATCACACCAAGCAAACCTATGTCGTTGTAATGGGAACACCCGAGTCTAGCCAGCCAGAGCACTACTCCATTGTATTTTCCCATATACAAAGCGTGTCACAGAACGTGCATACACCGCAGCAAGGGTGTACGGTTTTTAGTGTGCCTCTACGCTTTTCAATCGGAAAATAATTAATTACGATGATTTACCTTAAAATCACTATTATTAGTTATTGTTTTAATCATAATTGTATAATTCAAAATACATCGGGATTTAATGGGGCTTGTACAACCATGCAATCTAAGCACGACCCGCCACTGTAGAATACAAACATTTTCTGATCTCCGCCGCAAGAACGTACCCCTATTTAAACCGCCTTAATTAGTTATCTAGCGATTATCGTGGAGTGTTGACGTTGTCGTCCTGATTATATAGTTAAATATGGAATATATGTACAGTCCAGATTTCGTACAGTCGGCTACCTGGAGATAATTACATTGTTTACACAGGCGAGGGATGTTTCATATTGGGAATAAGCCAAGGATATTACCTGCTTATGATTCATTCTAACATACCATATTAAGCAAAATCAATAAAAACCTACTTCTAAAACACAATTTAATTTACTGAAAGTGCGAAAAAGTGTATTTTTAACGTCAACCGGAATACGTGACCTCTTTTCAGTGGACACCTCGATATAATACTCACACATTTCTTAAGTCTAAAATAGTGGCGGCTTCAAAATCTACAATAACACCTTCAGGGCGAACGTCCGGAATTTCTTGCGGGATTGTTTGAAACACTGTAACATTGATTTCTATCTTCTTGTTTGAATGAAACGTGATAACAACTGGGGCTACATTAACTTCTTTATTTGTGCTGTCTAAACCTACACGGAGAGTAGGCCTATACTTCTATATGGATTGCACATGTTTTTTTAAGTGTCGAGCAAAACGATGCCGGTTTTCGTAGAGGTAATATCGTTTTATTTGAAAGGAAGAGGTAGACAATTCTCTCTCTGCGTTGGTTATTACACATGTTGTTCATACACTCATTTGGTTTTTAAGCAACACACTTTCAAGACTTTATGTGTGATATATTTCAAACTTGATACTCCGTTGTAAGCAATCTGGAACTAGATATTCGAATGGTAATCACTAACTCTAAAACGGTTTATAGGGAACAGATTATTAGGAACTAAAAAAACTGAAAATATTAATATTGTATGTGCTAGGAGAGACATCACTTACACTTACGTTTTCAATGTCTACTTGCTGACCTAGAACTTGGTCAGTTTTACTTGCAGTTTCAAATCCAGTGTTTTCCCCAAACACAACTTTGAATTTATATTTTATGGTTTCAATTATTTTCAACAAAACGTATTTCATAAACACTTTCTGTTGAGACGTTGTTGTTTTTCGAGTCTTTTTATCAAATTGCACGAGAAACTCAAATTAGGAGAAATATATGCCAACTCATTTCTTACACTTCTGTCTTTTAACAGATTTTGAAGGCTCTCTATTGATCAAGCATCATCTTTGTCCAATTCGTCAACAACTGATTTAGCTCTTTTAAAATTATTTGCATAGTACAATACTGTAGCAAGCCAAGTCCCCCAGTGAGTGACAATGGATGGTGGCGGTAACGGAAGGTTATGATTTTTGTGTTTGAAAAATAAGTTCTCGTTGGGGATTTAACACTTTATTTTCATTTGATACTCATTTGGCCACAAGTATCGAAAAGTCTCACACACTCTGTGTAGAGGATGCACAGCACAAGTAATGCTTATCAATTTCGGATAGCTGACACAAAGGACTTCCCCTACTTTTTCCATATAGGACGTTACATCGGTAATAAAAAGTAGTACCTAATCGTACTTAGGCCTAATACCATTTGGCCATAAGCCTATTTTTAATATTGTTTAAATAATATTCTCCAAAGAGTAGTGTCGAAATTTACATTTATAATGCGGAAGAAAATATTCATCAACGTTATCCTACCAGTTTTGTGACAAAAGTATCACCTTAATACAGAAAACTGCACACAATCGGTTGTAACTACAAAACTGTCTGTTGCACAATCTCTCACAGGTTATAACGCGTAAATATACTCAGTATTTCAACATGTATTATAAATACGTTTTCTGGCCTGTTGTACGTTATCAATGTACGGAAAAACCTAAAAAAAAGCAATCTTTTTTGTCCTGTATTCACGTCGTACTGTAACCCGCTATGAGAGCCATGACGATTCATCGTAATGATTTCCTGCCAACAAGCTGTGTGCACACTTGTACACAGTGCCAACGAAAAATCTCTTATACAGAAGAAAATCCTTCATAACATAAAGAGTGGAACTAAGAGAGAGAGAGATAAAGAGAGAGAGAGGGAGAGAGTAACAACGACATATGTCAGAAGCTAATTTGTTCACTTCCAACTGTTTCCACAGTTTGTAAATCAGGTAAAAAAAAATTAAGAAAAATTTTGGAAGTTTCAAATAAGGAACTGATTTGTTTAAAACTATATTTGCAATATTATTAATACGCTTGTTATAATTATTATTTACATTCATTGCTTTATTGTATTTTATCAAACAATAACAACAAGAATAGTGTCGCACAGAAACTAGAAATTTGTAAAACTGTAATGGCTTCCGATTTTTAGATTCAGCACTACTGTAACTATTTCAGCCGTTGTAAAGTTTCTCTAACGCATAAAACTTACGTCTGAGAAAGTGTGTAATAAATTTAAAACACTATATAACTCAAGTTATAAGCAATTAAAAATTTATTAAACAACATTTTAAAAATACTAAATTTAGAAAAGAAACCAGATAAAAAAATTGATTAATGCGAAAGCTTTCATTGGAAAGATGACAAATTAATTGTAAATGTGACGTAATAACGATATCTCCTCAACTGCGTGGAGGGGTAGCATCTGGAGCGCTGAGCATATTCCGTTCTGGAGACAGGAAACGTCGTCGGGATAAAAGTTTATTGTTTTCCCTTGGGATTAGAAACACCGCTGCACACCTGCGTTTTGTTTTCAAAGGCAGAGCGGATGTTCTTATACTGCAGTCTGCCCGGAAATGCTCTTACCTAATCCACAGATCGAGTAAATAATCTAGGTTCTTGTGGCTTCGTTGACACCCTGCTAAGTAAACATTTAAACATAACAATAAATTTAAACTACTGTGCACGACACATTTTAGTTGGTGTACGTATTGTGACGACGGTCTACTCGATCGTCGTAGGTACAGTGGAAACAAAATCAAGACACCAATTAAGTCACCAATCACCAGCTTTAATTTTCACGGTTAAACAGTTCGTAATTAACAACAAATCAAATAAAAATTGTTCACACGCAATAAAATGTCCACTAGAATTAAACACAATTCTATTACAATTATCCCGCCCGATTATTAAACACTTCACTAATAACCACTTGAACGCACACGGTAATATCGCCCGATAATCACTTGTAATCGCCCGACAATAAACTCGGAACGCAGTGTAGATATATCGCAACTATACTGAAAACTAAGGCCGCTGCCGCCATGTATTTATACCTCCGCTCACAGACCAGAACGTTCCAAACTACGTCTTAGCACAAGTGTGTACTATACGTAATTAATTGCGGCCTTGACACAGTGAGAGCGGCCGCGCGAATTCTCGTACCGTCTAGCAAATGCGTCGACAAGCACGTACGCCACATTCGGGGAACTTTGTGAAAACATTCCTCTTATCATATACTAACACCCTGTAGTTGGTTAGGTAGATGAGCAAGTAGCTGTTCAATTCGTGCCAGACTCTGAGGAATACTTCTGTCACATTATCCGCACTCCTATGTAGTGATTAGATTTCACTTCTTGCAGATTTGTTAAGGGAATTCCCAATGAAAAAATAATTTTCTCATCCAATTCTTTTTTAATGTTATTTTCTTGTTTTTTGCCTTTTAGAGCAAATGAGTGCACTAATTTGGACTCGTTTCTTATTTCTTTGTTTCCGTTTACGATTTATATATTTTGTTTAATTAGGAAAATGCAAAATTTTTATATATCTGAAAACTATTAAAGACAATTTAATGAATTACAGCATAAAACTTGGGTATGCATTATATATTCCCTTTTCATTAAGTTATAACTTAGAAAAAATTAGCCTAAAAATTATAATTTTAATAAATAATGACATCTTATGTTATGGAGGTAGCAGACACTCCATTATTGCAAAAAACATTCATTATTAAATAAATAATTACCTTATTTTATCCACTAAGTGATCTTCTTTTTCTTTTTAATTACTACATGTTTCAGGGCTTATATCCCCATCTTCAGGTAAAAGCAAATCTACCCTATTATTAGGGTTTCGTTAAAAATTCACAACGACACAAACACATAACACACTTAAATAAATTAACATTGAACATTAAATCTGTATCGGAACACGCTACAAACGAACCAGTGCACTGGCCGAAGTAAGGTAATTATTTATTTAATCATATACAGTGATCTGGAGACCAACGGTAACTATGTACATTCATTATACTTTTTTCAAGAAGTGTGCAATAAATCAAGGCTGTATCTTAAATACAGTACTTTTTTAATATGTCAAATTTTTTCTTTAAAAACCTGAAAAATCAAATCTTCAGAAAAGGGGTTTCAAAGTTCTCACTTCTGTCTGGTAACAAAAAAACTAACATTGTAAACCATTATTGATCACTAACAACTAAATATTTGCACTTACTGACTACGTCTACACACGAGAAAACATTTTTCTAAAAATTATTTGGTCAAATGTTGTATCAATATGCCTTAGGTGGAAATCACTAACTCCACAAAATTTATTCTAATCTTTTCAGTTTATGTTTCGAAAATTTTCATGCTCCATATGATAGTCCTTCTTGATCTTCTTTCCCTCTTCCTCTTGTAAATTCCTCTTACCTTTTCCTGTAAATTTGAGCACATCCAAGCTTTAGCAAGCCATAAACCTTTCTTGTCAAATTTTTGCGATTTTTGGATGCACCAACGATCTATACTAGTGGATCGCGCTGTGCGTGTTAACAAAACGGTCCTGCTCGTTCAGCTATCCCCACCACCTGGCTGTCGTCGCTCGCTGCTGGAACTTGAGCAGCCCATGACAACACTGAATTGTTTTATCATTACGCTTTCCTTATTAAAGGAAAAGTACTAAAAGAATAAATTTCTTAAGGAATAAGGATAAGAAATTTTACCAACGGGATGATGAAAAATACAACAGAAACAATTCCTAATTATTAATTTAAATGTGTTTTTAATTTTTATTATGTACATGTTATTGACGATCATAATGTTTGCATTTCGACATTTCATTATAATTACATTACTACAGTACATAATTTTTGTATATTACATTCTTAACAACTTACAATTAATTATTTACAACTTACAATTAACTCAAATAAACTTAAAACTAAATGGGCTTATGCTAGATTATCTACAAAATTATTTGCACAAATTAATATTTATAAACTGATTTCTCAAATTGTGCGCCGCGTATGAAATCTGTTTGATCTTTTTAACAATAGAATAGGGATTCTAATTTCGCTTTTGTGATACATATGATATGCCGGTAACTGGTAATTACGTTACTACAGTACATAATGTTTGTATATTACATTCTTAACAACTTACAATTAATTATTTACAACTTACAATTAAATAAACTTACAACTAAATGCGCTGATGCTAGATTATCTACAAAATTATTTGGACAAACTAATATTTAAAAGTGAATTCTCAAATTGTGCGCCGCGTATGTAATCTGTCTGATCTTTTTAACAGTGCAATAGGGATTCTAATTTCGCTTTTGTGATACATATGATAGGCCTACATATGCCGGTAACTGTCATATTCATATCTTCTATTTTGAGCATTTATTATAAAGAATTCTTAAATTATCGGAAAATTCCATTTATAAGAAAAACACGCGATTAACATGTTTCTTTCTCAGTTACATATTGCAAAAAAGAACGAGCTTATTATACTTTTGACGAACACCTAATTTAGAAATATTTGCTGCCAAAGTTTTTTCTTTGGCAGAAGCATGACATATAACTTTAAAAAACATTTGACCTATAAGTTTAATGAGTTTAATTTCATGACTGTCTGCAAAGTCACTACAAAATTTATGATTTTTTAACACAGAACCTGTGAACTGGCGACAAGTTTGTGCTAATAAATTATAAGTATTTACTTCTTTGTTGTTATTAGACAAATATAAATTATACATGTATTTAATCAGTTTTAGAACATCATGAGAAGCCCTCACCAGTTTGCCCTTTGAAATAAAATTTGTAAAGTGAGTGTACGCACTAATATCTGAAACGTCGGCCAACAGTACGTTACTGCATTCCAAACACTTGATTTTGCTGTCAGTTTTTCTTACAATAAATCCACTTATATAAAATAAAATATTATCTTTGTAATATGTAGAACTCTGATTCCCTATCAAGTCACAAAGCACCTTTTCAAAGTTACACGTCTCTGAAATATCTTCCTCTTCTAAAGTTAAAAGATACATTTTATTCGCTGCTTTTCTGATGTCTCTTCGTACAATTGTAGGCTGCACAATGGACGGGCATGTTGGTTAAATATTTTAACAGTCTACTGAAAATATATTTTTAGTGAGATCACAGAACAAGAAGTAGTATGTCGAAGCAAAACACACGTAATTGCATGGGTGGGTAATTGTGACACTATGATATGCGGTATGCACAGTATGCACACTTGTTGCAGTGGACAGCCAGATGGTGGGGATAGCAGGTAGACCGTTTGCTCCGCACCACCACTCCACACAAGCGCGATCCAGTAGTATAGATCGCTGGGATGCACTAACTCCGGGACTTACACCAGCAGCTTCTTGAAAAATGGCTAAGGTCTATATAAATCCAATGTTATACAAACCACAAATGTATGTTTATACACATACATCTTAGTTTCTAACTTTCCTTTTGAAGTGAATACTTTACTTTTCGGTTCACGTATCCTAACTTACCGCAATAACTTTTTATTGATATTAGGCTTTAAAATTTGTGTACACTAAGTTTGATCCCTGTTTAATTTTCCCAATGTATAACAGTACAAAAGTAATTATAGAGAAAACATTTTAGAATTATGATATTTTTCATGAATTTTCAGTGGGAAATCCACTTAATAAACTTTCTTAGAAATTCTAATCAGTAAGACATCTGTTCGTGACTAATAACAACAAATAAACAACAAATACATTTTTTGAATTGCCAGCACGCTTAGCAAATTGCGATTACACAATACGCAGTATCAGCATACAGAGAATAAGGAGTTTCATGAAGAAACAGTTGACGTTATCGTGGTCAGAGTATTGTGGATGTGATCTTTTACTAACCTCAGCTGTTTGAGATAGGACACGTATTCTGCCACACGTAAAGGTAGACAGGGGGGAAAGAGAGAGAGAGAGAGAGAGAGAGAGAGAGAGAGAGAGAGAGAGAGAGAGAGAGAGAGAGAGAGAGAGGAAAAGATATTATATTTGGTGAAAAGTAAATTAAATTATTAAATTGTGTTTATATTTATTAAATACAAAAGTATTATTTATAGTAAGCAATGTTAATTATTAACATTAATGTTAATTAGTAATTATTAACATAATGCCAATTATAATGTAGTTAGTAATTCTAATTATCAAAACTGTAATATTATTTTGAATTTTGGACCACAAAAAAACGCAGGTCGTAAAACTAATTTACGATGTCACCTAATGGATCTGGTGTCAGTCTGTAATAATTTTATCATTAGCGTGTAACTTTTAAATTAAGCATCTAAAATACTTTTTTATAGCTTGCCATCACATGCGCGTAACCACGCGGACGGGTCAACATATGTTTTACTGCCCGTTCTCGCACTTTGGGATAGAGAAAACAACGTGAAACCGCAGAGGCAATTAAACGTGCATTAAATGATCCGAGTACAGGTTAATAGCTGGAACTCAGTACGAGTCTCTGCCCTACCAGGCTCTTACTCTGTAGCCGTAATAAGTCTTAAAGCCCAATTACAGTTTAATGACTCGTTTTAATAAGCTCTGCACGGCTCATTAGAAATATTGACGTTCGGAATTAGTCTTGACTTGAACTACTAAGGACTGAAATGTATGGAATTTGGAAAGGAAACGATTTTTAGCAATTCTGTAGGACGAGCTATTATAAAAAAAAAGTAAAGGCAAATGCCGCTAAAATTTTCCTACATGTCTTTATATATACGGCAGAAAAACAACCACTGCTCTTGTAATAAGACCATAGACTGTCGACATTTTTCGTACTGCGGACTTCCTAATCTGAAAACTTCAATTCGAATTTCGTTCGCAACAACAATAAGAAGAACCGATACCGTTACTGCTACTATTATGTTACCATTATCATTATCGTTATAACTACCACTACCATTATCTTATGATAGCTCGCGTCAGAAGATCACTGTAGAAGAGGTCCTCACAAATAAGAAGAAAGAGAACAGGAGTAATATAGTAAGCTAAACTAACATATAAAACTAGAAGGAAGGGAAACAAAGGGATATCTCAATAGCTTGGATATCTTGAACTGACTATCCGCAAATGATTCGGTACCGTATGAGTGGCTAATTCGTTTCCTGAAAATATGTAAAGTCCACCCTAAAAATTCTTACACTTTATAGAAAATACAATGAAGAAATGACGCACTTAACTGCGCCTTACTACAGGAAGAAAAATAATAAGATCACACTCGATTAATTTCCAGGGTTATCTACTGAGTCCCATCTGGTTCTCTATGGCAATTAACCCATGCTCAAACACCACTAATAAAACAGAGTATGGTTTTCAGTAGAAAAACGTTACTGTAAATTGTATAAATTCAGTAATCCTATATAGCTACATGGTGAATTGTATGCCTGTAAAAAACAGCACCAAAAACACCAATTGACAAGCCTTATCAGTGTAATTGTTAAATTTAATTACGAGATTAATATGCATTTTGGGTGTAAATAAATGTGGTGTATTTGTCTGGGAAAAATACTAGGAGAAGAAATCACACAGGCACTGCAGTAAACAGAAATGTCATATTGTCAGCCAAACTGAATGCCATAAGATGACGGTTATTAATACATGTGCGCTCATACTCAGCATCATTTAGCACACATTCAGCGGTTAGTGATCACAAACGTCGCCTTCGTAAATTAGGTTATTGCACTTATAAGACATTTTATTCAGAATGCAGAAATTTCGAGCTTACACGAAGCCGTGGTACTATCAGATATTAGTTAGATTCCCGTGACCCTCGAAGCACGGGGCCAAGCACAACAAGAGTGACAGTACACAAGCGTGGAAATCATGAGCCCGTCATGGCAGATATACTTAACAACGTCGAAAATGGCGACAAAGAGCCATTGTTACAGTGGCGAAGGGTTGGTTCCCTCATTTGAGAGACAGAGGGACCCATTACCGCCATCAGGCCAAGAGTATTGGTACAAATAACTATAAGAAGAGTATCCAAACCACAATAGCATCTGTAGGACAGGCAACAGAATGTTGCAAATAATAGGTTGTACAAGAGACACATAAAGTGGATAGAGAACCTTATTATATTTACTAGCCTCAAGCAGTCTTAGAGGAGAACAATGTTAGACTATACAGTACTATGACTTTCCAATGTATTCAGACAAAAGGTATAACGTTATCAACAAACACATCACATATAGGAGGTTTGATCAAAAAGTTCATGCAGTTCTTGTTTATTTTAAAAATGATGCCTTCATTCATCGACACTTATACTGCCTCTTCAAAGTAGTCTGAGTCGAATGTAACACGATTAAGCCAGCCGTTTTGCAATCTTCAAAATATTTCAAGCATGCACTTTATGGTACAGCCTTTATGGCACTTTTGGTACTTTCGTCTTACGTTTTCAAACAGTCGCGAAATGTTTTTCGTGGAAATTATCACTATTGGGAGGAAAGATCGCGTTGGAACACATCTGGTGAATACGGCAGTTTCCGTGTCATCATTATGACGTTTTCCTTCGCCTAGTCTGGCAAAATTCTTAACAAGCAATGACGAACGTCCTGGCGCATTATCGGGCTGCAATTTTCAGAAATTATTCTTCCTTGAATCTGGCCGTTTTCTACGAATAGCTGTATACAAATTGCGTAAAATCTCCGAATAGTACTCTTTACTTCCCACTGCGCCTATCGATGACATTCCGTGGAACACAAAAACATAATCTTCATCTGACAACCACGATCTTCAACTCAATGACGGGAGTCTCTGAAGCTTGTAAACCGCTGTTCACACACCACAGTCTCGCCGGAAGCCTTCTGAACACGTTTACGAGGACAGAGCAGTTTATCTCATGGTTTACACAAAATTTAATCCATGTTCTTCAATCTTGCATTGTAAAATGACAAAACAATCGCCTGATACACCTAAGGACGACTTATTCAGTTAGCTGTGAATTTCTAAGCTATGCATCAAACAGGGGTAAAATTTTAGACTATTGTCACTAACATATATACCAACATCACATAGTGGTGGACACTTTTAGCGGTGGAAATTGCAAAATTGCACGGACTTTTTTATCAAACCTCGTAGTTCTACTTTGCGTAACCAACGCCGAAAAATAAGAAAGCCTGATTCATTAACATTGCGCTTTCTGTCGATAATAATGTTAATTACGCTGAAAAAGACAAGAAAGCGAATATTCTCCACTTGCCGGTAAATACAAGAAGATTCACAAATTACAACTTGTCGACCTAATACTGCTGATGGAAGCAACAGATATTGTAAAGAAAACCTGGAAAGAATCTGTCTAAGCTGCGATTAAAGGCAGAAAGTATAATAGCTACACTCAAAATAATCAGTCATCTTGGAAAAATGGGAGAATATTCTGAACATACTTCAATATGCCAGTGTGCTAGAGTTTCTCTTGCAGACTTTTTACCATACAATAACTAGTGATAAAAGCTGAGATATAATGGAGGACACAGCATATAATGTAATGTTATATAATGGAGATATAACAGCAGCAGCAGCAGCAGCAGCAGCAGCAGCAACAGAAACAGCAACAGCAACAGCAACAGCAACAGCAACAGAAACAACAACAACAACGACAACAACAACGAATAATAGATGATTACCGTCAATAAGGTAAGGGTGATAATATTTCATTTGCGAAAACGTTTAAGATCTCAGCAAAGGAAGGGAGTTGTCTTGAATAAAATATAAACGTAGACTACGTTGATAACAGTGGCTACAAAATACCTACCATAACATACTTAACGATAATGATGCGCTCAGTCCTCAACAAAGAAGAAATCATAACTTCAGGGGAACTTTCTTTCCAATTACAAGGACACAACACGTGGCATGAAGAATGCGGCGAGACGTGTTTTCTAAGAGAAAAAACGTTTTCTAACTTATGCTAATTGTATTCGTCTTTAAGATAACATAAGGTTTGTTGACTGGTTATTGAATGTCACAGTGCAAATTGCTGTAACAAACTGACACAAAATGTATACTGATTTCTTATTAGTATGAAACAAAATCATTAACAAATCATAGGAAGTAGGGCTACTATCAGACTATAAACAGGCACCATAACTAATGATCTTTTGTGTGTATTAAACGAAAAAAAATTATAGACAAGTTGAATATAGGCCTGTACTTATATAGTCATATCTCATAGTTGAGGAAGGTGGAGAGGAAGCATAAGGAGGACGTATCTGTAACTTTAAATATGACCAAAGGAACAACATAAGCACAATAGACATTTAAAGGATAAGAACATTATTATACTTATCAACCTCAAGATGATTATAATGTTAGACTATATTGTGATTTTATAATACATTCAGAATGGCAAAAGGTTGGAACCAATGATAAAATCTTGAAAGAAGGATCTAATGAAAAACCTACCTTTTGTACATTATTTGGTTGTACGACTCATCTCCTGGAAATTTGGCTCCGTCAAAGCAAACGTTTAAAGAAGTTTTATAGAAGTGCCAAGTACGAATTTTTCTGAAATTGTTGCAAACTCATTGCCCTTCGATCCCTTTCTGGACGAACGCCACAGGAAGATGATCTCTTATACTTCACGCTCAAATATTTGCCTGTTTCTTTTATTTAATGATGTCACGAGTAAATATGTACATAAAAAGTCCATATACTCGTAACACACAATTTTGCTGTTATTTGCTTCTCTTTGTCTATTCATTCTGACTTATGGACTGAAATGACCAAGTTATACATGTAATCTACATTGCGATCACCATCATCACCACCAACACCACCACCATCGTCATCATCATAATCATCACCACATCAGCTCACTGCTGAGTGGACCTTCCCGGTCACTCTCCAGTGCCAATGGACGACTTGTCGAATTAAGTGCAACACAATCCTCAAGTAGGTTATTACCGTTTGTCTTGCAAAACACAAAGACATACGGAACCGACATTTTAAACTAACAAACACAGTTTAAATGGCGCATACTTGTGAACATCACCTATAACAAAAAGATTTTGCAATATCTAATTCAAACCACAGCGACACATCCAGGAATACCGGAACAGACAGTGTTCCTAGCGCAAGCTTCTGAAGACGTTTGTAAACAAGCGGCAGTCAGCTCAGACTCGGGCTAAATTTAATGAACTTTTACCTGTACTTAGGGAATTTTTCCGAATTCGAAAAAATGCTACTTAAAACACCCAACGGACGATACTTCGTAAACAACAAAATCCATGAATCTGCTACTAAAGATGTTTTTCTCGAACACAGCTGATATTGCCTTCTTCTGTACTCATCTACGGTGAACTGGTTTGTGATCTTGGTGGGAATAACGCAACCTTTTCTGTAGCAAACTATGTTCCTGTAATATAAAGAACTATACTACCGTAAATATTAAAACTGAGTATCTCATGGTGCAAAACGTGCTTCTGTAACATGTAGGTCAGATGATATAATACTCACGAATTACCCATCTTACTCTTTAATCATCTTCATTATTCAGTATTGAATACAATTTTTTAAAACAATAATACATTTTTTAATAAAATTATACTATATAATACTGTATTTACGACATTTTCATCTGTCACCAACAGATATAAAAGTAAAAATGTGAACAATCGAGCTCTTAAAAAAAGGCATGTTTAACAAGTTTATTTACGTAATATTCGTAAATCATAACAGTATATAATAGCATAATAATTATAAAAATAATTGTTCTTACAATTATTCAAATATATTTATGTTTGAAAATTAAGTATCGTTGATAAAAAAATGTTTGTTATAAAGTAATACTGAAATAAAACTGTTTAATATTTACCGATATAGAATCACCCACTATTCCATTCGTTAAAATTCTGGGACAAGAAACAGATTAAAATATTTCTTATTTCTGCAACAGTTAGGCTATGCGTATTTATTACACAGTAAATTATTGTTGAATAGGCTCGAAGTCCTGGTCGAAAAACGGAAACACAAAAACAATCGTCACTGTTTTCGTAGAATACGCGGTAGTCACGTGCGTGTCCTATGCTACCGTTCACGTATTCGACTTCCGGTAGATAATTAATTAACGGTTGACACGATTGCAACGTACGTAAGTCAATGCGAAGCCCGCATAAAACCAGACGTCAAATAGGACGACCTTCACTGAATGGAACGTGTGAAATGCGGTCGCAGTGTCGAAGGGAGCTGCTGATATCTCTCTTTGTTTCTCTTGCCTTGATGTTTGTCCTCCCTTGGCATTGTTACAGATTGAGGGATGGCTTACTTTGCCGTTCTATCCAAACAACATAAGTTATTTAAGTTTAAAGGAATACAACAATTTATAGTTGTTTCTGTAGACTAAATAATAATACAGATTAGATCAATCAGATCTGAGTCCACAAGAACGGAAGTTTTTAAATTGAATTTGACAATGAAACGGCTTGTTACGCACGTTATTAAAAATCTGAAAACTGTCGTCACTTGCAAAAAACACATTGGCTATAAAATTTATTTTTAAAAGCATTTTAGTTTATTCGACACTTGGTTAATTGAATACTTAAATATTTATAATTTATTTAAACAATTAATAGCTTTTAAGTCATTGCTCAATTATTTTTCACTTAACTGAACGAGCAAAGCGAGTTCTCAGTTGTGACTCGACCGTTTGGCATTTCTCTGTCTGTATATTTTTTTGTGTCTATTGTTACTGTATTTGTGTATCTGCTTGTTTTTGGAGTACCGGTACGTCTCACTATAACTTTTGAACGCATCAACCGATTTTTGTTAAACTTGACGTGCATGTCCATACTTTCACCCCACAGAACCCTATTGTTTTTGAGATTGATCCCTCCATAAAAATAGGGGTGGGTAGTAAAAATGTGGGGGTGAAAATTGTGAAAAAATCGCAAAAGCCCATGTGGGGTAACAAATTAAAGCGAATTAAAATCACAATCTGAATATATTTTTAATTCTTAAAATTTCAAAATTTTTGGACATCAGGGCCCAAAAAACGGGTGAAAATTTTCATAAAATCGCAAACATTCATGTGAGCTGTGGAATAAAGAGAATTTTAATTAACATCTGAATGTTAGGTTAGTGTTAGGTTTTGGATAATTAAAAATTTTTTGACCCAGGGTCAAAAAAGACATAAACAATTTTTGAAAATTGTAAAAATCCAGCAGAGTGTCAGACTAAAAGGAACTGATACCCAAATACGTATGTTTGATTGTCTGCTCGCATGAAATAGGGATTTTTGTAATTTTTCCCAAAATTGAACAATTATCTAACATAGAAAATTATGTAATAATAAATTATTATATAACATAATAAGCGAGTCTGCAGCTCAGAAAACATACTAACATTTTCCGATCTGACGATGAGCTGAGAAGCTTGAAAGCGCTAATCGGAATAATTTTTCTATAGTGGTGTGCAACAGTGATAATTCTGTTTGTGATTATAACCACTAACACAACTTTCTTCATTAAACATACTAATAATTAAATATTTTAATTTTATTGAATGTTTATGTTGTTGCTACTATAATAGTACTAATAATTAATGGTAATATTAGAACAAATAGACTTCATTATCTAAAAAGTAATAGGTTAAATAAAATCTAAAGTTACAGTAATTTGCATTGTGTACACATAGACCTTGTGTGTATGGGGCGGGGTACGGGAGCATTCGATCACCCGAAGGAAACAAACTAAACAAGTTGACGATTGTAGCAAGTTAATAAATATTATATTATTCCAAGACACGATGTTATTTGGCGTTTGTTTTTGTAGTTTTGTTTATTCTAAATTTGATTTCTCTGGTTTAATGATATACGCCTTGAGGGAACTACTCTTCCAAGCAGTCGAAATATACCTTCGCTCAGTGAAGGAGGCGAATGAAGATTATCTGACTCACATAATTCGTGTAATAAGTTGTGTAAGTTGTGAAATTACAAAGTATTTTCAGATTGATGGCGCTCCTTCGTGCTGGACATAATTTCCTAAAACTTAGTATTTAATTTTTTAAATTTTGGATTACTGTAGTTACTCTCAATTCATTTTAATTTCAGCAACAGCTTTTCGGACGATTATTTCAAGCACTTATTGAGCTTAGCGTATTCTTAAAAGTATTGTCAGAATACTTTTGTAAATTATATAAAAAAGCGAATTAAGTGTATATAAAAGATTAACGAAATACATCATTGTTATTGTGCGCAATTAATTCAAATTCGTACACAATACAGTTTTGTTATTTCAAAATTCGATTTAAATGAATGCAGACGTATTAAACGGAAACGTTTCTTACTCTCTGTGAAGGAAACTAGAAGTAATTCTAATATATTTGTGGGCAAACGATAAAGAACGTTCTTATTGGTTGCCAATAAATTTAGTTTATTGCTACCGGAAAGGGGTGTGAAAACGTATGATCCCCTTGCCCTTACCGGAACCCCTTTATGTTTCACTTACCAATACAAACTCCTGTTCAAACACGTGAAAGTAAATCTACCTTTTACTTCTTCCAGCTATATACGTTTTTATTACGGAGGCATTACGTAAAGGTCCTATCGTTTACGTCTGTTCTTGAAAGCGATAATTTTCAGAAACAACGCATCTATTTCGCTTTGTAGATTACAGTATAATTATTTCTACCAGTCATTTAAAAAACCAAATTAAAACTTAATACAAATAAGAAAAATACCAAAAAACTGTAAATAAGTGTTTTCCAAATAATGTGAGCAGATGTATTACTGTGTTATGCGTAATGAGTAACATTATTATAGATAAAGTTAAAATGTAATTACTATTTATTTTATAAAATTGCTAAACTGCTACAATTTTTGTTTAGACAAAGCTTTTCGTCATCTCTGACATCATCAGGTCTTGAACAACCAGGCGTTGTTCAAGACCTGATGATGTCAGAGATGACGAAAAGCTTTGTCTAAACAAAAATTGTAGCAGTTTAGCAATTTTATAAAAGAAATAGTAAAGATGGCTGCTAATTCAAATAATATGAAGAATAAAATGTAATTGACTTCTGACAAGAACACCAGAAGCGTGCATGTTTAGGTGGTGTCCACACACTTCGCGCTCCTCAGGTATCACAGTGACTAATTGTCCGCACTCTTCGCAAAATTAGTGTTGTCTGCACACTTCGCTGTCCGCACTATTCATCGCACCAGCATTTCTGTACTCAACTGAAGGGGTATATGAATTTTTGTGAATAGGCTTGACGTCTCTAAGGTAGCATCGCAAGTTACTTAACAAAATGTCTCATGTCATGACGCTACTCTGATTTTCAAGTAAGAAGAGATTATTCGTCAATAGTGGTATAGTATTATGCTGTAGTATAATAGTGTTGTGCGCGTTTGTGTTCATACAGTGCGACGCATATTTTCATTCATACAGTGCGACACATATTTTCACCTCTCTTTCTCTTTATTCGCCGATATTCCTCTGATGTTTTATCACTGGTTATTTTCACTGACCTTTTATTCTTGCTATGTCAGTAGGTTACGCGTAGTTCCAGTATCACTTCAACTGTTTTATAACTTTTATAACATCTGTCATTGTACAAACTTCTCTAACCTCTTGGAAAGTTTGTTATTGATGAGTCGTGTTCGAGCTATCATTTCGATCGTCCTTAGCCGATGTATCGTGGTTTAGGGCTTATACCGGCTCTTCAGATAAGAATATGCTTAAATTTACCATTTACATATAAATTTTGTTCTTACAAATTAAGTCTCTATTGTAAACATTCTCTTTTTTGTGGTTGTTGCTTAACTTAGTGATGTAGGTTGCACAGATTCAGCAACTATTCTCCCAGAAATTAAAATGTTTCACTTATACTATCGGTTTGTTGTAACGAATATAACGAATATATATTGGGCTTGTAACGAATATGCACCCTCACGGAGTCACAATCTTAAACCTTTGTCTGTTAAAAGAAACGCAACGGGGAAACTGCCAATTGCGTGTGTCAACGACTGGGTCCATAGTTTATCGAGCCTCAATTGTTAAATCTTCACGAGTATCTTATGTTTATAAAATCTAAATATTAACTTTACTCATCCGACACGGTAAAATGGGGGAAATAAGTATCCACATTGGTTAAGGTCTGTATAAGGTTACTTTCTTTAAACACTCAACTGTCAAATGGCAAATGTTTAGTAAAAAATTAAAAATCAAAAATAAATATGACATTAATCAAATGAATTTGGGTAGTGGGTAGAGCTGAATCCAACAGCCCATCAGAATTTTTAACAAGTGGTATTAATAAAATAATAACAATAACAATAATAATAATAATAATAATAATAATAATAATAATAATAATAATAATAATAATAATAATAATAATAATAATAAATGTAATAATTAGTACTAATAAATTTATTGTTTTCAATTACAAGACCTGTATCTTAGCGCATAGGCATAATTGCATCTATTTTTACAGAAGAAATATACTTTTTATAACAGTTAAAAGATATTAAAAAAATAAAATTTATAACTATTTAATGTGTAACAGCAAAATGTCATTTATTTACGATTTACCGAGAAAGCCAATCAGGAGTTGTCAGAGTCCTCTGTTAGACTAACTATCTTATCACGTAAGATGTATTAGCCGCATCCACAACCAGACGGACAACAAAGAAACAAGTATAAATTGTTTTAGCCTCCAACTCTGATTCCGTTCTGTTAGGCTTTCTGGGCAATTTTTTACAGTTAAATGAACTCTTTTTAACAGCAGGCTTTCTTCAGGCCTTTATTCACTCAGAAAAATCAAATAAACACAAAAATATAAATCCTGATGAAAAAACTCAAAATTAATGACTAATTTGTCGATATTGAGTAGCTAGTTTTCATTAACTTCCTTTAATAAGCATTCAATCAAATAATTTTCTTACTTTACTGCTATGGTGCCACGTAAATAAGGAGCGACGGAAAGGTTCTTTTTTTTTGAGATTTTATTGCTCTGCATTAATATTAAACACTCTGTACCTTCCCGTCTCGTATATTTTACTTCCGTGTTCCATAAGGAAATGGAAGAATGGTGATAGCACAAAAAAATCGTGTTCGAAATAATTGCAGATTATGATTGTACTAAACTCAAAACATGAAAAAAAGTCTTTTTTCGAAAAGTGTCTGTGTGTGTGTCTGTGTGTCTATCTGTGTCTGTGTAGATTTTTTTCTATGTTACACGATAAGAGCCGCAAATTCAAACAGAATCAAACAATTTTTTGCATACAGCCCTGAGTTGTAGAGTACTCAAGACCTGTTGTTTTTGGTGAAGATCGGTTAAGGGAAACGGGTAGTTTACCTGCAACGTTTTATGTTTTAACAAGGGTAATTTTTTCTATGACGAACGATAACTGCCGTAAATTAAAACAGAATCAAATAATTTTTTTTATACCTCCCTGAATTATAGAGAACTCAAGGTATTTTGATTTTGGTGAAGATCGGTTAAGATAAAAGGGTAGTTTACCTGCTACATTTTATGTTTTAAAAGGGTAATTTTTATGACGAATGATAACTGCCGCATATTAAAAGAGAATCAAATAATTTTTTGCATACATTCCTGAATTTTTAAGTACTCAAGGTCTGTTGATTTTGGCGAAGATCGGTTAGGGGAAAGGGGTAGTTTACAAGCAACACTTTATGTTTTAACAACGGTAATTTTTTCTATGACGAACGATAACTGCCGCACATTCAAACAGAATCAAATATTTTTTTGTGTACTTTCTTGAATTGTAGAAAACTCAAGGCCTATTGATTTTGGTGAAGATCGGTTACGGGGAAAGGGTAGTTTACCTGCAACATTTTATGTTTTAGCAAGAGTAAAGTACTTAATTTTGATAAATAAAGTATCCTGATAAGAAGATCATAATAATCCACTGTAGAAACGCCGATGGAATATCTATAAATAAAGAGGCTAGTTGAAGGGGGTGGGGTAATTTTCTATAAATGAAAATGATAGTTGAAGTGGGAGGGGATAATTTTTATTTATATGTCATGTGTACTACGTTATCCACAACAAAGAAGTAGTTTGTTGTTAAAATTCCTTTCCGGGCTGTTTGGCCGTGGTCCAATATTTTGTACAAAACCAGACGTTTCGGTAGTGCTATCGATTGCCATCATCAGTGAAAATCGAATGCGCTAACGTGAGGTGGTATACGTTAGATTCCACAGTACTGTGGTTAAGGCTGAAGAAAGAAGAAGTTTCTATCGAAATACAGTATTTCATTTTGAAAATGGTTTTAAATATAAATCTTAGAACATAGAATTCATGTATGGTTCTCCATACCGATATTTTACATAAGGATTGGAGCCAAAACAGTGGCTGTGCTTACCAATCTGGTAAAGTGACTTGTCTTGTAAATCTCATAAATATATTATAAACAAAATTCATTTACATAAATATTCGACAATCCCTGCTTTTCACACTCGATATTTAAAATTCGTTTGTTAACATTTAAAAACTCCTTTCCTCGCTATGAAAAGGTAAAAGTTTTATATTTGTCCCTCCTCCTAACTCTCTCTTTTTAAGACACATCAGACAGAATGACGGCGTCTCGGTGCGTGTGAGCGTTGACGCGCGTGCGTGCAGCGGTGAGACGGTACATCTCATCTCATTGATTACAAACTACACTTGGTGTCCCAGTTTAAGTAAGGAGAGATGAATGATGACTTGGCGAGGAATGCTGGCCTGGCTCCCTCTTCGCTGACACGCAAACACATGAATGCTCCTCCGCTCCGTTGCTGGCTATTGATTGGCCGCACATTTCAGCACCATTTAATCTTTGCATACTAATACTGCTTTATTAGAGTGATTAGATCAGCAAATTATTACACGACTTTATCTTCCGATTCAAACGAGTAGTTTAACACGATGAATCGATCCGATTTCCTTGGAAAATAATTATTGTCACGTTACGGTCAATTTAACAAGTTTCAATCGGTTTAACTAAACGTATGTTTTACTAGAAACTATTCGTTTTCTACTGGAAGATATTAAATACCATGCTACTTATTTTTCTTATATCTGGCGTTACCTATAGTAATTCATATTATCGCGTCCACTGAAGTCTAATACGTGGCCTCACTCCCGATCATATCGCATATGGTTATGAAGAATATTTTATCTTACTGGAAGAGTTAGTAGTCAGTATGCTGGTCTGTTACTGTTCCACTGTTTACTATTCTGTACTTACAGAAGTCAGTCAGTCGTTGTCCTTTGTTCCTGTATTATTTCATGTGCACAGTGTTTATTATCGCATTGTATTCACGATTTACTACCAGCTTTTGTAAGCCAAACATATACTTCGCTTTAAATTTAAAATTAAAATATAGGTAAACAATGAGTTGATCGATATTGTTACATATTCTATGAACAATCTTCCTTTGTCATATTATTTTGTTTTGTTTTTAATTTTGTTAATAAAATTTTAATAAATTTGATGCGATCTTCATTTAGATTTTCACTTTTTAAATCTTCTGAACTTAGGCGAGAATATCTACGACAGAGAAACATCACTGCACCAAACGTGTTGGGTTCTTTAAACCTACTTTTGCCCCTAGCGCATACTGTTAATGCGATCGTTGCTAGTATCTGTTAATCCCTGCAGACAGTACACATCATACGCTGTGGATGTGCTGTGTCAATTTGCTCGATATGCCACTCACATTCTCTTGCATTATTATACTTCTATAATTATTTCTGCAAGTAACTGATCGTGTTCTATATCATTTTAATAGGCGTGACGCACGTTTCGCTAATTGTATCGGTATTTTCAAAGGTTTATAAATGAATTAACAAATAATCAAATTGATTCGATTTCAATATTATAAACACTGACGAATAATCGGATTCGTTCGACTTTAATATAAAATAACTGGAAAGATTTTATCATATATTTTATTAATTTTAATAAATTTATGATTTTAAATAGATCATCTCGTTTTGTTTTTATTGTAGTTGGTTCTTTACTTAGTAAATTATTGTTCTTGTGTTTGTAAGTATCAAGTATTTCCCAAATATCACTATTTTGACCTTTTTGTAGGCTGTGTTTTTAATTAACTTCATATTTTAAATGTATGTAAATTGATGTTTATAATTTAGACAATGCGTGGCTAAATTAGCTTTGTACTGCGTTGCTGAAGGAATCTATCGAATTGTTTTTTATTTGTGCGATCTGCGTAAAATGTATTCCAATCTGGACATTCTGTTTTGTATATCCATTTTTATTGTGAATAGTTGATTTAGTTATAGGTTTTATTTCACTGACAACCATATTATCAGTTATAAATTTTTTTAATTTGTATGTTTAAAATTTTACTTAGTTTTTGAGTTATATTTCCATAATAAGTGAAGATTGTATTTTTTATATTATCATTAATAGGTGGATTTTTATGTTCACATATGTTATACTTCTATATACGAATTGCGACACTCTACCTACGAATACGTTATCTACTCTAAGCGTTTTTAACGTTCATAACCTTCATTAGTTCGATCAATCGTGTATATGTATTTTGTTTCACCGGATTATAGTAACTGAATGTCGTCGCAGCTCCGGTTCTGTATTGAAAGTATATAGGGATCAGTCGCGCGTATAAGTTTAATCTACCACTGAGCCTAATGGATTAGTTCACACATAACGCGGCTCAGGATACACCAATAACTTTTACCAACCGTATGGTTAATACGAAGGAAAGTAAAAAAGTAAAGGGAAATTTTCTTTTCCCTCCCGACCAGGTAGATGGCAGCACTTACGATTTCTTATAACGTCACAGTGTCTGTTCGTCAACCGAATTGTTTCCTATTACGTTTAAAACTCAATTTAATATATGTATTTCATTATTTGACTGCATCAAGGAAGAAAAGCGAACAGTAAATATGTTTTCTAAACTCTGAAGGGTTAAAGCTTGGAGAGATTAATTTGTGGAATGCAGCAGCATCACGGAAAGGATTATTTCGGAGGCAGGAAGATCTAAACGAGTTAACTGATAGCTTTTAAAAATGGTCAAATTTGTGTCTGCGATGAACAACGGAAAGGTAGGCGTTACACTACAAAGAACAATGGTAGTATCG
Source organism: Magicicada septendecula (assembly GCA_034769895.1). Lineage (NCBI taxonomy): Eukaryota > Metazoa > Arthropoda > Insecta > Hemiptera > Cicadidae > Magicicada > Magicicada septendecula. The sequence continues at coordinate 281,352,832 of CM068374.1, forward strand.
AAGTTGAAGCATGTTATTTCAGACATACAACTGAAACCTAAAATAGTAGAAACTACTGTGAGCTACTGCGATCAATGACGCCACAAATCGATTCCAAAAAACGTGGTAAACTTTCAAAATGTGTGATTTTTCTTCAGGACAGTGTTCGACCGTATAGACCAACAAAACAACGTTTATCTTTAAGACCTTGGTTTTGTGCTGCTGAGCCTCTTAACCTACAGTCCTGATCTTGCTCAAAGTGGTTTCCGTTTTTTTGGTGTATTGAAGGAAGAACTACATGGAAAATACGTTTGTTTGGCAAGGAAGCGGTGCTAAAGTCAGGAAAGTTTCTTCCTCTTCCCAGAAAAACCTCGGATAGAGGTGAAATAAGTGCACAGAACTAGGAAGAGATTATATAACAGATGTTCCATTTATGTACTTTTTTTAGTGCCTCGTAAATGCTAGCGGTCGGTGTACTACCATTGCAGCAAGTGGGACAATTACAAACAAGCTGTCAGTAACCCGATATGATACAGGACTTTTGGTTCTAAGGAATTCATCTCTACGACCTTTCTCAGTGGTGAGGGATAGAGGTCCCACGAGAGACTAGGTTTCACAATCCCTAGTCTCTCTCGGGGTTGCAATAGGCCTACCTCTTTCCCGCACAACTGAGGAAGACCGTCGTGAACGCGACCGAAACGTCTTGAGCCTTTTATTGTTGTGAAATTATTATTTTTCAAAGTTAATTCACCATTGTTTTAAAGTTTTGAACTACCTTAACAATAACAACCCATCCAATTTTTAACGATTTTCAATCAGATTTCGGCAGCGAAAACTTGCCTTCTTTACTGAATACCCGCGTTCTTTATGTTACTTCCTTAACTGTAATTTATGATATCAATATAAGAGTTTTTTAATTATAGGAGTAAGCACTATAATTTATTCGGATTACTTCTGCATCTACTTGTACCCTATCACTGCACTGAAGCCTGCATTAGACTTTACTGTACAGTCTAAATAACTTTACAGCTTTTCCTTACATATTGTGGCACAAACATGAAGTTTTAAAATCAGCTTTTGCAACAGCCGTTGCTTCTCAGAACCCGAGATATATGTAAGAATTGAATAAATTTGTCAATCTGTGACGATTTAATAGGGTTAAATAGCACAAAATAAAAAAAAGGTAAAAATAATATAATTCTAAATGAAACTACATAATTTCCATAATTTCTTTCCCTATGATATAAATATGAAATAAATAGAAAACTAAATAATGTTAAACAAATAAATATGTAAACCACCTCCTGTTTCATCAGCGAGTAATAAATTATAGAGAGACGTAATAAACCAGCAATTTAAAATAAGTAAAAGTAATAATTAATAAATTAAGAACTATTTCTCGCACCGGTAAATAAGAACACGCGCGGACACGCACTTCGCTAAGCCCGCTGTGCGCCCCAAAATTAGTTGTAAATCAGACTCCGCAGCGAGAACAACACAGTTGAAAATGTAGTCAGTAACTACAAAATTATAGAGAATGAAAGAATATGTCATTCACTCTCTTAGTTTCTTTAAGCTAATGCTTAGTAAAGCTGATAGCAAATATTATCAGTAATTTCAATATGTTTAACATCTTTGATACGTTTTAAGTGTGTGTTTATGACATCTCTGCAGTTGATTTAATATCACGTCAACGTGATAGAGATCACAGTATATGTAACAGTTTAACTATAAGTAAAAAGTGCGGTAAACCGAAGTAAGTGAGTTCAAGTGAAAGTTTCCCACCACCGCCAGCACCAGAATCTCATAAACATTGGAAAAAGAGAAAACCACACCTTCCATTATTACACCTTCTTCAGTCTCCAGGATAGGCCAGAGCCGCTGAGCCACCGTTTACTACAGACAACCCCGATTTGCCGAGGATGCTACATACAGGTGACCCAAAAGTCAAACTTCTGTAGTTCAGAAATTACTTAATAATAATACGAAAGACTGGTCGAATTAAATTACCATTGTAACTTTGTAATAAACAATATGATGTATTTAGCTTTAATGACTATAACATGCTAATATTAAATAAGTCCACTCTTCAAATGGCAGCAAAAGTAAATTGTTTAACTTTAATATAAAGAAAGGATATATCTCGGATCCGAGGGTATGAATTACCAGTTTTATAAATAATTAACCAAGTTGATTAATGAATACATTATGCAGTTATTATTTTTTTAATATAGTTAACTAATCAGTTGAACGAAATAGAGTAAACGAAAAGTAGGTTAAGTATATATATGTATGTTTTAACTATACAAATCAAAAGCCTAATAACAAGACAGTAACTCATTTTCTTTTATGCTAATTACCAGGTATGTAAATAAAGAGATGTCATGGACGTAAACATGCGTGAATTAATTTGGCAACACGAAGCTAATATTCCTTAATTCACAGGTTCCAGTTAAGTGTTTTGTTACGTTGTATTTTAATTAAATATATATATTTTGTGAATATTATGGCAGCCTGTTTAATTGACCGACGTCAATTAACCGGGCTCCCGAGGTTATAATGGCGATAGTATACAGAAGTTATAAAAGATAGTATACAGCCGTTATAAGATGCGCCACTCTGCTATCTATGTAATTGTTAAGCTAAATGCTAATTGCTTTTAATGCTTTGCTAATAAATAAAAGACTAATTGGAGTTACTGCAATAAAGAAATAAAAAAAGGCTATATATAAAAGGCTTAATAATAAAAATAAAAATTAAATAAAACAAGAATAGCAATAATATATTAGTACAAAAGATTTGCAATTATTATTAAGAAAAATAATATATGTAATGATAATTTAATTCTGTAAACCCATGTTGAAGCGTGGACAGATTGTCACCCCAAAGTAAGCGTGAGAGCAAGAACAAACAGGAAATATATTAACGTGTTATAAACTGTATAAACTATGCCTTTGTTATAAGCGTATGTGCAACAACGCGTAATTTCTCCCCTTGCATAGGAATGTTATCGCCTAACAAGAGTAGTCATAATATGTAATGTCATGTCCTGTGAAACTCTGTGTGAGATCCCCTTCTATATCTGTATACGAGCTATTATTCTCTCTGTGAATTGAAAGGTATTTGATTCCACAAAACTAAATAGAGTCATATACAGTGATATAATTAATATAATCAAACTGATGTTGATTAGTATAAGTAGATTACTACAATTAGCATATTAAGACAATGTCTCAATTTAACCCGGATTTGTTATTAAAAGACGAATTATGCTATGAAGCACTTTTAAGCGGTTTACCTTATGCAAACGTAACGGTCGCAGAATTACGCAAATCTTTACGCGAAAACAAGCAAAATATACTTACCCAGTTAGATAGATTAAACGAAATAGAACTTCAAAGCGAAGTAGAAGCGTCTTATGCAAAATATAGGGAATTGACGTCAATATCGCAAACCCTCCACGACAAAAAATCACCCGCCATAATCTTGCGTGCCACGCAATGGATAGAGCATTTAACCCGTCGCATAAATAATTTACTAAACTGGCCCGGAGCTACTGTAACACCCCGTGACGTGCAAAAATTTGCAGACGAAGCATTGCAGCAATTACCAACTATAATAAGAAACCTACGTCGTAAATCAGACTCACTTAAAATGGAGGAAATAGAAGAATCTCTTTCTAGATTAAATATCACACCATCTCAATCACCCACCATAGAACAGAGACCCACTACCGTGACTTTCGAATTTCCACAAGTATCAAGTGTAGAACCGAATGCAGATCAGACGTTTCATAGAAATGTGAATACCACACCAACCGTGGAATCCTCACCTCCAAATGCCCAGCGTAGTCTCAAATATAATAATGATTTAAGGAGTAATCGTGTGTTGCCACCCTCTGCGATAACTAGTGTCGAGAGACCCGAGAATACAATCTCACGTGAACTTTAGTGCTAACCTATACGGAAAGATAACTTGTGCCGGTGTTTGCCTAACCCGGCGATCGAAGGTTTTATAAATTTCGTTTAACATAAACGCGAGCACAAATGTCGATTAGAAAACCGTTATCTAGGCGGCACTGTTGAATCTGCCTGCGCCATCTCGTATCGAAACTTCGCTGTTTGTGGGATTGTAACTGCACGGTCAGTCCGAATGGCAAGCTAGATTTACGAGACTTCCCGGTAAGTAATTTACAGCAGGCTATATTATACTTCAAAAATAATTAAATAATTTAACGTAAATGTATTCAGCCGAATGCGAAAGAAGAATGTACTTGGTGCGATCGGGCAGTGTGTGTGTTGTAAAAGCTTTATTCAATGTTCAGTATATACAGCTCATATATTTTTCTCAATTATTATTATACAAGAGTCACTGTAATTATTTGGTAAAGCATTATGTAAATTTATAAGCTAAAGTCAGTACGTATAGACGGAGTTGAATTGTGCAAGTTATGCACGCAATAGACGTGCATGCAATAGACTGCAAGAGTGTTCTTTTTAATTAATTATGGCAGTTAAAATAAATTGTGAGACCACCCTCAGATAAAAAACTATTTATATTTTGTTTGTGTGTAACTGTAAGTGCATTTAATGTGGTAAATTTCGGCAAATTGCGATAATTGTGTTACCACGTGGCAAGGCCAACTTGTTTAGGTATGTCGGCGCTGGTCGAAGCAAGTGCAAGTGACTCTTATTAGACACTCTTTAATTTTATTTTTTTAATTTAGTGCATTCATTATCACCTTGCAGACTTGATTATTCTCAGGCCATAAAAAAAAAAACAGAAACAGAAACTTTATGCTTTTATCTTGAGTTGGTTCGAAGGCCCGTTCTGAGGTTATTACCTGGAACTAGGGTGCACATTTTTGCGAACTGCATTTCTAATCTTTTGTGAATTCCCAGGGTTCTCGCTCCTAGTCGGAGATTCTGGTCTAGGCTGATGTAACTACACCTTCATCAGCCATGAGCCATCCTACACGCACCTGTTCGGAAGAGGGAGTCTGTTGACCAGCCACAAGATGCATCATATGCACACGATTAAGGTGATATGAACTCTTTTTATTTTCGTTGGCCGGGCCTGCCGTTCACCTGAATTACAAATTATTTTCTTTTTAAACCATGTGCCCACACTGCTAGACAGTCCGCTCTGGGGTATGTCAACTGAACATTCATTATGAACATCATGTGACTTTTATAATATAACTCCATAAATCTAAGTACTATGTTTGTAATTGTGTGCTGCACTGGGGGAGCGTGCCAGAGTTTTTTTTCTACTCTTAAATATTTTTTTTTATATATATACAAGAGCCTTAGAGTCATTACACTATTCAACATAAAATCAAGTCACATGTTATGGGTTCTGTTCCGGCTGGTTCAGAACGGGTTCATATCTTAATTTCGTTTCGGTTTAACATGTAAGGGCTGGGGGTTTCGTTTTTCAGGCTGTTTTCTGGGGGTAAAATGGACATAGTTTTTTTCCAAGTTAGGCACAGGTTCATACAGTTTAAGGCAGGTCCGATTCCTGTCACACATGGTCTGGTACCTGCTGGCGCGCTTCCACATCTGCTAGGATACAACAGGCAGTTATTATAAAATCAATTATACACAGATGTCTGCCTTTAAGAGAAAAGAAATTTTATATTTTGTGGGCATATACTGATAATTTTTGACCTTGTAAAGGCATACTGATGCTACTGATTCTTGTCAGTTGAATTGAATCATTTTCATTAAGGAACAATTTCCTGATACATGTATCCATTGGGATTTGTAACACAAAATTAACATTTTAGAAAATCATGCCAATTGCTTAAACTCAGGTGATGAGGGTTTTTCCCATTTATATGCTGTGTAAGAAACTTAAAGATTTTCATATGCTCATAATTGGTAATTTATTAAATGTTATCAATTCATAGGGGCAGTCCGGCCTATCTTTATGCTTTTGTTAGTTATTATCATCCTTTTGGGTGTTTTCACATTTTTTTAATTTAATGAAGTTAATGAATTATTGTGACTGGAAGTTAAATGTTTCTGATTGCTGGTTTTGGGGCTTTGTAGAAATACTGCCTGTCGGGCAGGTCGAACATGGGTATTGTAAGAGTATTATGAGTCTATGTGTCTTTGTGTCTTTGTGTTTCTATATGTGATGTCAATGTTAAGGGTTAGTAAAAGGGGGGGGAATTTATATAATTTATGGGATGTTGCTCGATATATATTATAACAGCACCAAATATTAACTATTTGGGGTTATATGTTTACCGCATACTGAAAGCATATTTAAAGAAATTATAACAGTCAAAACTCCAGCTGAATGTAGAGCATTGAAAATAATGCTTTGTAAAGCGACGCACACGTGGTCATTATGTAATCAGTTCGCTGTGCAAGGAAGCGAACACACCCAAACTGTTAATTATTAATATCTCGGAAACTAATAAATAAAGGCGAAACCCAACATAGCCAAAATGTTTACCGAATTATTAATAATGACGTGTGCAAATTTTACGCAATATAATTAACAAATGAAAGAGTTAATTAAATATAATTGAATAACTTCTGTAAAAATAGAGTTACAGTAATGAGATTTTAGTATGTTATAAAGATAATAATTTCTGACAGATTGTGTATTTTAGATTTCACACAACTTGGTTTGCAACCAAGTTATTGCAAAATTAAATAAGCACAGGATATCCGGAACGACAAATTGGTTCCGCTGATAGTAATATTAGAAATAATATCAATTCTCCGTCTGTGGGAACCTAACTTCATTCTCACGGACCAAGGGAATTCAAAATTTATGTAGTAGGGAGAGTGTGCCAGCCAATGAAATCACTTGACGCGAGCCCCGACCAGCGAGGTGTTTTCTAGCTGAAACATCACTCTTTTGCCAGTACTCACGAAGTTAAGACGTAGTCCTTCGATCGTCTAGTAACCAAAGTGGTGAAGATCAACAAGAAGACTCTACGTGGTCAACACACACGCAATTACGAACACACTAAGTACAGATCATCTGTATAGCTCGTAATTGTTGCGTAAAAGCGAGATACTCTTCAGTACATCAACCAAGCTTATTGTGTACTACCAGTTAGTCATAAGCACGCAAGAGATCCACCAGACTCCAAGACCAGACTTCAAGAATACAGCAGAGAGGCCGTCTAAATTATTGGTGAACAGCTGACGAGCAGAGCTACCACCCGAACGAAGCACACACACACACGCTGACGTGCAACGTGCGAATCGACGAGGGACAGGAACCAGTTCCAGCAGACAGCAGCAGACGTTAAAATATTCACAAACAGCAAGGAAGCAGAGTGTTACCGAATTTTGAACTCCACGACCGAATCCAGCAGTTCTAAGCAGATTACTTTCTCTAACCAAGGACTCGAATCGACGAGGGACAAATCGGGACGACATCCTCTTCAGTAACAGGAAAGCAAAATCCACTTATTTATTTTTCAGATCAAATTTTCTATTTTTCAATTAAAACATTGTAATTCAAATAATTCAGGTGCCAAACAAAAAGCAAAGACTCTAGTAATTAAAAAGTAAATTCATTGTGATAATCTGTATAGCAGTTTAAGTCATTAGTAAGTTATAGTTAAGAAATAGAAGTAGTATAAAAGCGCTATACAAATCTTAACTGACAATCTAATTATTAGATCATACTGCAGTATATCAGAAGTAGAATCACTAGAAATGAAATAACGTAAACTAGACTGTCATGTCTAATTTATTTTAATTAATTATTCTAATTAATTTCAGAGTTTTATATTTTGTTTCATGAACATTTAAATTCAATTTAATTAAAGGAATTTAATTAAATCAAATCAATTAATAAATTAAAATTTAAATTGCAATTAACTCGCCAAAGAACGAGTTTAGTTTCTTTCAACTATTGACCAATCGAAAAACATTGATTCATTGTTTAGACTGTAAGAAATTCATAATATAATAACCATTCTATTCTTGTGTGTTGTTGGAGTAATAAACAACGTTTTATTACCCCATATAACATAGTTTTATTGTTGTACGATAAAGCCTACCAGTCTCACAAAACTCTCCCCCTTTAAAGTAACCTCTTTTGTGTGTTATTGCAATAAATTTGAGATTACTAGCTTGCGAACTTCAAATCCAAAATCCACACGCCCTAGTCGGAAGAATCCGCAAGATCGGACAGCAGGTAGGTACTCACACACAACACGACACAACAATAACGCATATAAGTAGAGTTATAATATATATAAATAAAAATATATTATCTACTTATACAATTTAAAGAACATGTGAACATTACTTATTTATTATGTTGTATTTTGTTGTTTATTGCTGATTGGAATGTGATACTTATATGATTTAGGTGATATTTACATGTAATGAACTATGGGGGAAACAACAAAAATTGTTATTGTTAAATTAACAGCCGAGTTTAATTGCAAGTCCCGTCATACTGGACCCAGCGCATTTTGGCTTCTCTAGGCTCTCGCCTAGTTTTAAATAACTAGTATTTGACTTCTCTTTCAAAAAAAAATAAATACAAAAAAAAAAAATAATAATAAAAGAAAAGGAAGTTTTTTTTATATAAAGCATAAAAAGGGAAAGAGGGGTTACAAACTCATCCCGTAGAAAAGATTGTATCAGAAATCCAGTATACCGATGGATTAAGTATTAGCAAACTGTTAGCGTTCATAAAACACCTTTTGCAAATCAAAGACTTACAGCAACTGAGCGATAGGCAAATATTGCAAGTCATTATGACTAAATGTAGACCACCATTAAAAGACCGTGTACAGGAGTCAATGAATTTTCAGCATTCCGTAGACCAACTACATTCTGCCTTAATAAGACATTTTATTCCAACGGGAATTTATGAAGAATTGAAGCGGAACACAGTACTTAGAGTACAAGGAGCGCACGAGAGACTCGCGCACTATATTTCAGAAATAAGAGAATCTTCATTATTACTAAAGGTAAATTTGAGCGAACCACAGTTAGTAGAAACGATTCTGGTAGGATTATCCCCAGAAGAGAGATCGCGATTAGTACTGATCAATAGACCTAACACTTTTTCAGAATTAGAACAATGCTGTACCCACTCATCAAACGTATGGTACTCGTTCCAAAACAGACGTGCTTTAATTCCTCAGACCCAACGCAGAAACGAAACACCACCCCTGGTATCAGAACCGAGAATACACCGTGATAGTCGACACTTTAGAACTCCGAAACCTTCACACTACCAACCTGCACAAAATTATCAACTGAAATCCCAACCGAATATGAGCGACACAGTGAGTAGAGAAAAAAGATGCTATAACTGCGGTAAACAAGATCACATTAGTAGGTACTGTAAACAGAAACAGCACTACCAAAAAATCCGCTCATTCAAAAAACATGTAAGGCAGGGAGTGCCGAAATCCTGTGTCTCCCGCCGCGTCGTAAGAGTAGGTAAAACCGAGAAGTACAAAAAAAAAAAAAATAATAATAATAATAAAAAAAAATTAGACCCCTATGTAGAAAGATTTGTCAATAGATGCAACTCCAGTGTGTGTCAATTACCATATATACAAGTAGACCTTGGCATTACGAAAATACTAGGATTAATTGATTCCGGATCAATACGGAGCTTAATTAGCCAACAGTTAGCCGAAACATTAGCCAAACACCACCTTGTTAAACGTAGTCAACCGGTGAATATGAAATGCGCTACCGCTAATAACCAAAAATTAACAATAAAACTCAGCGTTACTATCAAACTAAAAATTAAAAATTTAACATGGTATTTTCCAGTATTAGTATCTGAAGAATTAGGACCAAACTTAATATTAGGAGCGGACTTCATCAGTAAAACAGGTATAATTCTTGACATGTACGATAAGAAGTATTATTTTAGATTCGACCGTACCCAAAAATATAATTTTGACTTCGAAGTAAATAACAGTAAAGGTACAGAAACATCCGCAACGTACGTAGTACACCACGAATCTGCACTAGATCATTTAGAGAGTAAAGATAAACAAAAAATACAAAATCTAATAAAAGAATTTTCCACCGTTCTAACCCCAAAGTTAGGTTTAACGAATCTAATAGAGTACAAGATCAACCTGAACGATAATAAAGTAATCCGACTGCATCCATATAAGTTATCTCCTCCAAAAATGGAAATCATGAGAAATCAAATCAATAAATTGTTAGGACAACAAGTTATAGAACCTTCCACTTCCCCGTATTCATCACCCGCGTTCTTAGTACCCAAAGGCACTGATAAACATAGATTAGTCGTTGACTATAGACAATTAAATAAAAAGATAGAATTCGAGTCCATACCGCTCCCCGACATCCACAGCGCCTTCCACTATTTTACAAAAGCTAAAGTTTTCACCATAATGAATCTCAATCAAGCATTCCACCAAATACCATTATCGGAAGAATCCAAACATCTAACCGCCTTCGCAGTCCCGTTCAACCTGTACCAATTTACAAAAGTACCCTTTGGAATCTCCCAAGGAAGTTCTGTTTGTAGTCGATTGTTAGAAAAAATATTCCACGACGTAAAATTTAAATTCGTATACCACTACCTAGATGACATAGTAATTTACAGCGAATCCATGGAACAACATCTTCATCATTTACGCGAAATCTTATCCCGACTAAAGAAAACCGGATTAACCGTAAACCCAAGTAAAGTAAATTTTGCCGTTAACCAATTCTCATTTTTAGGTCACATAGTATCTGCCGACGGAAAAGTAAGCATAGACCCAGAACGCACCCGTTCAATCAGAGAATTTTTACCACCACGTGATATGAAAGGAATAGCCCGATTTTTGGGAATGATAATTTACTTCCACAAATAAATTCCACACCTAGCTGATATAGCAGCACCCTTAAATGCGTTAAGAAAAAAAGGAGTAAAATTTGAATGGACCCCTCAACATCAAACAGCATTCGACAACCTGAAAGAAAGTATAATACAACCTCCAGTATTACAACTGGCCGATTTCACGAAACCATTTATCGTACAGACAGATAGTTCAAGTGTAGCCCTAGGAGCAGTCATATATCAGGAAGTAGTTAATTCTAGATTACCGATCAGTTATGCCTCGCGAACCCTAACCGATCAGGAAAAGAAATTCTCCGCATACGAATTAGAATGTTTAGCCGTAGTATTCGCATTCGAGAAATTCAAGCCATTTTTAGAACATAAAGAATTTCTGTTAGAAACGGATAATCAAGTTTTATCATGGTTATTAAATCACCCTAAACAGTTAGGTCGTATCGGAAGATGGGTATTGAGATTAAATTGTTACAAGTTTAAAGTACAACACATTCGTGGAACCCAAAATGTAGTAGCCGATACACTATCCCGTATGTTCCAGCAGCCGAGTAAGGAATCCGAACATAATGAAAGAGGTGAAACATCAATAATAAATACCCTAATAACTGAATTCCCACTGGCATTTACTGACATAGCCCAGTATCAACAACAAGATCCTTCCTTAAGTAAAATAATAGAACAGATCAATAAAAGAAATACTTCAGATAAATATATATTGAGTAAGAGAGTATTATGTTATAAACTAGCAAATGGAAAATCCTTGAGAATAATTGCCCCGGACATTATTAAACCACTGCTTATGCAATACTACCACGCATCCACCATTGGAGCTCATATGGGTATTAATAAAACCATACGTCGTATTAGAAAAGAATATCATTGGGGAAATATGAACAGCGAGATAGCTAAGTTCGTAAAAGAGTGTAAATTTTGTGCACTCAGCAAACCCGCGAGAAACAGCCACACTGGTAAATTAATCTCCGAGACTCCCACGACACCCTTTTCAAAAATTTACATAGACTTTTCTGGCCCTTATCCACGTTCAAAATCCGGTAACACCATGCTACTCATTAGCGTAGATTCATTTACCAAATTCGTCTGGATGTATCCCATGCGACGAGCATTAGCATCAACCACAGTGAAAATTTTACAAGAGAGATTATTTAAAGACTTAGGTACACCAGTACACCTAGTGTCAGATAACGGACCCCAGTTTAAGTCCAAAGAATTCAGGGACATGTGTTTCAGACTAGGCATAGACCATATAACTGTTACAGAGTACCGTCCACAAGGTAATATCGCTGAAAGGTATTTGCAAAACTTAAAATCAGCTTTAATAGCCTATCATGCAAACGACCAGACATCATGGGACCAGAACCTATCCTGGATCCAATTTGCTTTCAACTCAGCATATCACGAAGGACATAAATCTACACCCTTTGATTTGTTGTACAAATATAAACCAAATCACCCATTATCCACAAAGTGGAAAATACATGAATTGCTACCACGCGAAATCAGTGTTAAAAATATAAAAAAAGTATGGAACGAAGCTCGCGCAAATCTGAGAGTAAACTTAAGAAAATCGCAAAAGTATCACGAGCGTGATAGTAAAGAAATTAAGTATCAAGTCGGAGACCTAGTGATGTACCAAACTCATCCAACGAGTAGTGCAGTTGATAAGACCACCTCCAAGCTATCTTACCGATGGTGTGGCCCTTACAGGATTCACAAATATTTAACGCCTGTAACCGTAGCACTGTATGACCCCACTACGGATAATTATGTACGAAGAAGTCATGTTTCCCAGATAAAATATTATCACGGAAATTGTTCTGCTAGTGAGCAAAGAAAGAAATGAAGTAAAAAAAAACAATAAATGTACTACGAAGTATATTTCCTATATTGTAATTAAGTCGCTGTAAACCATACTTAATTACAAAATCGTAAGTTATGAATAAGAATGAGGCCTGATCAACCTTAGATCCTATTCACCAAAAATAAATAAAAGCGATATGTAAAGTCAACTGACAAATAAAGGTAACGTTACCACAGAAAAATACAGTACTAAGATAAAATTGTCGACGAACAATTAAAAAAGGAAAGGAAACGCAGTAAGTATGAAAAACATACTCTGTGTAGAATAACTCCACTAAACGAGTTAGAAAAAGCTAAACGAAAAAACCGGTAGTAGTATTAAGTATAGTAAGTTAGTATTAAGTAGTAGAATTAAGATAAATTTTAGAGATAGTATAGTATCGTATCTTAAAAAAAAAAAAAAAAAAAAAAAAAAAAAATATTAAATTGATAATGATTCGATTATCACATGAGTGAATCACGAAAAGAGAGAAAGGGGGTTTCACATGGAAGCTCGTACAAAATTCCCAGTGTAATTCTTAGCTACTTCCCCGTTGAATACACATCGGTCACCGACCCAGTGTCTTCTTTAAGTGGAGGAGAATGTGACGATTTAATAGGGTTAAATAGCACAAAATAAAAAAAAAGGTAAAAATAATATAATTCTAAATGAAACTACATAATTTCCATAATTTCTCTCCCTATGATATAAATATGAAATAAATAGAAAACTAAATAATATTAAACAAATAAATATGTAAACCACCTCCTGTTTCATCAGCGAGTAATAAATTATAGAGAGACGTAATAAACCAGCAATTTAAAATAAGTAAAAGTAATAATTAATAAATTAAGAACTATTTCTCGCACCGGTAAATAAGAACACCCGCGGACACGCACTTCGCTAAGCCCGCTGTGCGCCCCAAAATTAGTTGTAAATCAGACTCCGCAGCGAGAACAACACAGTTGAAAATGTAGTCAGTAACTACAAAATTATAGAGAATGAAAGAATATGTCATTCACTCTCTTAGTTTCTTTAAGCTAATGCTTAGTAAAGCTGATAGCAAATATTATCAGTAATTTCAATATGTTTAACATCTTTGATACGTTTTAAGTGTGTGTTTATGACATCTCTGCAGTTGATTTAATATCACGTCAACGTGATAGAGATCACAGTATATGTAACAGTTTAACTATAAGTAAAAAGTGCGGTAAACCGAAGTAAGTGAGTTCAAGTGAAAGTTTCCCACCACCGCCAGCACCAGAATCTCATAAACCTTGGAAAAAGAGAAAACTACACCTTCTTCAGTCTCCAGGATAGACCAGAAGCCGCTGAGCCACCGTTTACTACAGACAACCCCGATTTGCCGAGGATGCTACATACAGGTGACCCAAAAGTCAAACTTCTGTAGTTCAGAAATTACTTAATAATAATACGAAAGACTGGTCGAATTAAATTACCATTGTAACTTTGTAATAAACAATATGATGTATTTAGCTTTAATGACTATAACATGCTAATATTAAATAAGTCCATTCTTCAAATGGCAGCAAAAGTAAATTGTTTAACTTTAATATAAAGAAAGGATATATCTCGGATCCGAGGGTATGAATTACCAGTTTTATAAATAATTAACCAAGTTGATTAATGAATACATTATGCAGTTATTATTTTTTTAATATAGTTAACTAATCAGTTGAACGAAATAGAGTAAACGAAAAGTAGGTTAAGTATATATATGTATGTTTTAACTATACAAATCAAAAGCCTAATAACAAGACAGTAACTCATTTTCTTTTATGCTAATTACCAGGTATGTAAATAAAGAGATGTCATGGACGTAAACATGCGTGAATTAATTTGGCAACACGAAGCTAATATTCCTTAATTCACAGGTTCCAGTTAAGTGTTTTGTTACGTTGTATTTTAATTAAATATATATATTTTGTGAATATTATGGCAGCCTGTTTAATTGACCGACGTCAATTAACCGGGCTCCCGAGGTTATAATGGCGATAGTATACAGAAGTTATAAAAGATAGTATACAGCCGTTATAAATCCACTTGCCTAGGGACTCCAAGACTACCACCTCTGGGGTGTAAAGCAATAAACCAACAACAAGGAGTAAAATTAATTAGTCGGTAAACTTGGTTTATTCGAATTTTCAGTAACTAGCTTTTTCTAAAACAACAAACGCGCCTTGGATCTTGGTAGCGGCGTAGCCAGAAGTTCCTATTGGCAGTAGGCTTAAATTTGTTGAATAAAGCTACAAAAAGAAAAAGTAAAAAGTTTGTTACTTGGCTATGATCAATAAGTAAGTATGGAAACATGAAAGTTACATGATTGATTTAAATTTAACAAAGCCATGAAACAATAAAGATATGTTACATTACAGTATAAACAGAATAAATGGAACCAGGAAAATGCACAAAAGGCCTCCCATCTTCTGCAGACGCTGATACTGTTGGCTGTTTTGCACAATTTTTTAAAAATTCGCCTAAGTCAGAACGTCTTTGTAAATGTTTTCCTCTAAGTAGAATTAAATCGTGCTACGGGTTTGACACAGAAATGAAAAGTTTTTCATAAAAAGGGCACTACAAGCCCTCAAAACAAATATTTCAAAATCGTGTTATGGTGTGCGGAAATACGTGGTTGGCCGCGCATTTTGTTGAAACTGCCACACAATTAGTTCTCTTATAGATTCTGTGG
This sequence comes from Magicicada septendecula, assembly GCA_034769895.1. NCBI lineage: Eukaryota > Metazoa > Arthropoda > Insecta > Hemiptera > Cicadidae > Magicicada > Magicicada septendecula. Next base: position 281,368,203 of record CM068374.1, read on the forward strand.
GGTATTTGTATATGGTTCTTCGTGTGACACGTTCCACCCTTCTATGGTAGGGTTAGGCCTACTATGGTGTAGACTCAGTAACTGACATGTGTCAAGTGTTTTTATTTCCAGTAAGGAAATGGAAGTATGGTGATGGAAAAAAATCGAGTTCGAGATAAGGGCCATTTTTCAAAGTGTGTGTGTGTGCGTGCAGAATTTTTTCTATGGCGAACGATAACTGCCGCAAATTCAAACAGAATCAAATACTTTCTTGCATATATTCACGAGTTGTAGAGGACCCAAGTTGTATTGATTTTGGTGAAGATCGGTTAAGGGAGAGGGGTAGTTTACCTGCAACATTTAACGTTTTAACAAGACTAAAGTACTTAATTTTGATAAATAAAGTATCTTAAAAAGAAGGTCATAATAATCCAATGTAGAAAGGTAGATGAAATATCTATAAATGAAAAGGGTAGTTGAAGGTAGAGGGGGTACTTTTTTACGTTTGGTATAGATTTAATGAGTCTGACGAAATTAAATAAAAATCTATATGGAGAACTATAAATGATAACCATGTTTTAATTAATTATAAAATTATTTTTAATATGTACTCTCAGAACGAAACTAAATTTATCAGCATGCTTTTGGTAAAAACGCTGAGAAAGATAATCAAAATACGAATTGTACATATTTGTTAATATTTTAAAAATAAGATTTAGTTAAGATTTAAGTTAATTACCTTTTATTTAAAGAACGCGAAAGAAAACGAATACCGCTCAGCGTTTGTAATCTGTGAATTTCTGAAAACGAAAAATTATTTTGTTTACTTATCCTTGGTTACGATATTTTGTTTACATGGAGCGATACCAATTGGTAGTATTTGATTGAAATTTTTTTAAGTTTTCGGTCGAATAAATTTATAACATCAAACAAAAAATTACCCTCTCCCCCAATATAAAAAATGGTGTTAAATGGGGTTGTTCGGTTAAGGGGGAAGGATAGTTTACCTGCATTGTTTTGTGTTTTAACAAGTGTAAAATACTTAATTTTGATAAATAAGTGCCCCGAAAATAAAGTCACATTAATGCATTGTAAAATGGTAACTGGGATATCTATAAATGGAGAGGGGAACAGGGTCATTTTTTGAAAATTACTTTGCCGATATCAAGTAAAGTACGAGTATTTAATTTTGAACGATAAGATACCTTAGTAATTAATTACATATGCTAAAACTATTACTCTGTGAAAGTGTAAATATCATTAATGATGGGGATCGGTTGAGGAGGGGGATGATTATCTGGGTAGTTCAGTTTTTGTTTATAAGAATAAAGTATCTAACATTTGTGCTCGAAAATAACATTATATTAAACGACTACTCAATAATAAGATAAATATCTATAAATAGTGAAAATAGTTTGAGGGTGGGGGAATTTTTTTTAGAAATTGTCGAACTTAATTCAAGTAAATGATTTTAAATATAAATCTTAAAACATGGAAGTCATGTATGGTTCTCCATACCGATTTTTTATTGTTTTGTTTTCGAAATGGTAATAAATTAAAGTACTGTACTCAAAGAAATACGATTGTATTTCTAAATACGAATAGTAAGTGATAAGACAAAAAACACACAGCAGCAGGCACATCTATAAAAGTTTCAGGCAGCAAACAAAAAACTCTTTAATATATATATTTGTTAAGTTGCTATGAAATAATTTTCTACACTATAATTATCGTAAAATGAATTAGATACACTGAGGACTGAAGACCCATTTCAAGGCTGTTTACGTTCACGACTACCTCTTTCCTACTCGCTAAGAGGACACAATCTCAAAACAAGGGTAAACAAATCTTTACGCGACTAGCTATGTTTACACGAAACAAGAAGTTCGTATTCACAAGACGAATATAGCGTACCGCAAATAATAATACTCGTACACGTTTAACAAATTAAATTACAGTATTTAAGTCGACTTATACGACTACCAGCAAATTATTTAATTTTTGCATTTCATTTTTCATTTGACCCTTTGTGGAGAGTTAACCTTCTAAACCTTCCTCGCTGAGCCACTGTTATTGGTCATAATACCTGTAAACATTTTTCTCTGTTGTGATGCGATATCTTCAGCGTATCAGCTTTACCACTGATAATGGGCAATGGGAAAAACGTTGGTGCCATCGTATCAATAGTAAAACGAAATGGTTACTTATTGTAAGTTATTAAGCAGTAATAATTTTCACAAAATTCAACTGTTCTCTGTAAAGGTGACATTAGCGCGACGTGTGAATTTCAATATGGCAGCTTTGGCATTCTTGTAATTTGAGACTCTTATCAGCGCCCGCTCTAGGGGTGGGCAACCCGGACATTTGTCCGGGGCGCCAAAATTTGGGGGCGGCATTTTGGCTGTAAGAGTGAGAAAAATATTGATGTGTTAAATACCCAATTAATAGAAAATTTCACATATCGATTTTGTCGTTCGCTAAAAATTTACAGTGCGTAGGGTATTTATATTGTTTATGTCTAAAAGCTAAAAATATTTACAATTCTTGATTCTAAAGAAAACAATCATAAAAGAGCTGCATGTTTAATTAAATAACCGTTTTTCCGTTTCAGGGGAGAACGGATAATCCCAGCATTAATTTAATTTCGTGAGATTGTGATACATATCACAATATTTAAAGATTTCAGAGATATGAAAGATTGGACGGTGATTCATTTTTTAAAACATTTATTACGGCAATCTATGTTAAACACATTAAACAATAAAAGTTGACTATGAACTTACAAAAATCTAGTAAATTTTTATAATTCCGAAAAGGAAACATTTTATAAACTAATAATTTATTTTATTAATAAATTAACGCAGAATTTGTAAAGGACGCTGCTTGAACTTGTTTGAACATGCAATGCATATACTTCTCTGAACAGAATAGCACGCGAGTAGAGCGCTGCTTCAACTTGTGTTTGAACATGCATAGACTTGCTTATTACCTCTAACCTCGAGCGGTTTCATTACACAATAGCATTATTCTTGCTATTACGTCGGTAGTGATAACAAGTGGAAGTTCATAAATTTTAGTTCAGTGTGATTTCTTAATTTTGAAAGGTAAGTACATCTATAATTAAGCTGTTGTTTAGTTTGATAGATACTAGTTTATCGTAAATCGATTATGGAATCGAAACAACGAAAGCGTTTTTAAATAAAATAAATATTTTATTTATCCAAAAAGGCTGTTTATTGAATCAATAAAATATTATATCAAATTTGAATGTATTCTATAGGTATAATTATTTATATTTTTGTTTTGTGAAAATAATTATTTGAATCAATAATATAAGACATTTATTAAGTTCATCGCTTCGATAAAACGCGTTTTATAATAATATATTTGAATAATTGAACAGAATAAAATCTCAAAATCAAGAATTATAAAATTGTTTTTAATGACTATTTACGATTTGCTGAAATATTTGTTATTATAAAATACATATATAATTACACTATACTTTCTTTAAGTTCACAGGATATGAAAAATATTTTGTGTAGTGTAGCGCATAAATACTTTTTATGTCGGTTGACGGAATATAATTTTGAAGTTATGTTAATTACGGTTTTAGCTTATTTAGAACAAGGATAAATCTTTATTTTTAATTATTATTTTATAGTTTACATTGTTTAATTTGAGTTAAGTGCGTGCCTCTTCCAGAATGTCTGACGGTCTAAGAAATCTGTCTGGTTACCAGTACAAAAAAAGAAGGCTGGAAAAGGAAGCCGAAAGGCAAAAACGAGCTGGCGCGTTAAAAAATTATATCAAGAGTTGTACCATAACAAATGACGACTCTGAGAATCCAACATCAAGTTTGGTTATAAAAGAAAATACGGAATCGTCAGAGAATGATGATGACAAACAAATGGACGAAGTTTCTAAATCAAACGGAACTGACGACACTCTGACTCTACCATCACCAGATGAAAGCATTGAAAAAACTGACACCAACGTGACACCCACAGAAAGCGTTTACAAACTTTGAGTACAGATCCAGCATTGTGGCCAAGAATTTTAGGAGACGCCAAAAGAAGTTTTTTAGTAAGACAAGGTCCACCTAAACCATTGCATAATTACAAATTTCCTTCCAATGACACTGGTCGACATTTTAGAGCAAATTATTATACACGAATTTTAAGCAATGGAGAGCAAGTTTTACGAGACTGGCTAGTGTACTCTCTTTCACAAAACTGCGTTTACTGCTTCTGTTGCAAAATTTTCGGCTGTATAGTTAGTTCTCTTTCAAAGGAGGGTTTTAAAAGTTGGAAGCACCTCGGCGAAACTTTAAAAGAGCATGAAATTTCCAAAAATCATATTCAGGCCCAAAAAGCATGGCTAGAAATGAACCAAAGGTTAAAGTGTTGTAAAACTATAGATGCGGCTGCTCAAAGAATTATTAATGCCGAAACAAACCATTGGAACGAGGTGCTTCTAAAAATCGTTGCAATTACTAAAATGCTTGGTAAAAGTTGTCTGGCTTTTCAAGGTACAAGCGACAAGTTGTTTGAGTATAATAACGGTAATTTCTTGAAAATAGTTCAGTTGCTATCTGAATTTGATCCCATTATGGAAGAGCACGTCCGTAGAGTGCTCAAAAAAGAAGAGACTAAAGCTCACTATCTCGGGAAAAATATACAAAACGAGATAATAGATCTGCTGCATCAAAGTGTAACGTCTCATATTATTGATGAAATAACAAAATCCAAATATTTTTCCATAATTTTAGACTGTACTCCTGACATTAGTAAGGTAGAGCAAATTACTCTTGTAATCAGATATGTTTCAATCAATAAATTTGACGCTGATGTTGAAATTAAAATTAATAAAACCTTTTTAGGCTTCTTACCAGTCGAAAGTTCCACAAGGAAAACAAATGACTGATATTATAATTGGAGAACTTAATGACTTGGGTATAAATTTGCAGGATATCAGAGGGCAGGGATACGACAACAGGTCCAATATGAGGGGCGATAAAGCAGGAGTGCAATCTAAAATTAAACAATATAATTCGCGAGCATTCTATGTTCCGTGTAGTAGCCACTCTCTCAATCTTGTTGTTAATGATATGGCAAAAGCATCCTTGGAAGCCGCTAATTTCTTCAACATGGTCCAAAAAATATATTTATTTTTTTCGGCATCTACTTTTCGATGGGCAATACTTTTAAAACATGTTCCAGATTTAACTTTGAAACCATTGAGTGACACTAGATGGGAGAGTAGGATAGAGGCCTTAAAGCGTTTGAGATTCCATTTGGGAGATGTATACTACGCCTTGCTAAGCATTTACGAAAACCAAGAAATTGATAATTTAATAACAGACGAGGCCTCGGGTTTATTAAATTGTATTAAACAATTTAAGTTTTTGTGTTCATTAGTTATTTGGCATAAAATACTAAATTGCATTAATCCAATACGCAAGTTGATGCAAACAAAAGATTTTGCTAAATATCACTATAATATTGACGACTCGGAACACTAAGTTTTTTATAAGTAAAAACGTAAAGTTTTACCTTACAGCCTAAACCGGCTTTCACCTGTAGAAGGCTTCATCAGAGGCTGTCGTTAGTAGCGCTGTTCGTCTTGTTGTTGGCGACGAGATAGTGTTTCGAAAGATCGAAGCTGTGTGTGTGTGGTGAGATGTGTTCGAATAATGCGTGCAATTTGAATTGTGTCTGTTCGTTTAGGATGTCGTTTTTATTTGTTTTTGTGTGTTTGTATATTTCTAATTGTTCTAGAGTGTCTAGTTTTCGGCCTTTTGTGTGTACGTGTAGTATGTTCATGTTATTGTCGATGTTTTTATATGTGTGGTTTGCTTCAATGAGGTGGTTTGCGAAGGTAGATTCTGTAGTGGTGTGGAGTGCTTTTGTGTGTTCAATGTATCTCTGTTTGAAGCTACGTCCTGTCTGGCCTATGTAGAATTTATTGCAATTTGAACAATTTAGTTTATATACACCGGGTAGATCGAATTTGTTTTGTGCTTTGGGCATGCGTTTTGATAGTGTGTGTTCTGTTTTGTTAGTAGTTTTGTAAGCGATTCTGTATCCTGCTTTTTTGAATATGTGGGCAATTTTTTCTGTTTGTTTGTTGATGTATGTTAGTGTTATGAATTTGTTGTTTTCTGTCTTTGTCTGTTGTTTGTTTTGTGTTTTGTGTAGGAGTTTACTGACTATTGTTCTGTCATAACCGTTAGATTCTGCTAGATATTTTATCGTGTTTAGTTCGTCTTTGTAGTCTATTTCATCTAAGGGGATGTTGTTAAGTCTATGTATCATGGTTCTAAAAGCAGCTAGTTTGTGTTGTATTGGGTGATTGGAGGTGTTGTGTATTAGTGTGTCAGTTGTAGTTGGTTTTCTGTATATACTGAATTTGTGCCTGTGTTCTAGTTTTGTGATGGAGAGGTCTAAGAGGTTTATGGTATTGTTGTGTTCATATTCGGCAGTGAAGGTTATGTTTTTATGTATTTTGTTTATGTGCGTTAGTAACTGTTCGCATTGTCTTTTGTTTCCCCTGTATAGTATTAGAATGTCATCAACGTATCTGTGCCAATATAGTATTTTATGTGAGTGTCTGTTATTGTTTGTGAGTATTTTTGTTTTTTCTAAGTGTTGGAGGAAGACTTCTGCTAGAATGCTGGATATGGGGGAGCCCATGGGTAGGCCATCGTTCTGTGTGTAGTATTTATTGTTATAAGTAAAGTAGTTTTGTTTTGTGATAATGTTCAGAGTTTCTGTTATTTCATTGATAAGTTCGTTTGGTGTGTTGTTCTGTTTGAGTTTGTTTTGTAGGATGGTGATTGTTTCAGAGATGGGGATGTTTGTGTACAGGTTTTTAATGTCAAAGGAGGCTAATGTGGCGTTATGGGGGATGTGTATATCTTTTATTTTTGTTACTAGGTCAGTGTTGTTTTTTACTGCAATGTTGTTGTCTATTTGTGTGTGTTGTCTAATAATTTTGTCTAGATATTTTGCCAGTTTGTGTGCAGGGGCATCACGGTAGTTGATAATGGGGCGGATCGGAATGTCTTCTTTATGGATTTTGGGAAGCGCTTGGAGTGTAGGTGCTGATGGTCGGATTTGTTTCATGTAGGGCTTTTGTTTATGTGTCATAATGTGTTTGGCTTTGTTGACTATTTGTTTTACTGAGTTTTGGTATCTGTCGGTGGGGTCGTGTTTTAGTTCTGTGATGTTGTTCTGTTCTATGAAGTCTTGTACTTTTTTGTGTAGGTTGTCTGTGGGGATAATTACAGTCGTGTTGCCTTTGTCAGCTTTTACAAATGTGATGTTGTGTTTGTGTGCCTTTTCCCTCAGTTTGATGGCTGTGTGTATTTCTGAGTTGTGGTTGTTGTTGTCTGGTGTCTTATGTACTCCTATTGTGTTGTTTATATTATGTCTTAATGTGTCTTGATGTTCTGGTGCTGTGTTTTGTATATTTGTTTCTGTGTCAATTATGAGCTTTGTTAGTGTTTGGTTGTTATGTTTGTAATGTATGTTATGTTTTAGGCCTTTATCAAGGAGTGTTTATTCGTTTTTTGTGAGTGTGACGTTCGTGAGGTTTACTGTACGTGGGTAGAATTTGTGCGAGGGAATTATATCTGTTTTGATTGGTGTCAGGTTTTTTATTTTCTGTCGTGTTTTGTCTGTATGTTATGTATTTGTTTTTTTGTCCATTCATTTGTGTGATGTATTAGTTCAGTCATGTAATTGTGTCCGTATGTGTTGGCGATATGTAGGTGTAGTGTTAGTGCTTTGCGATTAAGGGCGTCTTTTTTCTTATATAGTTGTTTAATTGATTCTTTTATGTATGTTCTTTGTGCGATGTTTTGTGTTATTCGGGCGGCCTGGTTGTTATGTTTAATTTTGATTTGGGCATATTTAGGTGTTAGTGAATTGTTTATGCATGTTTTGTTGAAATTTATGTGAGCTACAATCTTTCTGTAAGGTTTAGGCTGTAAGGTAAAACTTTACGTTTTTACTTATAAAAAACTTAGTGTTCCGAGTCGTCAATATTATAGTGATATTTAGTTAAGTAACGGACACGTCATGGACAACGAAATCCAAGAAAAGATTTTGATCTAGCCTCTGCACTTGATCTTTTACAAAACTGCAAAATATTTTTCAAGAATCTTCGATCGGATTCGTCCTTCGATGAAACTATTATTGATGCAAAAGAACTTGCTACCGAAATTGACGTGGAGGCTAATTTTGGATCAACAATAACACGACACCGCGTAAGAAGAATAAAAAGGAACTTCTAATACGAAGCACGAGATGAACCGATTGAAGATCCAAAAGAAAAATATCAAATAGATTTTTTTTATTTTACAATCGATCAAGCACTAAATGCACTAGATGCTAGATTTGAACAACTTAGTAATCATAGTAAGTATTTTCAATTCTTATATAATATATACGATTTAAATACCATGTCCAAAGAAATGCTACTATAACACTGTAAGAATTTAGAATGTATTTTAACTGATGGTGATTCTGTTGACATAAATGGGGTAGAATTAGCAGAGGAAATTTCAGCAGTATCTGCGCTTTTGGGCAAAAAAGAAAGCCTAAGCAATGTACTGAGCTTAATAACAAAGTTAAATTTTGCCCCAAACCTTACTATTGCTTTAAGAATATTGCTAACGATAATAATAACTGTAGCAAGTGGCGAAAGGAATTTCTCTAAGTTAAAATTAATTAAGACTTTTTACGTTCGACTACTACACAAAATCGTCTTAATGGTTTGGCCATTTTGGCAATTGAGCATGAAATTGCTGATCAAGTAAATTTAAAAGATGTAATAAAAAAGTTTGCAGAACTGAAAGTGAGAAAAAAAGTTTTTTGTGATTTTAGCGTAGTTGTGTTACCTTGTTTTATTTTCAAAATAATGACATTTTGATTGATTGTGCAATAATACACATTTTTAATAGCATTTAAAAATGTAAAAAATTATATGGTTAACAATTTGTGGCTAGGTACAGATATTTCTTAATTAATTTCTACTGTTTTGTACTGCTTGATTATCAATTTTATGTTATGTTACATGTTTCTTTCTAAATATGTATATATCTATGTGTTGATTATAATTTAAAACGATTTGACTTTTATTTAACATAAAAAGTAGAATCTACTGTTTTGTACTACTTGATTGTCAATATTATGTTATGTTACATGTTTCTTTATAAATATATGCTTTTATTAAAATTTAAATAAAATGATTTGATTTTTATTGAAAATAAAAAATATATACCTTTATTTAAAATATATATATATATTCTTAAGGGGCGGCAATTTGTCTTTTTGTCCGGGGCGACGTAACCTCTAGAGCGGGCCCTGCTCTTATCCTGCTAGTTTACAGTGTTCATAAATATTTAGTTGAATTTTTGTACATCTATCGAAAATAAAATAAAACGCCTTTTTTACCAAAAATTAATTCCAATCATGTGAAATTAGTTAAGTTTCTTTGCAGATATCTCTCTGTTTTATTTGAAATCACCACTGAAAGCGCAATTCAATATTCTTAACAGTTGGCTAGAGAAGCCTATGCATTGAATATACAAAATATTCTCAAAAGACGTTTCTTTTGGTAAAAAGTAAACAATTTCACCGAGTTTCGTTCCTTGCTATAATACGAAATGGTGACATTATAGATCTGCAGCCTACGCGCTTAAAAACATTAACGTTCTCAGACTACTAGAGGTTAGTCAGAAACATTCGAAACCATATAAAAAGCACCAGTTGTCTTCACTGCCTTCTATAACGTCAAGTACAAGAGACGTGCGCGCTTGCTTGCTTGCGAAAATCACTGTACAAGGAAGTTCATTACCAGTAGTTTTATTAGCTAGCAATTTATTGCTGCCATAAAGTAACCGTCGGTTTTGTCGAATTCCTGCACTAGGTGTTATGAGACGTGAGACCTTTTTATTGGCAGCCTCAGTAAGCACTGCAAGGTAAACACGTTTCCGCGTACGCGCGCGCGCGTGCACACACACACACACACACACACACACACACACACACACACACACACACACACACACACACACACACACACACACACACACACACACACACACACAAATACACCACACGTACGAGACAGGTACTTGGACATGAGCATTACAGGTGTTTATGCACAATGGTTGATACCTGCACGGACCTGCTTGTCCTTCAATGGGCATCGTGTACAGTCGTCAAGATATAGGCCTATAGGCCTACAGTAAACTCCCGATTATCTGCGGAATTGGGTGGCGCCGTCGTCGCGGATAATCCACAATGTGTACAAAAAAAAGGGCAGAAAGTAGTGAAAATTGTTTATTAACCTTAGCTGTTTATTTAAAGTAAAGCGATAAAGCAAACCCGTTTAGACGCTCATCAACGTTCCTCTTGAAAACCGCGAATTAAGCTGGGAATTACTGAAATATATTAAGTAGCTTAAGTAGCTAGTGGGTATTACTGGCTATTAAGTAGCAATACATAGATATTGAAACTGTTTAAATAATAATAATCACATTTTCTATGCAGTTCAAATACTAATTCACACGAAGTGACATTTCGGCAGAAGTTGTACGGATAAACTGTCTTATGTATATTATCGGTGTATTATTTACACTGAGTTTTTCTAAAGTACATACATAGGCCAACGTACAAAAGTTATACGAGGGTAAGTTGAAAAGTTCGCGGAGCGTCATCTATAGTTTGGCGGAACTAAAATTTTGTGTGTTGTGGCATTCATGTTTCATACAAACACTTGTTAATTTCCGAATCTATCTGCCAATTTATTCACTGTTTACCAGCTGATCGAAATTTACGTGTTACGCGTGTTTTCAAAAATGGACAAAATCAAACATCCTGCTGTGATCGAATTGTTTGTTAAAGTGGCTTTAACGTAAGCGGAAATTCACAACGAAATGGTAAATGTTGCTGCGCCTTTTAAAACAATGGTTTTTAAGTAGGAACTCGAGTGTAAATGTGGTCGTATGTGCAGTGAAGGTGATGGTAGTAGACGCCCAGAAAAAGTAGCAACTCCAAATATCATTAAAAAATGTCATACACAGTATTGGAAGACCGGCGGTTGAGAGTGGATGATACTGCTGAGATCACAGGCATCACACACAAGCGTGTGTATCATATTTTAACTCAAGAACTTGGCGTGAAAAAAAGTTTGCGCAAGCTGGGTTGTGCCGCATTTTGAGTTGTCGCACTTTTGGGGTCTGCGCGGGTATCACCTTCAGCGTTCACTCGACCGTGTTTAAATTCGACTGCCCACTTACAATTTGTTTCTGAAGGTGCAGAGTCACATAACGCTTTACTAATTTCTATCTGTTAGCGCTAGAGTATTTCTAATAAAGAATATTGTGATTTTTGTTCATTTTACAAAATAGGTCTGACGCGTAAATTCCTAACAACTGGTAGAGCATGAGTAAATTCACAGATAGATTTGGAAACTGACAGGTGTTTAAATAAAATATGAATCTTACAAAACACAAAATTTTAGTTCTATTGCTAGGCTGTAGAAGTCACTCCGCGAACTTTGTAACTGACCCTCGTACAGGCTTACAAAAAATTCAAGTGAACGTCTCCCACGTTTTTGTGCCCAGCAGGGATTAGATTCGGGATTGAAGTACTGCAAAAGTCTGAATTTAAACATTTCAGAAAAATACATACCACTGAATTCACTGCTGACCTGTCGGCAAACATCACAGGTGGTGTTTAACATCAACATCAATTTTTCACACTGTTAACTAAGCTAATAGTGAACAACGGCTGTCAATTATACCGCGTAAACATAAAGAGACACAAGTACTGAGAAAATTTAATGTTTCCAGTAAATGTTCCCGTAGTTGTAGGAAAGCACATATGCTCGGATGACTCATGGTAGCCAGCTGCCGAGCGACAAACAATAATGTACCTATCGGTGAGCGGTGATAATACACTCCGTCCCTTGGACATACCTTTACATAACTTAAAATAATTTTGATACAATATTGCTAACGTAATTTATTACGATTAGAAGCTTTCTTATTCAGCTGAAATTTATTTCCGCTTATTAAAAAAAAAAAATGCGCGGATTCATGCGGATAAACCGCTCACGGATAATCGGGAGTTTACTGTAGTTCTCTCAGAAAATTGGGCTTATTAAATTTAGCAAATTAATCTAATACCAATTAATTAATAGTCGAATTAATAATTTGATCTAATTAGAAAAACCATCTCTTAAACTGATGTTTCTATCAGAATTGGAGTTTGACAATCAGCGAAGTTTGGGTTAGTTCGAGTTTATAAAAGTAGGACATTTTATGTAGGCCTATTTACGCTAAGTAGACAGAAGCAAGAATCCTTTACATCCTTACTCACGCTAACCTTGTATTTATGCTCGTGAGTTTAACTATCTTTCTCAAGTTACATAGTAGGCTACATTTATTGGAGCTTAGTAGAGCATTGGGTAAGGAGGACTGGCCAGTACTCTTAGGAGTGTCTGGTCAGAGTCTCGGGTGCACCATAAAATCAAAGTGCATGCGGCTGAAGTCTTATTTGTATGCCGAGCGGTTATATAAGGCAGCATACCCAGTTTCACTCCTAGACTGCAAAAAAAGGAATCAGTATTATTATTTACACTGGTAAACACCACACCATATAAACTAATTTTGTTGCGTACGAAGTGTAGATTTATACATAATTTTATTTCGTATATACCACTGCTATGGTTATTGCACATACAATATTGTTACGACGGTCTAACTGATCGTCGTATGGTTCAGTGGAAAACGATATACGAGGCTTATCCAGAAAGTAAGTACCGTCTGCGCATATATCCCGCGCATATTATAGTACGAAGGCCGCGCATGCGTAGTTACTTTCTTCTATTCGACGACGAAGTAGCCAAGCTATATTGTTTGTATACGTTCCGATTTACGTTTACTACACATCGGTAATCATTTTAAAAAAATCTATCGGCCCGCCAGTTGTGAAATAAGAAGAGTTATTAGGTTTTTGAATGCGAGAAATCTTCGTCCTTATGAAATTCATCGTGAGATTTGTGAAGTTTAAGGACAGAATGCGATTAGTGAAGGTATGGTAAGAAAGTGGGTTAGACTGTTTAACGATGGAAGAGAAAATGTTCACGACGAGGAGCGTACCGCATACCGGACGTGTAACGACGGCGCTTGTCGATTCATTTCGTTGGGAACAATTCAGTCATCCTCTTTACAGTCCAGATTTGGCTCCTAGCGATTTCCATTTGTTTTTGCATCTGAAGAAATTTCTTGCCGGCCAGAAGTTTGAAAGTGATGATGAGATAAAGGGAAACGTCCAGCAGTGGTTGAAGTCGCAGGAGGCCGAATTCTTTGAAGCGAGCATATTAAAATTAGTGCCAAGGTACGACAAATGTCTCAACTTGCATGGTGACTATGTAGAAACGTAGATTAAGGTATGCAGAATTTTTGAAAAATAAATGAATTTGAAAATAATTTGTATCATTTTCTTAATGCCCAAACGGTACTTACTTTCTGGGTCAGGTTAGTACAAGACACCAACGAAGTCACTAATCACCAGCTTTAATTATCACAATTAACAGTTTGCAATCAACTTGTACAATAACCCAAGTTAAACTTGTTCACACGCAATAATAATGTTAACTAATAGAGTCCCGCACAATTATAACACTTCGCCACAATACTTCGAACCTCATTTGAATAAATCGCCACTTAAACTCACTGAGTAATCGCCGACGTTAAACTGAACTAAGCGGCACGTGATAGCTATTTATAGTCTGCAGGGTTCCATAATATGCGTCTTTAACTCGAAAATTCTAGAGAATACTTTAGCGCGGCCTTGGCAGAAACACGCACCATTGGGCTAGCTGAGAAGCTTGTCGAACAACACTATCGAATGTACGAGAAAGTTTCGTGTTAAGTAACAATGCCTCGATTGTTGACGCATGTTAAGTGTCACGTACGCACACAAACATTACAGCTGGGCCTGCTGGGATAGCCGAGAGACATGTAGAAGGTTCTGTAACGGCATAACAATATTATAAAGTCACATCTTATATATAACACATACTTATATTACGTATAGCCTACAGGAAGTTAATATAGCTCTTTGTGTGTAGCTATGAGATTCCGGAACATGATGTTTTATGCTATATCCGTGTCGTATATAATTAGGTTTAGTCGTCTGCCCTCAATTCAGGTCGCCTAATGTTTTCACATTTTTTTACGCGTAGAGCAGTTTTGAAGTGTTAAACACTGATAAATATGATATGTTGGGGATGATCAGGAATGCCGTTTTAAAGCGTATTCTTTATGTAATAATTTAAAAGTTTAAACATCAATAAAAATATTATTCCAAGCCCAATTAGAAACGTGCGTATTTTTTTGTTTGATGTGATGAATATGAAAAGTCAGCGGCCTGAAAATTTTTAACACTTGTAAAAACATTTGTTATCACAAATTTGCGTTGAAAGGGTTTTCACTAAATGGAGAATACAAAGTCGCCTGCACGTTAGGCAAACGTTAATACACGTCGCAGATCGTTCAGCGCGGCAATCAATTCACGTAGAACGTTGAGCAAATATTGACCATAAATAAAACTTTTTTTAATAACACCGGTGTTTGAATGAGACGTCCCCGGGCAATTTGCGCTGATTGGATACCGGCGGCTGAATGGGAATTAACGAGTACGTGTGTTTGCTTTTCCGTTAAATGAATTCCGACTGAAAAACTGGATTTTAAATGACTATAACTTTTTAACTGACTACAAGAAAAGAAGGACAGGTTTTATTCAAGAAAGTTTAAAATTTTATAATTCATTGCGATTAATAAAAAACGAGCTAAATCTAATTTCTTTTTATCCCTGGCTGAGAAAGAGTTATTATTGCAAAATAAAGAAATTACAAAAAGACTTACAGAGCAGTTACTGTACAAAAACCGCACACAAGTGGACAGTGTGCGTTCGTCGTGAGACTGTAGCAAACTACCGCCTTGGGACAGAGCCGGCAACGCCCAGACTATAACTACTTCTTACCGCTAATGTGTCTCTAGATTTCGTGTGATTATTTTTTAAGAATTCGCCGCACGGCATTCTGCGGACTTTCTAAACCCGGCGTGAACGTTTTTCATTCATTCATCCTCACGCAACTCATTGGTTCTTTCATAACGTTACCAGACATGTTTCAAAACTCCACCCGTAATTATTATTTATTACTATTATCATAATCTAAAACTCATTTCGCTTTGTTGACTTTTTCAAAGTGTGAATTATACGTATTGTAATCAGTTACGCAGGACATGTTATGCTTATTATTGAAATGTAGGTCTACGGTCTGAAGGTAACGTGTCGTTCTGAAGGCAATGTTAGTAAGTAAAGGTTAACTGTCAGAACCTTGTCGGGAACTGTGGGTTACGAAATGCGGGTGGACTCCGGTTTAATAAGGACCACCTAAGTTATATAATTTTGAAGTTAAATAACTTCCGTTTTTTGGTTTTTGGTTACTTTAAAATTTTCTTTACATTGTAGGTCCCATACAATTGTAAGGTTAATGCTTAAAACTGTATTTATACTCATACAATCAAAAACTTCGGTGGTGACAAATTTACTTAATCCTTGAATTCAGTTATATGTTATACTAGCTGTTACCCGCGGCTTCGCACTCATATTTGACTTTTGATAAGTATTTTAATATAATTTTTATTGTCTATGTCTATATGGCATCGTCAGCTCGTGTAACAATTTTGTAGGCCTACTCATTAGTCGAATTCTCTTCAAAGCTGTTTTCAACACTTGTACTATTTTAACTTGTACTAAATTATTATGTTGGTGCAACAGCCTTTGGAGATTTAAAAGTACCCGTTTATAAAGCCTTTGGAGATATTTATATAAAGTACCTGTTAAATCAAAAACGTTAAATTATTTATTTTAAGTGTTACTGTCTTAGAAGCATTGTATAACATTATATATATGAAAAATATATTATACTAACCGTCTGTGACTTCTCGTATTTGATGTCTCTTCTTATTACGACATGTTTCAAGACTCTTGTCCCATTGTCAAGCATAAAATTTATAGCGCATATCAGATATGTTTGTCAAACGTTAAAAACCATGTCATGATGACCACAAATAACGGATTATTAAAAAAACGAACTATATTAATTTGTAACTTGAATACGCGCATCGGGCGAACAGTGTACACTGCACAGCGACTCACCGTGCATTAACGGCAACTGATTCTTGTTATCTCAATATCTCAACGCGGTGTCGTACAATACATTATACTTGAATAATAACTGGTCGTTCAAAATATGTGGCTTGGTATTAGTGTCCCTGAACGCTTTGTACACCTCAAATTCTTCGAGTGTGTTCATATAACGTCCTTTACTGCAAAAGTGGAGGGGTTTTAAATTAGTTCTGAAATCGGTGTAACTATGATTTTCGTTAATAAGATGTTTGGCGAAACTTGATTTGATGGTATCATAGTTACAACAGATAGTGGGTGGTTTGTGTTCATTAAATCTTTTGAGAAAACCACGGCCCGTCTGGCCCACATAGAAAGCGTCACAATCATTGCATGACAATTTGTAAATGCCCGTTTTATTCTCAATACAAGTAGGTTCGTGGGTACGAAGATTATTTAAGATATTATTTGTAGTCTTGTAAGTGACTATAATATCAGTGTTTTTGTTTATGAGAGATTTTAAAATGTTCGGCATGAAATTGGTATATGTTGCGGTGATATATCTATGTGGCTTTTTTTCCCGTGCGTTCATTGATAATTGGTTAATGGTCCTTATTCTATTTTTATGTTTCTTGAGAATGTTGTTTACAACATTGGAATTGTAACCATTTGCGACTGCGATGTATTTGATGGTATTTAACTCATTAAGAAAATCTTTGTTATCAAGGGGTAAAGATAAAAGTCTATGTATCATGCTATGAAACGCAGCCATTTTCTGCGATATGGGATGAAATGACGTGGCGTGTATCACGGTGTCTGTCGTCGTTGGTTTTCTGTATATATTAAAATGTTAATTATTGTTGGTGTTTTTTGTGATTATCAGATCTAAGAAGTTTAGTTGTCCGTTGTCCTCATGTTCCAAGGTGAATTTCATATGTTTGTTAATACTATTTAAATAAGTGTGTAATCGATCAATCTGCCGCTGTGTACCTTTATAAATTAAAAACGTGTCATCGACATACCTATAGTAGGTTTATTCCTACTATAATATTGTATAACACATTAAACGTTATGTTTTCCTCAACCATGGCTTTTATTTATTTCAGCAGTAAACTAAAAACCAAAAACCGTTGTCACCTAACCTCACAAATGAAAACAGCACGTATTTTAGTTTTGCATTAAGTAACAGGACAATTTACAATTAGTACACTTCTTCTTTTCACACATCGTAATATATCGATACAATCGCATATTATATAAAACATCGAAAATGTACTGAAGGAATGGATAAATGTGCAGTTCCGAAGGCGCTAAATAGCTTTTGTTTATTTACTTGTTACTATGGTAATTAATTCTGGTCTCCATGGTATTGTTGACAACTTTATACGCGTCAACGAAAAGGCATAATTAAAAGGGCCTTTATAGTGCGAACGGGGCAAAATATCAAATTCCAAGTTAGACAGTGTTTATCGCCTTGTGTCAAAGGTTACCTGTGCAAAATTTAGTGGCAATCGGTATAACGGTGTGGATTTGTATTCAGTACACATAAATCCTCAGACTTTGAGTTTTATATATATAGATAAAGTCTAGATAAACTAACCTTTTTCAAACCGCCTTGTGACTTCTTGTTTATAGTCGTCGCTGACGCGTTTCAAAACAAATGCTTCATCATCCGATCTTAAAAAAATGCCTCATACGAGTTCGTCACCTGTTATAAATAGTAGTTGCGTCCGCACTGTACGCGTCAGTAGGTGCGATCCTATTCACGTTTGGTTGACCACTCACAATAGGTGCGCACCTACTGACACGTGCAGTGCAGTTGCGATTGCAGTTTTAAACGGTGACGACCTCGTACGAGGGATTTTTTAAAGATCTGATGATGAAGCATATGCTTTGAAACGCGTCATCAACTATAAACAAGAAGTCACAACGCAGACTGAATAAGGTTAGTTTATTTATTCACATAAGTGACTTGGATACCATTGGATACATGTATATAAAGTCCGATTCCTGTCCCACAAAATAAATTAGTTGGAACGCTTACACGTTCTGTATTGTAAGCCCTCCCTCCAGACGATCAGAACTATTCCCTAGATATTTGACAGTGGAATGCTAAGTAATATTAAGTTCAGGCGTGTATAAAAACGGTCGATCTCTACTTGCATTCACTCTCGCAAAACTGCAAGAGATTTATGTCGTATAAGCTATAAGAGGCAATGCGTTGTAAGAGGCATTCAGTGAAGAGAAACGTACACTACACCTAATCTTAACTGGGTTTAGTTACGGCACTTGGAAAAGGTTATGTCATAGTCTTCAGATTTATAGCAAATGCTCGATTGTCACAAACGCCGTGATTCTTGCTACTTTATGTAGTTGAGGTTTACAGTCGATTTGCCGTGACAGCGCCTGCCATTCTGACTTACAGGAGGCCTGTCGTGCTTATTTCTTATTGTTGATTGTTTTTTAGTAGATGAAAACGTCACACGGAATACTATGTTGCAGACTTGATCCAGAAATTATTGTTTGGTATTCAATTGTTTGTAGCTGTGTATTTTACGATACATTTTAGTGCCGCCAATACTTCCATGTTACAAAAAAATTGTATTTTAATTTAGCCCATAAGTTTCTAGAATGAGTTTATGTACGTTTTATCTTATAATTGTAAACGAATCAGTAAAAATGAAATACATTGCGAATTTTTAGGCATAACATTTACTTACTTTAGCATGAATAATAAATATATTTATAATTTGTTAAACAACTGCTAAAATAAATTGTAGCAAAAGTGTCTACTGATCATCGTATGGTACAGTAGAAATCAAAATACAAGACACCAATTAAGTCACTAAACACCAGCTTTAATTATCACAATTAAACATTTTGTAATCAACAAGATAGTCTCTTACAACAAATAAAATAAAAATTGTTCACACGCAAATAAAAATGTCAACTAATATAAAACAAAATTGTATTACAGTTGTCCCGCACTATTATAAAACACATACTGTAACACTTCGCCACAATACTTCGAACCGCACTGTGTAAATCGCCGACAATAACTGAAACTGAGCGTCGCTGAATACTTGTATTTATACCCCGCCAAAATTACAGAAACATTCCATATTACGCATCGGCCCTACACTAGAAAGTAATTGATTGCGGCCTTGACACAGTGCACGCGGCTGGCGACGTCTAGAAAAGTTTCGATTACGCATGTTGAGTTGACGTACGCACACAACATTACAGCCGGATTCCACTGGAACATCCGAGAAACACGTAGAATTTTTTGTACGCATTGCGTAACAATATATTTGGAGAATCATTGGTTGTTAAACACTTATGATAAATATTTTTGATCAGATTTATGACGAAGATAACCTGGATGAGTTAATATTCGTAGACAGAGCGAAGTAAAGTAACGAACGAAAGTGTGGATAAACGGTCTTGTTCTTTATCGGCAAGTGCTGATCTAAATAGTTGCATCTTAAAAGCATAACATATGATTTCTTTTCATGGCTCCCACACACCCCTACACTCTGCCGATCCACCCACTGGGACAGAGCACCCGTCAGAGGAAAGAGGGACAAGTGTGATCAAATGGTTCATTAGAACCTTATCACACTTGAACAAGACGTAACTTTGAGGGGTTTATTGTGACAAGTAGCAAGACCACTGTGACAAGAAAGAATAGAAAAGATAATATATTCTAAGGTTTAACAAGTCTGGCCACAAAATTTATATGGTAGATCAAACAAGTGCAGTCAGAACTGCCCGTCGAAACTTATTTTGTCAAATAAATAGGCGAGAACGTGAACATAAAGGTTGGCAACTGGGCTACATGAACTTGCTTGTCCACCAATAAACTGGGCTACATGAACTTGCCTGTCCACCAATAAACTGGGCTACATGAACCTGCCTGTTCACCAATAGGCAAATTCAATGCATCACACAACTGGGCTACATGAACCTGCCTGTCCATCAATAAACTTTACTATGCCGAACCCGTGGTCACGGGCAATCCACTAAGGCCAAGAAGGACTCGATAAGAGAAGAGCAGGTCTGTATGAGTTCTTCTAGTCAAGAGTGAACGAAGGTGAAGAGCATTCGTGACCTGTACGTCACGACTCAATAAGGTTAATTGGTTGGTCATACCGTGGAAGAATCTTCTCTGAATGGATGTGGTATTGTTTGAATGTACTGGATTTGAATGAGTGTGTTATTATGGATATAATATTCGGCATATTTTTGTAATATTCATGACAATAATGTTTTTGTAATGTTGTATTATTGTAATATTGTAGGATTAATAATAACGATATAAATTATTATTACTCACACAAAAAAGTTATAAACATTTGTTTTATATAGTTCCGAATCGTAAAAGTGCGGAAAATATCAGTAACACTGACGTTGCTTAAAAAAACAATCAGTAATTTCATATTCTCATCCAGTAGTAAAAGTGTCAGATTTTGCAGTCTTGACTGAAAATAAATGTTAATTTCTTTCTCCTTATAATACTAAATTATATAGTTAGCAAAACCATAAGATTCTCAGAAGAAATTCATGTAATAAGGTCATACAGGTTTTTAATAAATACATTCGTTTATATAGTTATGAAGGTTTTTAATTCTGTCACCAGTTAGAACTTGGACCAAGAAAAATCGTTTAATTATTTGAACGTTAAAGAGAACTATTTTAATTTAAGACGTTTTGTTTCAAAATTGATAGTCTACTAACTTTTACACCGTTGGAGAGCAAGTTCAAAGCTGAATCTTGATTATACAGAATTTTAAATCTGCTATGTTTCTAATATCTTCACAATTACATTTGATTCGGTATGCTAAATTAAATGTCTGAGCAAAGCTGTAATCAGGGGTTTTGTAATCCAAACTAACCTGGATAAAGTGATTTCGATTTGAAGATGAGCCAAGAGGCTCGTAAGTGCTCGTCGTAATTAATATAGTGTACTAGTGGTTTCAGCACACAAGTAGTATATAAAATCAAGCAAGAGTTCTGGCTGTGCTGTAAGTAAAAATCTAGCATAGGTTCTTCTTTTCAATGTTTTCGTTCAACATCTGTTACTCAGTGGCGTGGCGTGGGTACGTAACTACGTAACACCTGTTGCCGGTTGTGATAGGCGTAAAACGTAACCTCAAAATTAATTCGAATTTTTTCTTGTACCAAGTGTTCTTTTTAGAGCATTTTCTATCATTCGCTGAGAGAAGAAGAGAGTCCCGGTTTAACGGGATCTGACTCTTTATACTTACACAGAATAAATCAGAACACAAATAATCGAATTAAAAATAATCAAGACAACCAGAGAAACACATGACTAAACGAACAAAACATAAGTAGGTACATAGTATCTGCTGCACGTCAGTTCCGAAAACGAACATAGCTGCTAACTAAGCTTCTTGCCGGTTTATACAGCGGCAACACATTAGGTGGACGAACATGTCCCGAAATCCACATTTTGTATAGCGACAACTACTACAAGGTCAATGACCGTACGCAGTAAAACATTGCCGATGTCTGAGCCGGCAACACAAGACGGTGCAAGCGCCCAGCAATTCGAAAGCAATGCTACGCTTTTCTTCAAGTTTCCCTACTAATATTGTTCGGATTTCAAATTATTTAATAACTAAAGTATTTATTCTGTGATATAATTAATATTATTTTCTCTTTGCAGTACTGTTGCCGCCGGTAACAGGGGTTACATGGACGCCACGCTACTGTCTGTTACAATAAAAGCGTGTGTTAATAATTCTTGAATTATAAAAAAGACGTATATTTACATAACGTAGGAATATTTTCGCCAAATATACACTTCGTACATACAGCCTTTGTTGGTCAACCTAACACAGTGACTCTTTTGATAAATTTTTTTGGCATCATGGTTGGAGACTGAGTCGGACAATTTACCTCGATAAATCAGGAGTGCGTTAGAACGGAAGGCTGTAGGACAGAATAAGTACCACAAAATTGAGGAAGACTAATTGTTTAGTTTCAATGTGAGTTTCGCGCGCGGGTCGGCAGGTTCTACAAATTGCGCAAGGTTGACTTAATGACTTAATTTTTCAAGTTATTTACAGTCATATCGGCTCTCTCTCTCAATCTCTCTTCCTCCCTCCCCCCACACACACACAGACAAGATGAGGGAAGTGATCCTTAGCTGAATATATTTCCAATTAAAATTGGTTTTAACATGATAATGTTTTTAGGCTGGGGGTTATTCCACAAAAATGTAACGTTATCGAAAAATGTAACGCACACTTTCGATTCCTCACAGTCTAGAAATCTTCGGTCTCTGTCGTTTTAACATGATAATGTTTGTTATATAGTAAATATATTTGTTATATAGTAAATATTTGTATTATATAGTAAATATTAAAAACATTATCATGCTTCGATGTTTCGGTTTCGTGGAAATTCTTTCTTTTTACGTTTGAATGATGTATTTTCTTATCGTTCCAGTAATTTACCTGTCTTAGGCATAATGACCTTCCTACTTCAAATGCGAGCCTTACTTACGGCTGTACGGTTGGTAGGGTACAGTTTATCAGACAATTCCTGGAATACCACGTATTTTGTAGCAAGAAATATAATAATAATTTACATTTATTAAATTTATTTGTATATTCCTAAAAGTAATTTATATAATAACAATAGTTTAAATCTTTCATAGAAATACGAATTAATCTAGTCCAGTATTTTTTCTCCATATTTTTTAATTTATATTTCATTTGACGCATTATAATTTTATGAAGGTAGTTTTCTGCAGTAAAATTTTCAGATATTGTATAGGTGTAGTATTAATACAAATTTAATTCTTTTTGTGGGGAAATAACACAGAGTTCAGTTTTTTAAAAGTGACTTTAGAAATTGTTCCTCGACTCGTTAGAAAAAAAACATTCTTCTCCGGCGATTTTGAATCGCTGTTCTTTGAAATAGTGTGATCTTCTTCCAATGTAGAAATTGTTTTAGGCCTAGTTGATGATGCACGATCAGGCTGCAATTGCCGAGGAAGTCAGACACGTCTAGGCATTATTTGTGTTAATCAATTATAAAGACGTTAATAGCAATGAGGTTCGTAGTTTATAAATTGCTATTTTCCCTGTAATCCTTTATTTGTACAAACGTTTATTTATTGAAACATTTCTTATCATGTTGAACAGATAAAGGAAAATCACATATCGTTTCCTAGACTCAAATGTAGAACATCGAATGTGGTAATTTTAAAGAACATGGGCACAATTAAACAGCGAGGAACATAAAATTAAAAATATTTTGTAAAAATCAAAGGTACATATGATTTATAGTTTTTTCCTTTTCAAATTATTATTAATCAAGCTTACATATAAATATATGCTTAGAGTATTAATATAACAAATAAATTGTATCTGTGTTTGGGAAAGAGATTTGCTAAATATTTTATATGGAGTTTGATTTGATATGGTAGTGAACCATTGGACTTACAAAAAGAAAGAAGACTGGTAGCTAGAAAGCTTCGATATGTTGTTGTGGCGTAGAATGACTAACGTGAAATGGACTGATGGAGTGAGAAACGATGAAGTATTGACGGGAACAGTTGAAGAAATGAAACTGTTGACAGAAATAGAAAAACAATCAGATAAGATGTTTGGCACATATTGTGTAGAAACTATCCGCAGATAAGGTGAAACAAAGAAACCTACCTGTAACCCCTACAGGGAAACCTGTAAGGTATAGAGGGAAAGGTGAAGGAAATAGAGTACAGGGAAGATGAAAGTTTGGAAAAATTGATGACATAAAAACGGAAGGAGCTGTAGTCAGATGACGAACATCCACAGGATGGAGAAAATGGAGAGTTAAAACCAGTTAAAACCCGTTGCAGATAGTTTTACTAAAGAAAAAGTGTGTGCGCATATATTTTCGTATAATGGTGCATACGTGTGGTTAATATCATAAACCTGTCATCATCAAAAGATGAAAAATATATCAGATTCAGTTAAAAACGGGCTTCCATGTGGTTTCGAATTTGTGGATTTTAAACATAAAATAAATACACCGAAATAACACTGTTGTACACGACTATAGATGCAATTCCCGATTAGCCCTTTCAAGCCTCACAGCTCATCATCAGATCGGAAATATCTGTAAGACTTGAAAGCGGTAATCGGGAATTTTCTCTATAATGGTTTGCAACACTGTTATTTCTGTTTGTGATTATAACCACTAACACAACTTTATTAAATAAAATAAATAATTTGAAAGAACCGTAAAATGAAACCTTACTATATAAATACTTAAGATGGGAGATAGAGTTTATAATTGCACACACTGCCACGCACACGCTCAGAATCAAATAGTTGAGGTAAATATATAAAAAAACTTTCCAAGAAATTTCACATCCCTTTACAACTCAAGAACAGCAGCCGTCGTTTTATCAGTTACCATAAGGAAATGGAGTAACTGACGAGATATCGAAGATAACAATAACCACTATTTTCTATGACACAGTTAAACATGTTAAAATTGAGTTTCTCGTTTACTGATAAGGGATTAAATAATAAAGCTGTACAGTGTCGAATTAAGAGCGATTTGAGAGAACGGCAGCTGTACGGGAAGCTAGAAGATAAGCGTTGCACTGTCAGGCTCATCCATTGATAATTCGCTATGTTTGCTTTACGTGACACCATTGTGCTAACACCCGTACTAATCTTCATGAATACTTAACGTTCTCTTACACACAAAGTGTCTTCCATTAAACGTCACGAACAATCAACAGTTTATCACGTCGGTGTTAATAATATTGTACGCGGATAACGTGGATAGTGACAGTAATACAGTGGAATTATTACTGAATGCTAGAGAGTCCAACACTCACGCGTTTTATTAACACTCTCACAACAATATCAACATATGTAGTTTTAAAAATTAATCGAACATTCTGTAATGACACCCTAGGAATAGTAACAGAAGAAGGCAATATAAAACAGTGAGATGATACTGAAATTGAAACAAGAAATAAAATAGAACGAGGTGAAAATGATATATCGAAATGATTTCTAGATGTTATCTTCAGTTCATAGCTGTAGGTGAAATAATAGAACAAGCCAACGCCTTCAGGTTCTTCTGCTGTGACATATGGTATTATGGCAAAGTTGATGTCAACAAAATATAGAGTTTAGCATCAATCCGTCAACATTAAATCGCCCTTACGTGCGAAGTAAGAAGGAACACGACGTTAAATTTTATAAAGTTGTGGCTGTGTTCTGTATGGACGGGAAACGTGGACCTTAAATTTTTGAATCCAGTCGTCTGAGATAGATTTCTAAGGTCAGTTCTGGGAGAAATAAGAAGCGGTGGACTTAAAAACGAGACAGCTTCGGAATTTATAAGTTAGACAAATAGGTCGAAGAATGTAGCGAAGGGTATACATTACACAGATCTCCACTATACACTATACACAACGAACTTCAATAACAGTCACTAATTTACTCCACAACAATAAGAAATAAACACTTTTGACGATATTCGCCTTTAATCTCTGTAAAACTACTCACTAACTAACTGACTGAACTGCCGGTGTCCTCTGTTAAATAAGCAACGGTCAGATAGTTGAAAAGGCTATAATTGTTTACTCGATTATTCTCGATATTATTTGTTATAATATAAGAGACTGGTATATTTGTATGTAGATCAAAATGTAGTTGTGTAAATGACAGAGTAGTTTGACATTGAAAGGGAAGTGAGAAAAATGTATTTTACAGTCGATCTCATGTTTTATGAACATAGAGGACACATAAGTAATATTTCAAACTCTAACGCTCTTCTGTATAGAAAGAGTTATTATTGGAGGAAGAAAATAAAATGTTCAAGTTTCGCTGAAGAATTACGATTTTTAGCGGATAAGACAGTAACTGTACGCTGTTTTAAAAATTAGTAGTTTAGACGGAAGGGTATAACGTGAACGTAAGTGTAGGACAAACGAAAGTCAAGAATAAATGATGAAACGGAAGTGACTAAAAGGAAGTTCGGGGCTAAAAGGAGGGAACTGTGCTAGGTTAAGAAAAGAAATAGCTACATGACGCTTCTCACGGCTGTTTGCGGTAGGATAACGCAACGCTCGGGCACTTTCCTGACTTCCCAAACACACCTTCCAAATTATGGTCGAAATTCTTACGACATCCATGTCACGTACTACGCTACAGCTGTAAGTAGCCTACAGGATTCAGAAGTGATGTTTAGTCAGTTTAGATCTGCGATTTGGTGTGCGTTATCAAAGTTCTCGTTATTGGGACTTGTGAAATTATTGTCTGGGCTCTCTGTTAGTGGTGACTTGTATTGTTTAATGCGACACTTTAAATAAGCGACATCTATGGTCCATTGCATTACTGTGTGTGTTGGACAAACGTAAGATTGTAGACGTGTGGTTATTGTTGCTTTATTAAACTGTGTTTGTATTTTATTTAAACTGTAATTAAAGTTCTAATTACGTTCTAAAGCGGTGTCATCTGTATTCAGTTATTCTGTTTTCACTGTTCAAATAGCGATCGCCGTATCAATAGGAATGGAGACGCCACCTGTCAGTGGTGTCTGGGAAATGTCACATAACGGAACATCATATATGATGATAGTATTTAATAAAGCATTGGTTAGGAGTCTTTAATTTTCACGCTTGTATTCAAATTTTAGTTATTTATAAAGTAGTTACACTGGCATAGTCGCCTTTCAGATATCTGTTTAAATACAAGTGAAGTGCCACAATTCTGAAATAAGTTTATGCTATAGTTTTCAAAACTATTGTAAATATAATTTAGTGTCCTATTATATTATACAATCTAATAAAAACAAAGATATAATTGTTTAAACACTTAGAATAAACGGTAACAGACACTTTTACTTAAAAGTGAATACGTTTAACCTTGTTGTATTAATCTTCGATGTTTGTTGTATTCAGTCTTTGATCATCAAGTATGTTTTGGTATATTTTGGTATCGATGATCACGTTCATTTTGTATCAATTTCTATCCATTTATGTTCATTTTTTACGCCAGTCTACATACCAAGGAAACTTGTGTAGATAAACCAACAGCAGAAAAACTCACAGGAGTAATCACGGATGAATCAACAGAATGTAATCACAAAGCGTGTTTTGTTCAATACTGACAAAAGCTTGTGTTAAGAATAAGATTATGCAAAACATGTTCGGATTAACAGAACTGTATACCTGATTTTAACAGACATGATTACTACAGTGGACAGAATCTATTAAGTTTCCATTAAATAGATTGAGTACTACGGGAACGTACGCGACTTGTTCAATAAAAACAGGTCAAAAGTTACGAGATTAAATTATTAATTATTATTGTTTAAACAAGTGATCGGTACGGCCAGTGTAGTCAGAAAATTAACCGAATAAAAACATTCCCCCACTGGTCACAACGTTGGAAGCAATACGACGATAAATAAGTACAGCTATATTCACTAATGATAATGTGATGTATTTTCATATACTTACACTTATTGTTTTTATTAATGGTACCTATAATTCAAAAACATTTTTTTTAAACATAAACACTATAACAGAATCAGTTCTTAGGAAGCTTTATAAAAACAACACATGTGTCAAATTAACAATGTCTACAAATTCGTTTTTTATAAATAATAATGTTTTATAATATTGTGAACACAAATGTGCTATAATGTTTTATAATATTGTGATAAACTGAAGATGGTCTATTGACCGAAATCGATCGCTTTATAAGGTGTCTTCAGGCTGTATAAAAAAGAATACAATAAAAAATATAAAAAATTAGCTATATTCAGTCTAATAGTTCCGTGCGCTGTGTAGATCCAACCGACAGAATGGATAATGTTCAGTGTTACTGTTATTGTTCAGTGTTAGTGTTATTGTCACTGTTATTGACGACTATTGTAGCGTACTGTTGATACCGTATTACTAATGGAAATACAAATCCTAACGCGATAGTTAAATAAAAAGTATAAACTATTTGTTACGTTAACTAATTTTATATTATTTTACAACATATAGAAACTGAAGCTTTTGTTTTTGTAGTTTTTTGTTTGAAGCGGAAATACACATTCCGCGTTCGGAATGCACATAGTTTGTGCATTGTATTATTCGTACAGTAATCATAAAAGACGTTTTTATACCTTTCATCATTCAACCACCGGTTTTATTCATTTCCGTTTTGACTTTTCTCTCTTCTGTCTGTTTTACAGTCTTCGTTTAACGTCCTATCTACTTCCGCTCTGCAGGTGTCTCTTTTAACTGCAGACTGTTCTTTTCATACGTTTCTCTTATATAGTTTAGCGTATCCCTTTCATTTTCAGGCAAGCGTATGGCTCTATTAATAGAGACAAACTCTACACCATAATGCATGAATTTGGAATACCAGGCAAGCTGGTAAGATTAACGCAAGTGACCATGCAGCAGACTGAAGCCCAAGTGAAGGTGGATAGCCAACTAACTGAACCCATAAATATTACACTAGGTCTAAAGCAAGGAGATGGGTTAGCCCCAACACTATTTAATATTACATTGGAATATGTAATTAGAGGCTTATCAATAAATAGCTCCAATCTGTTAACAAATAAAACTGTACAGATAGCCGAGCCGCATATGCAGATGCCATTAACATCATGTCAAGACGGATCACGGCAGCTAAAGAAATATTTATAGAGCTTAAAAACAAAGCCAAGGAAGTTGGGCTAGCCATAAATACGGATAAAACAAAAATGCTTATCCAAGCAAGAAGGGACCAGGTTCATAACAACATTGAGATAGAGGAGGACACAATTGAAGTGGTGGACAATTTCACGTATCTCGGAGTGAATCTAGCAAAGACTGGCTCAGAGGAGCCGGAGATCCAAAGACGGACCACCATGGCTAACAAGGCATACTTCGCATTGCTGCCATTATTTAGGTCTGGGGATGTGCACAGGGAAACAAAAATTAAAATATATAGGACTGTCATCAAACCGGTGCTATGCTACCCGTGTGAGGCATGGACAACACACAGAAAACAGCCGACATAGTAGACACCTTTGAAAGGAAAATCCTCAGACGCATTATAGGCCCAATACAAGAAAATGGCTCATGGAGACTGAGATACAACAACGAACTGTATCAAATATATAAAGAGATACCAATCTCAAAATTTATAAGACTACAAAGATTGCGTTGGGCCGGACATGTTATGAGAATGGAGGATGGCAGGAACCCCAAGAGGACTTTGCTGGGTACATGGGAGGGAACGAGACGAGGGTTGCAGTGGATAGAGTGGACTGGAGGCGGAGATTGGTGGAGGCCAGGGCCCGACTTGGGCTGTAGCTCCATAGGAGGAGGTATCCCTTTCATTTAATTTTGCCATAAAAACAATTTTAAAGTCCTACTTCCTTGTCCAGAAAGCATGAGTTGCGTAATATCTGTACAAAGCATGGGCGTCAATTAGATTGTATACACTATACAGTGATGCCGAGTTTCCTCTGCCTTAAAACCGGGGCACTTCTACGGAGGTAAAACATTTACAGAAAATTCGACCGGTCGATCACTAGGTGCTCAGGTAAAGGAACCATAATTTGAATTCGAGTCAGTGTCATGAATGAGACGTCTAATAGCTAACCTTAATAAATTTTCTATTAAATCTTTCTATTTTTTAGGTTTATATTCATATACATGGTGCTTTTAAATTATATAAGTGGACATGTTTATCTTTGTTACAATCTCATTAATATCCGAAACAAGCATTTTGGCCGAATTTGTAACAATAGCGATAATTAATATGAAATCAAAATGGCGAAATGGTGGGAGAAAAATTATTGCTTTCATTTAGGCCTAAATCTGATTATGACACAGTATCAAAAGTGATAAAAATAGTTTACAGTAAAAGATGCAGAGAGAATAGTAAGAATAAATGGTATTCTTAATAAGACTTTAAAACGCATCAGGACGAATAAAGAAAAAAAATTAGAAGAAAGGACATTCGAAACAATCTTACAGAATAGCTGTTTAAAAGTCTGGTGTGTACAGATGATTTCACTATTCGCAACGAAGGAAAGCATACCCGAATGACCGGAGAAAGATTTTCTAAGGGAACGTTAAAGGCTAGAAAATAATGTAGAAGAGACAGGCAAAGCCCAAGACAGAAGTTGGACTAAACGATAAAGGCAAAAACAAAGGAAAGTAACAAAGAAAATTAAAGGAACAAACGAAAATAAAACCGAATTAAGATGGATGATCGTAAACAGAGAAGAATACTGCAAATGGCCCATGAAGCCAACGTTTTACGGCGAGAGATAATAGGGAAAGGACAAGAGATTTTTATTTAAGTTTATGTCACTTATTTTTATCTTTTCCTATCGTTTATTTTAAGGATACTACCATAGCTCTACCTAACTACACGTACTGAAGTTTTAAGTATTTTGTTTTGTTTTAGCAGGTTCAATACGCCCGTAATCTTTCATGAACAGGTTATGGACGAGGCACAAGAGAAAGGATTCAGTGTTCAATGTAAAACACAGTTTCTCGCTTTCGTAAATCAGTCTTCATTCAAGTCAACTCTACACTACCAGCTAAATTTGCTACCCGCTTCGTTGCTGTCATCAAATAGTTTTCACGATCTAGTCCAGCGGTTCCCAACCTTTTTCGTCTCGCGTACCCCTTACTACCCATTTCACTAAAGTAGTACCCCTAAACCATGCCCTCCATTTTTACCACATTGCTACATCCCCACATAGGCCTAAGTTGCACCTAATGGTTGTAATAAGATCAAATTTCAGTAGCCTACTATATACATAACACAGGTATGTAAGTTTTGTTTGAAGATGTATTGTTATTGTCCATTATTTTATTAGGCACTATCTTAAAAAAATAATAAAGTACAAAAATTATTAAAACTGCATTATATTTCACCTCTTGTCTTGTACCATTTTCAACAATGTCGAGCACAGGCGCGTGGGTTGCGACGAGTAGACGACAGGTTACCGGCGGCGCGTTGTGAGAGACAAATACATAGCGTCCGCCATTACTTTTTATTTTTGGCGTACCCCAGGTTGGCAACCGCTGGTCTAGTCCATGCAAAACCTAACATTTGTTTTACATAATCGGTTCTTGAACTAGTATCCCACC
This sequence comes from Magicicada septendecula, assembly GCA_034769895.1. Lineage (NCBI taxonomy): Eukaryota > Metazoa > Arthropoda > Insecta > Hemiptera > Cicadidae > Magicicada > Magicicada septendecula. The sequence goes on from CM068374.1 coordinate 281,399,532, forward strand.
TGGTAATGGAGGTCTTCTTATGCAGATTCTGGTTAATAGTATATCTTTGATCCACTTACTGCCGTGACCGAACACTACTGTCCTGCCCCCATAGCATCACACACATGCTTCACTAGTACTCCTAACCCCGTTAATACACTGTTGTCTGCAATACAAAAAAAAAAAAAATTATCTTCATCCTTTAGAATATTTTTCTTGACTATTTCCATGCAAATTTGTTATTTTTCGAACTAATTCGTCGGCAAATAATTTACTTTCCCCTCAATACAGTAAATGTTTCCAGATAGTTTACTCTAACAAACGGGGAGGCAAAACTGTGTGCGCTAATATAGGGAGTTAGGTTGTAGTAGTATATTTTGTTTCTATACTTCGTCCACGAAATATACGTTTTAGAGAAGGAGGTCAGAGAAATTTTAAAATAGGTAACTTACACACGGAAAAAGGAATTAAATACTTAAGAACACGACATTAGATACGAATAACGAGTTTGAAATGAAACAACACTTGAAAAATGTGACCAGTATACTATTGTCTTCACCTCTAAACCACACAGTGTGGGTCCAAAGATCGTGCAAATTTTGTTTAGTCTTATAAATTTCCTAGTATTTTGTTCTAATTATAACTAGCAATACGATTTCCTGAGAGAGAAATATCGACGCCAGAATGTTTGGTTGCCAATACTTCACTTAAATCAATTAAACAAGATGCACTTCTAAGGTCCTACAATACAACGCCTTAATTATCTCGCCATTATTATAACACCTTGGTTCCTGATGTTTAATGCACACGTATTGCAGGTCTGACAGAGTAAGCATTCTATTTTTTCCGTACACATGTAATATTTACATGTTTCTTCTGTTTACATGTATATCAAACATTTCTTTATGCATTTTATCATTTGACTATTGTGTTGCTACTTTTGTATTATTCATCTTTTCTACACGAAAGTATTTTGCCCAGTCATATAACAAAAATTGAACGTTGCGTTAGTAGAGTTTAATAAACTTATACACCTATTTGTCAAGAGCCGTAACTACAGGAGGTTCAGCAGTATCGGGTGTCACGTCATAAAACAAGAACACTGAGCTGTACGTATTTTATTAAGACGGTTAACGCGTGGTGACATGTTCTCGGCTGTCAATACCGTTGTTATTCGGAGCCAACAGTAGAATTCAATATCCGATTTCTGCGCGCCCACAGATTGGTTTCTTTTGTTCCGGCGGCAGGTGTTGACCCTCGTTACGAACACATATATACCATACACAGACATCGATAGTGTTGTTTGTCGACAGTGATAAATATTGAAGAATACTGCTTTACTTCCCAAACTCCGTTTGGCGGCTGTTGTTTACTTGTGGCATTATATAAACAAAAACAGGAAACTGAAGGTTAAAAGACACATGAAAGTAGCCTACCATGTGCACAAATGACTTCAGACTTTTAACTAAGAATAAGAGAAATTTTCAAGAAGCTTCAAATGGTAATACATGTGTTGTCTGGAGAATTTAAAAGAAAAAGGATACAATTTCACCATCATCATCATCATCATCATCATCATCATCATCATCATCTTCACAACACGGCATAGGCAAGGTGCTGCCTGTTCCGTCTTAAAAGACCCTACAGCCATCTCTTCCTGCGTCTACCCACACACCTGTGTCCTACAGATTTGTACTTCCAGACTTGTTTGGCCAGTCTGGATTCTGACATTCTTTCTAAGTGTTCTTTCCACCGTTGTTTGTAATCTTTTAATTTTTCATTCATATTAAAATCTTTCAACTCTTTTCTTATGGCCTCATTTTTATACGATCAAGTTTAGAACATTTTTTGACTCCTTTTATGAACGCCATTTCCGAGGCCTGTATTTTATATGCTCTATTAAGCATGAAATTTAATGTAGACAAATGAAATGACAAAACCAGAAAAAATACAGATACCAAAAGATGGAAAGGAATTGGCTGAAGTAAGATCGTACTAAGATTAAGAGAGCATGCCAGTAGATTATAGGATGTCAATCATAGGCAGAGCGTAATATCACTGCAAGAATTCCAGAGCCTAACTATTGTTGGTACATAATATAACAAATATAACAATGAGCGCCGCGCAGTATGCTTCATTACGACAGTTTTGGCATTAAAATCTGGAAGCAACAACGATATTTAGTAAGATAATTAACAAACCTTTTGTTATATTAGCAGTGGGTAAAAACAACGCGTGTAAACAAGGAGAGGTGGGGAAACACGTATTTGAATAAAACAGAAAAAGAGAAGATCTGACTGACGCGAATAAATACGCTGTAAATTTTATGAACAATCCATTTTTAAATTTCGTTGGTGTTGATGACCCGATAGGTTGCTAAGCGACCGTAAGTAAATTTCGTATTATTTGCTCGTGTCAGAGCTTAAGTGAAAAACAAATTTGAGTTGCGTATTTTCATACAGTTTGAGTGCTTCTTCGGCGTAGATTATGACAATAGTTCATTTGTGAAATACTTTGAGGATCTGTAAGTATAACGCTTGTATAACGTACAGTGACTACATTAGCTGTAGTTTCAACCACTACAGAATATAAAAACTCTTAAAGTCAGTGTTCGTAACCGCACACACCCCCACGCGCGCACTATCTCATCCATAATCTGTTTGAAAATTTAGTTAGTAATTATTCATCATCATCGTTATCATCGTATCGTCATCATCATCATCATCATCATCATCGTCGTCGTCGTCGTCGTCGTCGTCGTCGTCATATTCAACCTCAAGGATTAGGCTCATCCTGAACCTGTTCCGGGATCCACTTCGTTCTCGGCCGTCCTACATCTCCCTTGTCCATCGGTCTATATTCCATTGCTAGCAACGGAATCGTCATTCGCCATTCTTCCCATATGTTCACACCACCTTCTTCTGTTGCTGTTCCAACAATGGGTCGACCCCCAGTTTCGTCATAATATCACATTCTTCTTTCTATCGAGAATGGTACAGCCCAGAGTACTCCTCATAAACTTCATCTCCGCTGCCTGAATCTTGCTTTGTCTCTCTGTCATAACTCTGGTTTCATCTTCTTAAATCAAAACTGGTACCTCCATAGTGTCAAAAAACCTTATCCCTTATCGTTTTTTACTTCTTTGTCTTATTTTTAAGGTATCTGTGAATTGTTCCACAGATATTCCTAAATTTGTTTAATTTTTCATCCAGATCAATATCTGTCCCGTATGTAACGTAACATCCCAACCAACTGAAATGCTGGACTTGTTCCATAATCTTTCCATCTATAACTATCTTAGTTCTTACTGGTTGCTCCCCTCTGAACGTCACTGTGTTAGTCTTGTCCGCTGATTTTTGAAAGCCATATTTATATGCTATTCGATTTAGTATGTACATTGATTTTTGTAGTTTATCCTCGGTGTCCTGAATTATTACTATATCATCGGCGTACAAAATGGAGTTTAAAAACATTCCTTTCAGAAACATCCCTGGGTCAACATAAGATTACCATGTTTTAAACATGTCGTCTGTTAGTAATTATTATTAACGAACAGTGCCTAATAATAATTATTACTAGTGGTCGCCCAGTGGTCGAAATTCGACCGTAATTCATTAAATTTTTAAGTTTGAACGTTATTGAGGTTCTTTTGTCAAAGAGTATACCTCTATAATCATTGCATATAATTTTTTTGAATTTTGTTCTATTACGTCAGCTGCGAGCGTGTACAAATACGTCATTAGCGTGTGTTGTTTGCCTTAATTCCCTGCAATACCTATGAAATTTAAAATTTAATGTTAGTAACAGTTGAAAAAAACACAATTACAGCTTGTATTCGTATTTATTTTTTGATATAATTCATTGTCAGTTTTAATTTTTTCATGTGATTATTGAATCAAATAAACGCTAATAAAAATGAAACTTGACATTCATAGAAGTATAAGATACATTGTTTTCAATTCCAGTGGATTACATTTCATTTTTGGTAAGGTACAAAATTCGAAAACAGTTTGAAGATTATCTCCTACAAAGCTTATATAATTTTTTAATTTTTTTTCTATGAATTAATTTTCGAGATATTTGAAAAAAATGAAAGATAGGAAAAATGAGGTTTAGCTTGGCTAAGCCATATTTAAAAAGCAATAACGCGTTTTTTGACATTTCCTTGGGTTTTTTTTATTGCCATACTGACCAGGTTTCGCCAAGGCTACACAGTTATTTTGCCTATCTTTTTCGAATTATATAAAATTTAAATAAAAAATTAATACAAAATAAAAAATGAAATAAAAAATACGTGCCTCGTATTTTTTCATATATTTTTCATTAAATCAAAAAAACCGGGCGGTTAAAAAAATAAATGTTGTCCATTGAACTTAAAATAGTTTGAAAGTGAATTTAATGATTCAGAACTTCTGTGTAAACGATGTTTTTTGTAAAAACTCTTTCATCATTTGCTAAATGCCCTTGGCCATTATATTCGGAAATATAAAATCTCAAACCATCGAATGATCGAACTCTACTTGCTGCGACGTACAATTGACCATGTGTAAAAATTGGCTGCCTCAATAAAATTCCAATTTTTTTGAATGTTTGTCCTTGAGACTTATTTATTGTCATCGCAAATGCAGGTATAATTGGAAATTGAGTTCTTTGAAAGTTAAATGGTAAAACAGTACCGGAATATGTTAAATTTATACGTGGAATCAAAATTCTCTTATTGCGTGCGGTTCCAGTTAAAACTTCGCAATCAATAGCATTACGATGCATACACTTGATGCGCATTCTTGTTCCATTGACTAATGCTTCCTTTGTATTTAAGTTTCTGATCAGTAAAACGATGCAATTAACTTTCAATACTAACTTATGTGGTGGCAAACCACTAATAGTCAAAGAATTCAAAAACTCTACTGGATAGATATTGATTTCATTGTCATCATCACAAATTATTTTATCGTAGCTATGATATGTTTTCTGTTCACCTGGTATTCGATTAAGTATATCAGTATTAATAAAAGTATAATCATCATTTTTAGGTGCTAAAATAACTGACTTCAATATGTTATCTGAGAGTATGTTTTCGGAAATATTTCCATACACCTCATTAATAATATTATTTTCATCTCCTATTAATTGCTGAGGTATTTCAATAATATTTTCACCAAACTGAGGGAATTGTGGGGCTTCATCATTGCCAATTTTTTTCAAGAATTCGACAAATTCTATTTCACTTGGTAAGGCTCTCATATTTTGAGTAAACGTTACTTTATGAAAATAAACAAATTTATGCCAACTCGTGACACAATTTTCAATTAAAGTTGCACGTGATCCATGTGGGACAACTGGTAAGATTTGCCGAAAATCACCGCACAGAAGTATCGTTTTCACTCCAAATGGTTTATGTTTATCATTTTCATCGCATAGATCCTGCAATAATCTATCTATGATTTTCAACACTTGCAGTGGGCACATAGAAATTTCATCAATAATTATCAATGATGATGAATTTATGTAACGTCCATAGCTACTATTTGCGGTAATATTCGCTACAGAATTTTCCAAAATGGGTATAGGCAATTTAAACACATTGTGTAAAGTTCTACCTCCAAGTAATACAGTTGAAGCTATGCCACTGAACGCTGTTGCAATGCAACTAAGGTTAAGCGAATTTAATTTGTGAATGATTGCTGTTTGTGTGAATGTTTTTCCACAACCTGCATGAGCGGTTAAACAAAAAACATTAGATCCAGTATCATGATGCAAAACTTCATGAATCACACGATCAGTTAGATTACGCTGTTCAATATTTGCAGTTTCATAATGCTCAGAAAACAGAAACTCTTGTTCTATTGGATCAATAGCATTTGCTTCGTCTGTTCTCTGCGAATACGTGGGAACTGGTAAACCAAGTTCTTGACATGACACATTATGAACATTCAAAATATCTTCAATTTCTAATAGAGCTATATTAAAGGATACTTCTTCGTTGTAATCTCTCAAAAAATCTTCACTAAGATATACTCATCTATTCCATAAGATATTCATTCCATAACGCCAATGCATTGGCTGGCACATTTAATGCACAAATGTAACCAAATAAATTTCGCATTTGTTTTGGTGAATGTAATTCTTTTGCTTCATTTAAACATTCGCGCCATTCATTATCATTTGAAGCAATGCCGCGAGCATTGCACGCTTCAACAAAAGAAGTGTGTATAATTCCATTGTATGTTCTAACATCCTCAAATGATTTTGGACCACAGACATGTAATAAAAGCAATCGTAAATGGAAAAGTTCGATGTCTTTTGGTGATACTACATATATGCGTGTAATGATTTTATCATCTCCACGCCTTCTCTTCTTCCACTTTTTTCGGGAATCTTCCCACACATAATGCAAAGGAATTTGAATATACTTATATTCATGCGCTGATGGATCTGATCGATTCAATTCAAAAAATGCTAATAATTTTGTTTGTCTTGCATTTTCAATTACTTGACGTTCTTGCCCTTCTCGAAAGTAAAAATTCTGTCTACGCGGTAAATGAATGTCAAGTCTAACGATGACATGTGATTGAAAATGCAATGGTAATTCATAGATGCGCCATACAGCTTCAGTTGATCCGACATAACGGCCATTTAAAAATTTTTAACTTCATCAATTTGTATTTCTTGACCTGGTTCATTTCTCTCTGAACCTAATTCAACAGATGCACTGTCATAGCCTTTATACACGTATTTATAAATGTATTTAACACTTTTAACTGTAGTGCATACTTCAACATTTGTATGGCAATTAAATTTGGCAAGTAAATACGGATTGTATGGTACAACATAACGATTGTCGAGGCAACTACCGCGAACTTCAGCATTAATACCATTATCACGCCTTCTGTATAATGGATATCCATTTAATGATTCACATGTAAATTCATTAAATCGTTTTGGATAATCTTTTGTGCATTTTCCATCTCTCATACATACAGAATTTGGATTAAGTACACCGCATGGACCATGCATCATGTGTTTTACAACATATTCATGTAATGTAGGATGTGTTTGAATGTTAGGAATCTCCGCAGATACAACTTTATCAATATCGGTAGCGTTAACAATTTTATCTTGCTCATTTAAAGAGAGTAAAATGTGAGCATGAGGCAATCCTCTCTTTTGAAACTCAATTGTATAAATGAGTGCTTCAACTTCACCGAAGATTTTTTTAGTGTAAGGCCCTCAATTAATGCTTTCAGTTTGGACTTGAATACACGCACAACAATATCAGGTCGAAAATTAGCTGACTCACCTACACCAATATTGCTAACTATTTCAGGCCAACTTGGATTGCAAGTCATTGTAATAAACAAAGAAGGCTTTCCGAAATGTTGTACAATTGACATTGCATCTAAATAATTCTGATACATATTTCTTGGAGGTCCATTGAATGAAGATGGTAAAATTGGCATTATTATTGGCATTGGGGTTCAATTCTAAATAATCTTCAATGTAAACTTCAGACCTAAGACTTGTTTGATTTTGTCGAATGAAATGTAACCTTGTGCCTTCTATTCTCACATACATATCAACTATCCACTGCAGAAATAATTTTTGTGAATGGTGCAACATGCTAAAATCTTCTCTAATTGCAAGTGGATAGGCTGCATACTGAAGCATGGTTAATTTATTTCTGGGCGCTCTTGAATTAGATGTAGTTGGTACATTATGAGAAATATTGATATGCCACCCAGTATCACCATTTGGAAAAAGTAATGGATACGCTAAAGGATCCAATGATGAATCCAAAACAGAGATTTTTTAATGGTACCATTAACTTTTGAAAACGAAACCATATTTCGTTCAAAGGGTGGCTCACCATCAACTGTACTAAATATTACTCTACATCAGTTTGAACTGCACCATTATAACGGCGTAGATCTAAATCACGATTTACTTTAATGAGCATACAAATTTCTTTATTTTGATTTTCAACTCTCTGACAATGATCTTTAATTGCAATGAATGACCGAACGAAAGGATTAATGCGTTCCAATTCAAGAGAGATTTCGCGCATTATATTGTTATTGCATGTTTGATTATAGTGTTCACGTAATCTATAATTGACAGCAGTGTCAACATCATAAAAATATAATTGCGCATAACATGGTGAGCGACCATATCCAGCAGTCATTGGACCTGATCTGTGATAAAAAACGTCATGTATTTTAAAATGATACACTCCACGCGTAACTGTATCCGAAATTTTAGCTTCTGAGCTAACCATAGCAAATGATGAATTGTATTTACGAATGTTTTCAAAATAATTTTTTGACTTTCTTTTTATTGAAGGTTCATTTGAGGTAAGTCCATCATACAATGATTTAAAGTATTCATTTTGACTTAAGGCCGGTAATATTGCTTTACCCTTATGACAACATGAAGTGAATGCAGTCCTTTCACCTAAAGTGACCTCAGATTCGAAATGTTTTGCATTGCAAAACCTGCATTGTAAATGCATTAATCCACAATCAAAAGTATTAAAATTTCTTGGAATGACATTCAGTGCGCATTTAAATGTATCCCTCAAAATAATTTCATCATTTTGTATACTATTTACACTATTTAAATTTGCATTTGGTCTATTATCATTTTGACTTTCACGCGAATATATATTCCTTCTTCTTTGTCTCTCACTCCGACCCGTCAATGTTATACTATTTACACTATTTAAATTTGCATTTGGTCTATTATCATTTTGACTTTCACACGAATATATATTCCTTCTTCTTTGTCTCTCACTCCGACCCGTCAATGTTCTATGTCGAGGCTTAATGGAAGTAGGTGCGAATATCTGAATGTGAAAAAAAAACATGTAATGAAATTACTGAAACTAAGATTAGACAGGGTTTAATTTAAAAATAATAAAATGTACTCACTTTTTTGAAACCACCAATAATAATTAGGCGAGAGTAAGTCAATTCAAATTGCTGCTACAAAATTTTCCTTTTGCAACAGGTGTATATTAAGCAAGCTGTATTTCACTTTCAACTGCACATTAATATATAAAACACAGATATCTAATATACAAAATATAAAATAAACGCTTTTTTGCCTTGACATACACTCCACAGACTATTCAAAAAGGAACATTTGAAATCACACAAAATTCACAGCTCATTCAGTCAATCTGTCAGTATTAAGCAAGCTGTATTTCACTTTCAACTGCACATTAATATATAAAACACAGATATCTAATATACAAAATATAAAATAAACGCTTTTTTGCCTTGACATACACTCCACAGACTATTGTTGCCTGGCAACAAAATTATTTTCTTTTAACAATTACCATTGTTTGAAAAAGTTTAAATGAATTTTCAAGTGCAAATGAATGTTTTATTTTATTTAATTTAATGCATTTGTAACACATATTATATATAAATTTTAGCTTTCTGCACTCCTTCTCCATATAAACTTTAACTATGCCAAATCTCACACTCCTCCGTGCGCGCAATATGCTTAAAAAGGGGTATAAAGTTTTCTCTTCACGTATTAATATATAGATTAATTAGGCAGTGCCTAGTAATTACTATTATTATCATTATTATTAGAAATATTATTATTATTGTTATTATTACATTTAATTGACAATGTCAAATCCACATCTCCACTATAACCGCCCAACCCCTTGAAGTATCTGAACAAGACGTGCCTTCTTTGTCTTACGTAAGGAACTCTGTAATCGATACCAGAGACATCTATCTCAATAAGGCCGTGAATATACATATGTTGTAGTGCTCTTCTATTTTTAAGGGTAAAATGTTCACAATTGGCCTCATTTGAAGAAAAACGCTGACTGATGCCACGATACTATAGATAATAAAAAAACTCGTTTTGGATCGTCTCAATCTTCTGATCGGTGTCGTCCCTTATAAATGTCCCTAAATGATTGAACAGTACTCCAGGATCAGTGGGATAATGATATGTACAGCCGCAGGATGGTATTAGCTGACTGGAAATTACGATTCACCCACAGCAGCAGTTCTAACTTCCTCCTTGCTTTAGAAGTTATTATATCTACACGGATAGTGAAAAGTAATTTGGTGTCTAAGTTTACATCCAAATCACAAACCGAATTTATTCGGCGTATACTCCTACCAACAATATCACTAACAGTCATATTTCACTAACTTTGTCTTCCGGGAATACACTATGTTGTACAGGTTCAGCGGCATGCGATTTGCAACTGACTATTTATAGATTTTTATCAGCATCACTTTTAAGGTCAACAAAGATCTCATAATTGTTACATGAAAGGGTCTATAGGTGAGATTGGGTCAACGCTAACATGGATCCCGCAATACCATAGCAAGAGAGTTTCCTTAGCAGAATATCATGAGGCACCGTATCAAAAACCTTCCTAAAATCAAAATATGTGATGATCACCTGTTTTATATTCTCCACCTCAGGAGAATGGCTACAAAATGGCATTATGTCGTTTAGGTTTGTGAATGTGAATATGATGATAATGATAATAACTTTTTTGAAAAGGGGGAAATGCTCTACGCACCGTGAGAGAAAATTGTCTGTCCCCTGGTGCGTGGTGGGTTATCCCCTGGTGGGCCCATCACTCACTATAAAACTCACCTATAATTTAGGCATTCATATCCATCCTGGTATCACTTAGCGTGTTACTTCAGGACGGAGCTTATTTCGCCCTTATCGGACTCCTTTTAATTGTCCCTTATCTTCTACTGCCCACTGGGTGCACGTTGGGCTGTCTTTCTTTTCTAGAAGGGCCCACCGATTAAATACAGAAATGCGGTACCATTCCTCCTTGTCTGTAAGCGTAATGTCACTACGCCATCGGGTGTTAGCACCGTGAGCTCCATCTCCAATGCCATCCTCTCTCTTGTGAATCTGCAACACCTGAGAAAGGTGTGCAAGCCATCTTCATGGGGAGATTGGCATGCTGGGCTTTGCGCTTTTCCCATTCTGTGGAGGTAGCCATTAAAATTACCATGACCATTGATGAATGTTAATTTTGCTTCTGTTATGATGATGATGATGATGATGATGATGATGATGATGATGATGATGACGACGACGACGACGATGATGTAAATAGTAATAATAATAATAATAATAATAATTATAATAATAATAATAACAAGAAGAAGAAGAAGAAGAAGAAGAAGAAGAAGAAGAAGAAGAAGAAGAAGAAGAAGAAGAAGAAGAAGAAGAAGAAGAAGTAGAAGAAGAAGAAGAATCAGATTGTCATTTGGCAATTATAACCTAAGAAAAAACTACACGGAACATATTCCAAATATCTTAGTAGTCCTGGAGTAGACAAAACTGGTAGCGCTATTTGGCTCAAGAAGGAGAACATTCTTAGCGAGACAACTGGATTTTTTGTAGCAATTCAGGAAATACATACTTAAGGAAGCCATCACAGATGATATATGTAGAAAATGTCACCAACATTCTGAAACACTCTTAGGATTCTTCTCTATGATTGCTGCAAATTAATATCTAAGAAGACCTAACAATGATACCAAACCTCTACACCAACATTTCTCACATGCAAATAGTCTTCTTCATAACACAGTTCCTTACTACACGTACCAACCTGAAACAGTTTTAGAAAATGAAAACACAAAATTTATTGGGACAGGGAAATATTCACTGACATAACGATTCCAACTAACAGACCAAATATTACCATTCTGGATAAAAAGTAAAAAAGTACAACTCACTGATATTTCAGTTTCTATTTCCCATAATCCGAGAGAGTGTTAGAGAGAGGGGGTAACGCTATAGAGACAGACAGACAGAGAGACTCTATCTAATTGGGCGTTTATATTAAAAATTTGTTGTGCTGTGACAAAAAGAGAAATTGACAATACTGCGGGTTAGAGCTTCACCTTGATATACGTAGTGAGACGTACTTGGTTTGATTAATTTCATTACTATCTATTTGGTTACACTGTCACCCGGAAATCTACACGAAGGAGGAATTTATCTTCCTTGACTGTTTTTTTTGTGACGCCAATGATAATGTAATAGAACTGAATGTAAATTTGTCATAAAAACAAGGTTCAATGACGTAAGCGATATGCCCGGCTGTAACCGAGTAGCATTTTGACAGTGACGTTTACTGTCAGTGAAAAATATTTTCTTAGATGCTGGGGTAGTTTAATATGACGTCACATACTGGATATCTTCAAACAGAGAGGAGAGTATTTCAACCAATCTGACAGCAGGAGACAGTAATGTTAGGTTCAGTTGAAAAGCTTCTGTGTTTTAAAGACGGGTGTAAAAATTAAATACAGTTGAAAATAAACGTTGATTATTTCCATAAAAGTAGCAATGTTTTATAGCACAGTAGTAAGTACACATGTAGTAGGCCACAAAGAAAGAGAGGCACAAACTTACTGACAGTCAGACAGATAGGTTTACTCCTTCGTACGTCAGAGATGGCTGTACAAAATACGTCGAAGTAGAAGTGTACACTGTGTTTGGCTTGGAAGTAAATAAAGTTAGCGAACTGTTGTCGAGAAACCATAAAGTGCGCGTATAATGTTCAAAGTTGACGACAGCAACAAACGTTGGAAAATAACAAAAGACTACAACACTGAGAGGATGATAAGTAAACAAACTTTACGTTATAGTTGCGAGAAACTTTTGTTGACGTCATTAGAGCGGCACACCGACTTTGTGTTTATGTAAATCCAGACGTCTGTACGGCGTTCTCGCTACTTGTTAACTGCGCAGCCGAAGGTTTTAGTCGACGTAAAGCCATTGCCATTGATATGAAGAGAATGAAACTCCCCGCCGTGAAAAAGGTAGAAACACTACGGGGAAACAGAATGCGTATTCCGTGACATCCCTCTTCCAGACACAAATTAAAGAAATCAATAAGATACATCACCTTTGACCGGATTCACATTTTCTATCTCCGGTATTGTTATGCACACTTTTCCTGTCGTTTTAATCTTTGCAACATCGGTTCTATTCAAAATGTGGTTGTGCTATTGATGTACTTATTGCGTAGGTTGTACGTATTACTGGTCCTGACCAGAGTTAGGGCCATTATCGTCACTAGTATAGTTATCAGTCATCAGCCTCTAATGATTCGTGCTACCCTCAGTTCTGGTCTCACCCATAACTCACGGAATCTTTTTCCAAGGCTTTCAACTGTTCTGTATTCTGCCGAGACGCACTTTTAAATTTTTTCGCAGCTTATTAGTTTCATGTACGCACTTTTTTTTCACTTATCAATGAGAAAGCTGGGGCATTAACCATCTTCTATTACGGCCCTTTATCTTGCATTCTTAACATAACACAGAAAAGGAGCTGCAGCCATTTAGCTGAGCCCTGAATCTTAAATGTATCTCTTGTTTTTTACTAGCCAAGACATCACCACCAACACCACTATCATCATTATCTTTTTCATCAGGCTTAATGATTAAACCGTTCTGGTATCACAAATCTAACCAACCACCGCTTCTAAGACCGTCCAGCACTCCTTTCCCAAGCCCTGTATATATTAAGGTCTGCATGGGAATTTTGTTCTCATACATCCGATAAGACCCTTGATACTACTGGGATCTATATTCGATTATCTTATCATTGAAGTTGAGGAGATTTATTTTCTACCGAATATCTCTGTTATTTTCCGGAATAGTAAGGTGTACGTCTACACGGAAACCGAACATAGATATTTCATCTCTGCTGTTTCAATTTTCTTTTGTTGTTCCATTGTTAATTGCAACATTCAGAACCATACACGAAAATGGGAATTGCCATTTTTTGGAAGATTTTATTTAGTACACACTGAGTATTTGAACGTTCTTTTGTTTTACACATTTGATAACATTTATTTACTTACTTTCGTAGTAACTGAGTTTATGATCCGTACAACAGCACTGGAACTACCACTTATTCTTCTTCTTTCCCCATACATCTTTCTCTACTCTATGTGGGGTCAATGTTTGTCTCCATTTGGTCCGGTCTTACATATCTTCTACCTATAGCTGCTTTTCCCACATGTCATCACTTACACAATCCATTCACCTCCGTTTAGGCCTGCCTCTCGTTTTCTCGCCCTGTGTCTCCATCTGCAGCGCTCTTATTCTCACATATTAGTCTTCTCTTCTCCTCACTTTGACCAGTGTACCACTGCAGTCTCTTTTCTTGAATCTTCCTCGATATCGCTAATACCTTCGTTGTTCCTCTTATTGCGCTGTGCCTGGCCTTATCTATTTTTGTTACTCCAAACATGAATCTAAGCATTTTCATTTGCACTGGAAAATCTATATCTTAACAAAACACCAGTTGTGACTTTTTGAAGTTTCGAGTTTATTTGATGGTGTTTAAAATAAACAGTGTAAATATAGTACTGTATATCGAAATAACGCGTGTGAGGAAGAATACTGTTGTGAGAAGACGAGTGGGACAAGAGCGAAACGGAGATGATGCTGCGTAAGTGGACGGTCGCATACTACGAGACTTTAAATCTGAGCCTATACAAGTAAAGGATAAAACATGTTTGCGAATTGCATTCGTATACTGTTTTCTCTAACTCTCTGTATGTTTGGCTAAACTAAACCTAATGCAAAAAGTGTCGGCTGAATTTGTTTTGAAACATCTTAATGGTATGCTCTTCGATCTTTGTCTACATTTTTGTGTCGTAAATAATGGATATGTATGTGCGACCAAATTAAAGTAATAAGATAATACTATTTAATTAAATAAAAAATAATACAAGTAAGATGTAAGAGCTAAATAATATTTCTGGTGTTGCAAAATAGGAATAAGTAAACCGTATTATGAAATTTGAATATTATTACGTGAGATAAAAATCTTATTGGGACCTTTTTTTTATTTAAGGTCCACTGACATTAGTTTCTGTACGGTTATATTTTGTTCATTATTACTATTGTGTTCTATTGTATCATGAATTTACTACTGTGCGTCATGAATTTATCATGCTCTAAGTTAAATTGAAAACGCATTCCTCAGTCTTCTGGTGTTTTAATATAGAAATTGTGTCATTAGGACTAAATAAATAATAATAATAAAATAGGTTTCCCGCATTACTACTGAATTCCTCCTTTTAATCTTATAGGTTAACTAATTGTTATTGACGCAGAAATTAGTCCAAAAATAATTAAAAAAAAACGTCAGTATAGGATCTCTATTGGAGATCCTAACTCAAAATAGCTTATGCTGAGTACGAAAATTCGTGGTTATTAGGATACACTTACATTATATACTATTGAGTTTATAAGATACGGCTTAAACTGAATCATTACACCGCTAGTTTATATTATTTCTCTCTCTCTCACACACACACACACACACACACACACACACACACACACACACACACACACACACACACACACACACACACACACACACACACACACACACTATTTTCAATATCACGTTAATTCAATTAACTTATTTAACTTCATAAATTGTTACACAGATTTTGAATTTTTAACTTAGTTTTTGGTTAAGGTTGCATTGGTTTATTTTAAAATAATTACACAGGTGAGAATACAGAATTTATTCAGTGGCGAATTCTAAATAAAGTCAGTAATTAAAAAAACTCAAGTTCTGAATGTTAATGTATTTTTTATTTCTTCACCAAAATTCAGTCGATGGTTAGTATATACAAAACGGTTGAATGACAACACGAACCCAACAATAGTGCACTTCAGAAACACAGTGATCGCAGCGGTATCTGACGGTGAAATTCACAACCAATGAACGGTGATTACAATATTCATCAATAGATCTCGCTGAACTAAAAATTTTCCAATTATACAAACAATTTATTTTTTATATATTTATTGATGATTTATTTGATATAAATTTATTGTATAATTATTAGTATTAGAATTATAAATAATAATAATATTGAATTAATTATTATTAGTGTTAACTTATAGTTTCCTCAGGTTCAAAGAATGAAAATCAGAGAAATAACATAATATTTACTAAACACTTGAAGTACATCTTTAAAAAATTACTTTTCCCTCCTAAACATGCAATTAATTTATTCTAAACTTTGGATTGGGGCACGCACCATGTGTTGTTCAGCAGAGAAAAACTGACAACATTACTAACTCTGGCAAGGATTCACATGATTTAACTTACCGTGGTACTGTCGATTGGATCAAATTTTATTATGACTGTACGAAAATAATCACAGCAACGATTAATATTAATTGTGGAACTCTTGTTTGTGTTTCAGCTTATGATTTATGTCTGTCGTGTGATCGGTCTCAAACACTATCGCCGTGCCCATTCATGTATATTTCAGGTTCTGAGCTTTCACCTCTTTATACAACACTGTACCGGAAGTGACCTCAAGAAGTTCAACCATCTAGTAATCTCTTCTCCACTCTTTTCCAGTCCTTCAAACACAGTTGATAGAAGTGCGTTTGTCATCAGGATGTGTCACATCCAAACTCTCTCTCTGATGTTCATATTGACAACCTAAAAAAATTGGAGTAATATATTTTTATTTTAGGTTTATTCGTTTATTACAAAGTTTACCAGAACAGTCCAAGTGCATAGTTTACACGGTTTGCATTAAATGATCATTGATATCATATACTAAACAGTACGTAGCTAATTCTTCGTAAAGTACATCGAAAAAAATTTTTATTTATGTACCGGAATAAAATACACGCAACATTTGTTACGTCACCATTTGGCAGGTGTTAAAATTTATTTTCATTTCAGTTCTTACGTAGACATTCTAATACACAAAAACCGCATAAAGCTTTTGGGTTTTTTAAAGTAGGCTGCGTGCCTCAGAAAACACAGTTATCTTTGTAACTGATAAATCTAAAAGTGAATATTATTTCGTAGGAATTTAGATTAATTCTAAATGAACAGATAGAACAATAGCGGTTCGCCAAAGTGATAATGGCCTTAAACAACTATCTAAAGCTATAATTACGTATTGTAGTTGAAATAACCTGTTCTTGTAAATTTGAGCTTCCGTTGTTTAAATTTATTTTGATGTCACCGTTTGAATTACTTGATAGCTGTGTTAACGCTAGTAGATTAGCTGGTGTTTGTGAAATGTACATGGAAGCTAGAAGAACATGAACATAATGTAACATATAGTCATCCCATGTGAATCTATTGTATCCGTCTATATTTCTTGACAGCTTACGTATTTACTCGCTACGTATACTTCGCCAGTGCGTGTTTAATATTAAGTCCGTCGTAGAAAGTGGCAGAATGTTCTACAAATTTTTATACAGGTTTCCTTTTACCTACTCTGACATCTTCAGACCTGCTATGATAGTATCCGACCGGTGCGGGTAACTCTCATCATCGACACTGCGCGAAATAAAAATTCCCTCCGACGGCTTTTGTGATGGCTATTGCCATACTACTGTCATACTGTTGCCATTCTAACTTGTAATTATTAATAATTCTTTTATACCTTTCATAATTTTTTTATTCTTTTACTTCTCAGCAACCATAATTTTCTGTTGAATTTTGCTTATAGGAATGGACAATGTAAAGATTAAATTAATTTTTAACTATAATTAAATAATGGTACTTTAGTCACAATGATGATTATATAAATTTATTTTAGAAACTATATAAAACTCTTAATCCCTGCAGCAGGGTGTGCCTTTTTCGTAATAGTCCTAGTTCTGAGTTTGGATCATCATAAACATTTATAGGCTACTCATTTATTTTTCTTACTTCGTTACCTTGTGAAGTAACTTAATGTATTTTGTAACTTTCCCTATCCCTTTCTTTTTCTCTATCCGTTAGATTTTCTCCACCATCCTCTTATATGTTGTTTCAACGTATATCAACATATCAACTCACTACAACTCATTCTCTGACTCATCTCGCTTTATCTCTCAGCTTCAAATGTAAATTCAACAAAATAAAAATTTTATTAAATTTTGTTTTCGGTATTTCAGAAGTAATAAGATAATTTGATTGTATAGATGTGAATGTTTCTTTTCACGTTAAATAACAATTGCATGCTTTGTGAGAACTACTAATACTCTATTCGCGGAATCGTCACCGTAACTAAATGAACAAAAATTGTAGAATTATGCCTTTTTTTACAATGTAGATTCCGCCTTCTAGCAAAACAAAACACTGCAGTTCTTTTATTTATGGCGAACTGTTATTTTTACCATCTTTTTCCTCGTCACTTATGTCCGAGACATTAAGCCACCGCAATGAGAAAAACTTACTTGTGGGAGGGAATCGCTCTGCTGCCTGCCTTCATTCGTTTACGGTGAAATATTTACACAGCAATTAAATGAATATAGTGCATGCTCGCCTGGTTTCAGTGGTTCTGCTGTTTACTAGTATTTACTAAGTAATCGGTACATATTACAACAGTTTAATTTATACCCCGTTAGCGTTACTGGGTACGGTTTAGTCGTTTCTTACGTAACTACAACTCACAAACAAATAATGTGGTTTAATGGCATTCTGTTTAGTGCGTGTATATGAAGGAATACCTAAAAGGAATGCGGATGTGATTATTACTGCAGACAAAGTTTGGGATTACAAGCTGCAGTCCGGTACGTTATTTAATGACTTAACTTTGAATGATATGTCGTTGCATAACGTTGACTAGAATGTTATGGAAGTTTTATGGACCTTAATAATTAAGAAAGATAAAATGCGTTCTATGACGTCTGCAAAAGTATCCAGACGTGAGAAAATTAGAAACATAGAAAAATAGAAAGTCATTAAGGATAGAATGAATGTGAAAATTTCAATTGTTGATTTTATCCAAACAAAAAGTTTACAATGGTATGGAGACACAAAAAGAATGAGACAGGAAATATTGCCAAGGAGAGTTATGGAATCGACCCCACCAGGAAGAAGGAAACGACGAAGACCACAGATCACCTGGATAGAAGAAATTTAGACTATACTGAGGGAACGAGATATTGAAGAAGATCTTTGGATGGACAAGCAGCAGTGGAAGCTGAGAATTCAATCACTTCTGTAATCTTTGTTCCGGAAAATGTGTAAACATTGTACAGCCGGAATAATAATAAAAAAATACGTTTTACATAAAATATTGGTAATCGCACTGCAAACGGAACGTACGTTGCTACCGAGCAGATGCACAGTTTTGCAAAGCGTACCTGCTATATTTTTAGTTTATAACGAAGCAAGTTGGCATTACTCAATATGTGCAAACGCATAGATGTTGTCACCTACCAAGTGAACATTTTTTTTTACAATCACACCTGCTGAACTCGTTTTTCGGTTTATAACGAAGCAAGTTGACATTATTCAAAATGCAGTCTAAGGGTAAAGACAAAGAAGAAGAAAGTGAAATAACAGTTGTGTTATTAGTAGTGAAGAGGAGGAGGAGTCGTTTCTAGTGGAAGGAAGTAAGTAATTGGACACCAAATAACAACCATACAACAGACGGTAACTACATTGTATCTCCATCATATTATATTCTTGTATTCTAACAAGTGCACCTACTGATAAATGATTCTTACAAAAAATTTACATTTTATCGATTTCCTATTTTCTATATGTAGGCTATTTTAATCCTCACCTTACTGGTATAATACCTAATCAACATAATCACTTTTATGTTCTGGTTAAAATATAATGATTGAGTGATATCACAGTTAACAGTATGTTGTTTTAAAAACTGTTCTGATTTCCTTTTTTCCCTCCGCTACAAGCTAGAATTTTCGTGACGTACCATACGCTCAGTCGAGGTGTTGCCGCTTGCTTTACCTACAACGTAGACTGAGTTGTGCAGAAGAGAAATGTGATCCACTCCCCTACGAACCCATCGATACGAACTACGAACTACGAACTACGAACTACGAAACACCGATAACCCATACGTAGGCCTATTCGCGTTCTCCAACCCTCCTCAAAACCAAACGAATGTCACTAGAAGGTGAAATCAACCACACCCCTAATTTCTCCCAAACCATAGCAAATCCCAATAATCCAAGCACCCAACCCAGTACTTCTTACAACTCTCCTCCTACGCACTACGAACTCATTTGGAACTTACCTGGGCGCTCCTCTGTTTCGAATTCAGACAGTGAGTGCACAAATTTATATTTCACATTCCTTTTAATAACCATCCATGGATCCTCGCGTTCCTTTTCCTTCTGGGTCCGTAACTGAACCTACTTAATCATTAGATTGTGCTATTCGTCATAACAAATATCATCAACCTAACGATAATAGTAGTCAGTCTAAACAAGTCAGAATAAAGAAGGAGGCGGACTCCTCCGCACCACCACCCACTTATATGCTGCTAACGAACCACGAGTGTCCTGGGAGCCGGCATCCGGTCCCCGGAATCCGGCCGCCGTCTTACACCGCAACCCCCGCGCGCAAGAACGGCAACTCGCGACCGATCCTCATCCGACTCAGGACGGATGTAACCCGTTCACACAAGACCGACCGACGAAATGACTGACCACCATACCATACATTGACGTGTTTGCTTGCGACAGTTCTAGCGCTAATTATAGAAGTGAATAATCGTTCGCGTTTTGTTAAGCATACATATGGAAAGGCTTTAAAAAGTGGCGAAAAACGATAGTGCCTAATGTTTTCCACAAATTCTGTGAAAACTACCAGACTCTACTTTAGAAAACATTATTTGCTCAATATCAGAATTTACCGGTGTTTCTAAAGCAAGAGATCTCAGCTACAGGTAAAATTTTAACACCCAGAAAAGAGAAAGTGTAAAAGAGACATCTTGTGATAAGTCGGTCGGCTATCCGTTGTAAAGTTCATCAGTTCTTTTTTAACAACGAGACACTGACAATTAACAAAGTGCTGTATGCCATCAGCAATGACTGGGATTTGGCGAGCTTAAAAAGATCGTCACTTCATGCCGTACTCAAAGAAATCGGCTTTGAATTTGTGAACAGAAATCGGAGAAGTGTTATAGTGGCCAGAGGTAACATTATTTCGTAGCGAAGACAATATTTTCGTTGTATGAGAGATTACGGGCGACAAGGATGAACAATTTATTATTTAGACAAGACTTTGGTAAATCAAGTACACACAACGTCTAAAGAGTGAACGGATTCAAGTGTAAAATCAAGGATACAAACAGTCTTTCCCGGGTGTAACACAGGACTTAAAAACTCATCAGGAAAATAAAAACGCTTAATTATTAGCAGAATGATCACTGTTGCACACCACTATATAAAATTATCCCGATTAGCGCTTTCAAGCTTCACAGCACATCGTCAGATCCGAATTAAACCAAAAACCTGAAAAAAACCCTTCACTCACATCTCACCCCACCCTACTCACACACAAAAAGCTATAATTGAATGTCCCTTCCCCACCCTCAGCCCTGTCCCACCATCTGGACAGTTACATATTTTTCTAGCAAATTCCTTGTGTTTCAGTGTTGTGTGTGCGCGCGCGCGCGCGTGCATTCCTTTTAAACCTAGTCTTTCTCATCCACACATGTGTGCCAGTCACACACCCTTATTTTAAAAACACCTAATTAGTCCTAAGCAATTTAATTCTTAACCTTATCTATCTGTCCTCTATCATTTACTTCTTAATTATGTTATAAAATATTTCTTCATTATCAAATTTAATTTTAGTATTCATTAAATTGTCTAACCCTTTTTCTCTTTCTTTCAATATTTCTAACTCCTCCCTAAGCTTCTTTTAAACTGTGTTATTTACTATTTTTACAATTTCGTAGTCTTCCAAAGGATTAACAAACTTATGGTTGTCTTCTATGAAATGTCTTGCATATAACGAATTCGTTGTTCTATTACCTTCTCCACGTTTGTGGTCAGACAACCTGCATACGAATTTTCGTCCTGTCTCACCTAGGTACACTTTGTTGCAGTCTCTACATTTTAATTTATAAATTCCGCTTTTCTGTAATACTGGGACTTTTTCTATATTTTTATTCCTTATCTTATCAAATACCGTTTCACATTTTTTAATAGCTATATCTACTCCGTATTTATTAAAACATTTTATAATTTTTCTAGTATGTGAACCTATGTATGTCAATGACCCTGCATAATTCTATTGTTCTGGTTCTATTTTAGCTTTTTGTATGTTAACCCTTTTCATACCTTTATCCACTATGTTGGTGTTATAATTATTATTCCTTACAATACCCTTTATCGTTTTTGACTCCCTACCTTTTGGTTCGGCCTATTTTAAACGCTTCTGAGCTCTACAACAAAATCAATTGATTGCCGCCATTTTATATCTAAAGGGTGGTAAGACTCTCTTGGTATAATTATATCAGAATACGATTCTTTCCTAAATATCCCAAACTGTAGTTTCTCATTATCTTTAATTTCTATGTTTAAATCTAAGTAATTTATTTAAAAACTTACAATTTAAAGAAGAGATAGGAGGTAAGAAAATAAAGATAATTTTTTCTTAAAGATAATTTGAAGATGTAAACAAACTATCATAAGTCTTCACATATAAAATGATACATACATACGCACGCACACACTCCCATCACCAACACGTTCACCCAAATATTTAATTGTTTCGTTATGTTTGATATTTCTATTGTATTTCATACACAGGTCCTGAAGATGACAATAAATATTGTCGAAACGTCGACGCAAAATAGCTAAAATTTGTATTATTGACCGATCCTCACTAACCATCCACTAAAACATTCATTGATTGACGGTCACTAAAAATTTAAGGATTTAATTAAGAATTAAATTGCTTAGGACTAATTAGGTGTTTTTAAAATAAGGCTGTGTGACTGGCACACATGTGTGGATGAGAAAGACTAGGTTTAAAAGGAATGCACACACACACACTGAAACACAAGGAATTTGCTAGAAAAATATGTAACTGTCCAGATGGTGGGGCAGGGCTGAGGGTGGGGAAGGGACATTCAATTATAGCTTGTTGTGTGTGAGTAGGGTGGGGTGAGATGTGAGTGAAGGGTTTTTGGTTTAATTCCGATCTGACGATGAGCTGTGAAGCTTGAAAGCGCTAATCGGGATAATTTTATGTAGTGGTGTGCAACAGTGATCATTCTGCTTGTGATTTCAACCACTAACACAACTTTCTTGATTAAACTTCGCTTAATTATTGTTTGTATTTAAGTAATAAATTTGCATTTTTCAATTTATTTATTAATTGTGAATTATTTATTTGATTCTACACAAACAAGCGCGCTCGCGTATGCACATATACACGTAAAGAACCAGGGTGGGTTATATTTATAAAAGTTTCTCATCAAAAAACGATCTTAATATGGAGAATATTTAAGGCAGTTTATTAAAAAAAAACTTATTTTAATGCTTAATATTTAATGCAGCCCTGGAAGTGGTAGTTAGAAGAGCAGATATTGTCGTAAGTAGAACATTCATAAATAAGTTGAGATTTTTGGACGGTTATCTGTTCGAGTCCAGAAGGTCTTTCTTAATTAGGAAGCAGCAGACAAAAATGCCTGGGTCTAAATGAAGAGAAGGCAAAATATGATTGTATCAAGATCACAAGCTCGAAGGCGTAGATATGGCCAGTACATCAGCTTTGGGAACTACAGATTTGTGATAGTGAAAATATTTACCTGGGTTAACTTTTGTGACCAATGAAAATGTTCTGGAGGAGAAAATCCAGTGAAGACTTGTTCTTATTAACAGGGCTCACTTCAGTTTCCAAAGGAAATTCGACACCTTGTTATTCGAATTAGCAGTCTCTGTAAACACAACTTTGTCGTGTTTACTTGCGGAACTGCTACTTGTCATGTTCCGGACGAGGTCTTTCAGTGTTTTCACCATCTTCAAGTCCTAAACCACGTACGCTTAGATGGTTAAGGGTAACAAAGAACCTCTTATACAAGACAATGGTTATCGAAGTGCTATTGTATTCGTCGGACACATGGGTTCTGAGCAGAACCACTAGGATTGTGCTGAGAATATTTGAGAGGAAAATACTGAAAGACAGGACGGCTTAGGTGGGCAGGCCATGTTGTTAGGATGAACCCTGGACCCCCCAGGACCTTGTAAGCCGCTTCTTCCTGTATGACCCAGATAGGAAAAGGAAAGTAGGGAGACCAAAGCCGAAAAGGCGAGGTGGATTTCAGCAGGATGCAGAAAGGTCAGAAATATGCAAGGATGGTAGCAACGGATAGAGACCATTGGCGAGGTCTCCTTCAGCAGGCCATTAATGACGCATTAAACTATTTTATCGACAATCTCACTTAATAAAGTTATCTTTCATAATGGTATTTTGAGTTGAAAAGCGTATTTTTATGTGCCCGTAAGACAGTAATGCAGAGAATGTAGCCATTTCATGAATACGAATGAATTGTCCGTGTCTACAATCCATTGCTTAACAAATTTTGTATAACGTTTTGTAAAACAAAGAGTATATGTTTCTAAAGCTAATTTATCTTCATGAAAACTGCATCTACATAAGTAGGGTAAATTCATTCTTTTTGGTTGCCTGTGTGCCGCGATTTATTTTCTGTTTTTGTTTAAACAAACGGTATAATTTAATTTTAACTGAAACTTACAGATAGAAGTTTTTAGTTTAATTTAGTTTGCATTTCCACTAATGTTACTCTGAACGATGACATGTATTCTCAAGTCTAAAATTTGACTGTCTTCCAGAAAGTCTGTTTCTAGAAGCCCCCCTTCCTACACCGCCTGACGAAACGGCAGCGAACTTAAAAAATGTTAAATCAATGAAGGCAAAGTCGTGTTCCACTTCCATCCGATTAAAAATTATTTCCACTAATAACATCAGCAGTTTCATACATGGTTAAATATCCCCAGATTTCGTTTAAGTACATTTTGTCAGTTTATCTGCACTTGCAAGTTAAGTACACTTTACAAGTTGCGTGTCATTCCTTCAGTCTGACGTCATTCCTGAAAACCCTGAAATATACTCTATTCTTCTGTGTCATTCTTGTCATAGACTTTAATAATTTTTTATACTATTACTGTTAGGAAAAGGAGATAAAAAGGATAGCTAATCCAAACGCAAAATTATTTGTACATTTGTTGTAGTGCAGACAATAACTAAAACACCGTGGAAACATAACAACGGTGTCTTTTCAGGTTAACACGAGAGTTATGTCTCTTACCACCAAACGCTTCATCCATTGTACGAAGAAACTCCCTCACCGACTTACAGAGTGGGACGTGTTAGTCGAGTCAGTGAGGACGTGTCATAGTTACAACAAGTGAAACTTAGAGTGCCAAGAAAAAAAATCGGTATGGAGAACCATACATGACTTCCATGTTCTCAGATTATATACAAATCATTTGGTACTGCCTTTATGCGTACTCACAGTTATTTCGATAATTCGATTTTGGGCTTAGATATGTAGTGAATATGGCACATAATTTTATGTAGTGAAAGAATTATACAAATTTTAATTTTGTATGTTGCAAAATAGTTGGCTGGTGATTGCAATTGATTTCGTTTGTCATTTTTTAATGGTAAATGACTGTAGTAGTAATTTATCACCAGGTCGTGGCTGTGACACAAAAAATTGATTATGTTAGGTTAACATGAAAACTGAAATTATACATGGAAACCGATACGTGTGTAATGTAAAACTATTTTTTTTTCTAAAACCACGAAAAACCCAACTCGAAGTAAGGGGGGAGTGGCCCAAGTGTGAACCCCTTGCCTATTATTAAAACCTACATGTCACTTTTTGTGGCTGAACTCGTTTTTTTGGTAACTTTCGTTTTCCGACAAGTACTCGTTTTGTGACTAACAAAAAACAAACATCCATTATCCAATTTGTAGGGCATATGTTGTCATTCCTTAATACAGTGTTTTTTGTTTGTTCATTAACCATAAATATTTGTATTTTTCATTTTGTATTTGCTGTTGTTTTTTCCAATTTGTAAACTTAAAAACGTTAGGTTCTTTATTTTAAGTGTTACTCTGTTATACGCATTGTATTACACGTTTAATGTTATGTTTTCTCAACCACAGCTTTTATTTATTTTAGCAGTAAACTAAAAACCCAAAAACATTATTACCTAACTACCAAATGAAAACAACACGTATTTTTGCTTTACATTAAGAAATAGGGCAATTTACAATTAGTACAATTCCTCTTTTCCACACCGTAATATATCGATACAATCCCATATTAAAAACATCGAAATGTATTGCGGTACTGTGACGATTTAATTGTAATTGTAATCTTAAGTAAATAAAAATTAAATTTGCGAGCAATTAAGTATTTTTAAATCGAATTATTAAACCTAAAGCCCCTGTATTAAATCAGAATGAGAATGAGAAGTGAATGAAAATCAACAGAAGCACTAATAAAAAGTCGAATTGTAAAAAACTTATTAATATCACAATTAACCCTTTGCTAGTCATCATGCGGTTACCTGTTAGTTCCGGACTCAACGTGTTTATCGAGTCGTCTGTAACTTAGGAAGATATAAAAATCATAATGTTTGTAATTAGAAATTTGAAGGCACGAGTAGTAGTTAAAATAATTCACTTAAATTATATATGTATAATTAATGTATTGTTTTTGGTAATAAGAATGTCAATTTAAATAAAAATAGGAACTATATTGTCGCGGAGTACTTGCCCCTCTCCGTTGTTATGTGCCAGTCGAATCTAGTAGAGAGTCATTATGCTGCCGTCAGACCGTACAGACGTATGAGCGAGAGCTCCACGAAAATGCATTTGTTTTTTTAATTTAATTTTAAAATGTTAGCTACCACTGCTAAACGTGGCGAGCGTTGTGTAATGTGTGAATGATATAAAGATGTGTTAAGAAGAAAAATGTAATAAGTAAAACAAAAACTTAACTAGTAGTAAACAAGATGACGTCTCCCCTCAAGAGGTAAATACAAGTACAACCTTATACATGAAGATGTGATCTGCATAAACTTCATAAATACACGTATACGATGCATAAGACGCTGACGAGGACCTCCGTGGATCTACACCTACTTTCACAAAAGAAACTTCAATCTCCGCAGTGAACATCCTATCTAGTACTTGCCGAAGACACGACCAGATGATGACGCCGACTTCAAGAATTCCCAAGAGAGACACACCAGGACGAGGTTACTACGACCAATTGTAAAGGTGACTCGATAGCTTGCCTATCGAGAGTTAATCATATTTGATACCCAACTCACATTAAAAAGAGACTTTTCAAAGACTATAAATTTTGTTTAAAATTAAAATGAGACAAGCTAAGAGTTTACTGTAAGATTCAATATCATACGTTGTAACGCCTTAAATGTAAATGTAATTTATAATCACTTTAAGTAATAATACCATTCTTCAAATGGTAAAAGAAGTCTTGCAAGCGTCTAGATGAACTCAAAATACTTAGAAGTCTTTGCTATAAATATACTTAAAGTAAACTCGGATCCGAGGTAAAAGAATACAGAATAAGTTTGATCCCTAAGTTTTTATGAAAAGCATTTAAATATTTTAATCTAATTAATGATGTCATGGGATCTTTGAGTATCAGTTGTTAATAAAGGGAAGTCATCTTGTTACACATGAAAATGAGTGCATAAATCAGTGAAATACCTTCCCTTGTTTCCTTATAATTATCTTATGTAATTTGTTCAATTAATTTGAGTTTAATAAGAGTTCGTTACAACGTAGGCAGCCCATGTAATTGGCAAGTGTCAGTTAAGATGGGTTCCCTGGATTTGTAACGTGGCAATACGTTACAAAATTGCGCCACTCTGCTTAATTAGTAAAAAGGTTGTAAGCATCGTGACATTAACAGAGATACGTCACCCTGCTAATTAAAGTAATTGTTACGTAGTAAAGTAGATAACTTTTGGCACTCAGTTATCTGATCTATGCACTCAGGGAATGTATTTGATGTAACTTTAATTTTCATAAAATGAATTTGTTTTAAGATACGCAAATGATAGTCAGTATAACTTGAAATATCATTGTATGAATCCAAATGCAAGTATGTACATGAATTGTAGTGCTTGGTGATCTGCTCAGTCTTTAACAGGTTTATATTATGACAATCCAAGACCTGTTGTTTCTTGAATATGCCTGCATAGTATATGTTAGTGTATGTCTGTCGTCACGGTAAAAGTAATAAAAAAATAAATAATAATAATGCTCCTGTGTAAAGTAGACCCGGTTAATTACGTGGAAAGAATTTCGTAACTTAAATTTGTTACCAAAATAAATAATTAATTTAATTGGGGAAAGTACGAGAATTAATAAAGTCAGACTGTTATAACCGTAATACACGTGTAAGTTGAAGGCGTGCTTTGTTGAATGAGATTCACCCCATGCGTCCGAGCTGGCTTCTCCAGTTAAGACCTGTCAAGGAAGTTAGTCTGTGGCATTGTGTAGAGAACAATACGTGAGCGTAAACCCCGCATTCTCACGCACACACTTACCCTGCCTTTGTTTACTAAATAAAAGAGGGTGGCCTACATTCCAGGAAACAGCTGATCGGCGATTTAGCTTTGAAATATGTGTGTGTGGAATTTCTGCCTCTCCCTTAGAAGAGAAATTATTCTTTTCTGAATTATGCAAATGATTTACCCAAGAATGCAGCTTGTCTATGTAATTGTGTATATTATAGTAGAGCAAGTATTTTTAACGTGACGACAATTAAATAATATAGTGACTTAAATTTCAAATAAATAAATGACCTAGTTAAACCCCCGTGTTAGATAAAGTGTTAAACCCCATGCCCCAAAACAGTAAACTTTTAAACTGAGCGAAACTGAAAACAAAGTAAATAAAGTGTGATAAATAAATATGGTAATTTGATAGGAAATAATTCTAAGTAAGTTTCTTAAATCTCCCCCAAAGTAAATAATGAATAAATTAAAGAAAAAGGTAAGCTTCTTATAAAGAAAACCAAAAGAAAGTAATAATAAGTGAATAATAATTGCATTAAATAATAAGGCTGAATAATTCTTAAGTTAAACTAAATTTGTGTAAAGTGTAGCAGTAAATAAGGGAAAAGAAAATAATAATACAAGTATAGTTGCATATTGTAAACACCCGGTCGTGGCCTGTACGAGAACAATAAAGCGTGTTGAGAATTGTAGTAAGCAGCCACCCTCCCTGTATTGTGATAAACTGGTGTTTATGTAAACAATTGAAAACCTCCCTAGTGTGTATTACAATGTATTGTGTAAAGTGTCTCCCCTTCCGATAATAGTTTGTTTAAGTATTGTTAAAGAGATAATAAGAATTATCTTCGTGAAGTTCCGCTTCTCTCGGTAGCATAAGATGTTAGGATTAGCTATGATCTAAAGTGGAGTATGGGATCCTGTTTAGATTATATTAGAGATAATTTTATGATATATAATTAAGAAATAATTATATACGTGTAACGTAACAAGTCACAACGGCGCCGACTGAAAAGTGTAATGATGGGGGCAGAAAGGTGCCAAAAGATCATTAATGAGTGCTGAAAGCTAACTGGTGTAGTTAGAGTAAGCCGATGTCAGTCGGGCCACGATATTGTGAGTTACGGATAATTAGGGAAATTAGTATTAAGACTTAAAATATTAGTTAGCTTGTTAAGAAGTGAGATTAAGGGAATTTCACGAAGGAGAACATTTAAATGAGAACAAGATCATTAAAGAGAGATAGAGAAAACAAACCGTGTACTAATAATAAATAATAGTAATAATAATTAACTCCACACTGACACCAAACATACTCCAAGTCCCCAATGGTGTGTTAGACTCACAAAACACCCGTAACGTGAAATTTAAGCGGTGGAGTATGTGACGATTTAATTGAAATTGTAATCTTAAGTAAATAAAAATTAAATTTGCGAGCGATTAAGTATTTTTAAATCGCACTATTAAACCTAAAGCCCCTGTATTAAATCAGAATGAGAATGAGAAGTGAATGAAAATCAACAGAAGCACTAATAAAAAGTCGAATTGTAAAAAACTTATTAATATCACAATTAACCCTTTGCTAGTCATCATGCGGTTACCTGTTAGTTCCGGACTCAACGTGTTTATCGAGTCGTCTGTAACTTAGGAAGATATAAAAATCATAATGTTTGTAATTAGAAATTTGAAGGCACGAGTAGTAGTTAAAATAATTCACTTAAATTATATATGTATAATTAATGTATTGTTTTTGGTAATAAGAATGTCAATTTAAATAAAAATAGGAACTATATTGTCGCGGAGTACTTGCCCCTCTCCGTTGTTATGTGCCAGTCGAATCTAGTAGAGAGTCACTATGCTGCCGTCAGACCGTACAGACGTATGAGCGAGAGCTCCACGAAAATGCATTTGTTTTTTCAATTTAATTTTAAAATGTTAGCTACCACTGCTAAACGTGGCGAGCGTTGTGTAATGTGTGAATGATATAAAGATGTGTTAAGAAGAAAAATGTAATAAGTAAAACAAAAACTTAACTAGTAGTAAACAAGATGACGTCTCCCCTCAAGAGGTAAATACAAGTACAACCTTATACATGAAGATGTGATCTGCATAAACTTCATAAATACACGTATACGATGCATAAGACGCTGACGAGGACCTCCGTGGATCTACACCTACTTTCACAAAAGAAACTTCAATCTCCGCAGTGAACATCCTGTCTAGTACTTGCCGAAGACACGACCCAGATGATGACGCCGACTTCAAGAATTCCCAAGAGAGACACACCAGGACGAGGTTACTACGACCAATTGTAAAGGTGACTCGATAGCTTGCCTATCGAGAGTTAATCATATTTGATACCCAACTCACATTAAAAAGAGACTTTTCAAAGACTATAAATTTTGTTTAAAATTAAAATGAGACAAGCTAAGAGTTTACTGTAAGATTCAATATCAGACGTTGTAACGCCTTAAATGTAAATGTAATTTATAATCACTTTAAGTAATAATACCATTCTTCAAATGGTAAAAGAAGTCTTGCAAGCGTCTAGGTGAACTCAAAATACTTAGAAGTCTTTGCTATAAATATACTTAAAGTAAACTCGGATCCGAGGTAAAAGAATACAGAATAAGTTTGATCCCTAAGTTTTTATGAAAAGCATTTAAATATTTTAATCTAATTAATGATGTCATGGGATCTTTGAGTATCAGTTGTTAATAAAGGGAAGTCATCTTGTTACACATGAAAATGAGTGCATAAATCAGTGAAATACCTTCCCTTGTTTCCTTATAATAATCTTATGTAATTTGTTCAATTAATTTGAGTTTAATAAGAGTTCGTTACAACGTAGGCAGCCCATGTAATTGGCAAGTGTCAGTTAAGATGGGTTCTTAAGATGGACATTTAAGTGGTATTTTTGGGTGTTTATTATTCAAGGAAACATTTGATTGGTTAAGGTCTATATTAAGATAAATTTTATTTCAGCCGATAAACTGACAATGTCTTAATTTTGTTGCTTTTGTGTTTTGTATATACCTGTTCTTACATGAAATAAATTAAAAATTATTATTTACCTATAATTATAAGTAATAACACTGAAACGATAAGAAAATGTAAAAAAAATTGATAGTGTTAATATATATTGTAAAAAAAATAAGTATCCCAACTAAGCAATAAATACGACCGAAACTCGTATACGATAACTGAAAAATGTGTCCCACAATGCAACTCAGTTAACTACAGAATGTTACTATCTGGTAAGGGTAAGTTCTATAGTAGACTTCGTGGTAAAATATACAGATCTTTGAGAGCAGAAACCACTATTATTGTTTTCTTCTACACTAATCATATGTTTCGTCTTTTTAATTAGGACCAGAAACCCGTTAGGAGAAATTATGAATTAGCGGCGACAGGTTCTGTAATCAGGGTTTTTAACAATAAGAGCACTTTTTTGAGTTGACAACTACATTTTATTGACCCTGTTATTAATACCATCCGTTTCGTCCGCTTTATGATGTGTTGTCCGCAGTCGTAAACTAACTGTCTGGCGTGGTTTACCACTGAAGATACCATGCCGTAGAATGGGCAAACGTTTAGTATTAATAACGATGTCAATTATAAAAGTAAAAAACAAAACAAAAACAATGATTGGATCATTTGTGTAGAATGGAGGCTGGTCGGACGTCAGGAGAGCAACAGAGTGGATGGGAAAAGAGCTACGGGAAGACCAAAGAAACTTGGAGGATGTTGAGGATGATTTGAGAGTGATGGGTGTGAGAAGATGAAAACAAATTACTGGGTAACGAGTTAGATGGAATCGTCTGATAGAGCACGCTAAAACCCATAGAGAGTTGTGAGCCTATAGAAGAAGAAGAAGAAGAAGAAGAAGAAGAAGAAGAAGAAGAAGAAGAAGAATGGTATTAATAAAATGTGGCTGTCAACTGAAAGAAGTGTTCTTACTAAATATTCCGACTACGCAGGAATACGAGCGAGAAAATGGCGTTATAATATTTTCTTTCACATGACATTGTTTTTCTTCATAGTACTTCTTTGATTAGGTTCAATAATACCATCACTGCTCACCTCACTTTTGCCACAGATTAAAGTTTCATACACTTAAATAGATACAGGTATTTAAGGTACTCTATACAGTGTTTAAAAGCCCATCAAAATTCACGCTGTAGTTCTTGACGTTAGCCCAAACAGGCAGACGCCTGTCGGGGGCTTTGTTTTGTACTATGTGGATGTAATACGATATTACAGTAAGTAAAACAAATTAAAAACGTTAAGTTGTGACACTGTACTGCGTGAACAAACTTTGACTATAATCCATTAAATTTCCCCTGTTCGTAACAAGTAACAGATAATATTGCGAAAAAATAATTTAATGTTTGTAATTTTTAAAGTTATTTAAATATTCGTAACACACTTTTGTTGTAAACGTTCTACAATGGTGAACACTAGATGAACAGTTAATGTATAACATTTTTTAAAGTCACAAACGGAAAAACCGTTTGTTTTACGTGTACACGTGTCGTTTTACGTGTTAGCAGTTTCACTAAGATTACAGGTGTTTTACCACGACGACTTTATCTCATCGAATCTACGCATTCTTGTTTGTTAATTTAGATGACCTACTATTTGATTTCACATCTTGAATGAAAAGTAGGCCTATTTATTACATAAGGGACTACGTTATTAAGGACGTGAATAATATAACCTCCCTTCATCACACTTAAAGCCATGTACGATTAAGAAATAAATTTCTAATGCACTTTTCATCATAAAGTATCCTATAATCCTCTATTAAGTGTCAAATCGAAACGAGCTTTATCCCAGTCGTTAGAATTAGGTTTCGTCGTTACCAACACAACGGGGTTTGTGTTGCTTAGTGAAACCAGAGTGTGTACTGCAGTGGCAGCAGTATTAATGTTGCAGAGATGCGCAACCACCAGTTTGAATAACAAAACTGTAAAATAGCTTAGGAATATATTAAGCAGTTTGATATTGTTATGCGCTAGATCTGTGTGGTTATTTTTATATTTGTCTAGACCTCACGTTTGGAGTGCCAAAATACGTAATTAAATGAATAGATCTCAAACAAAATTATTTCTTCTTTTTTTCTGTTTTTTTTTTTTAAATGGTTGATGAGCCTTCCTTTGTAGGCGCCAAATATGTAAACAAAAATCTGAGTGTTTCTTAATTTATTTTTAACTATTTTATTTAAATTTGATTTGTTCTTATTAACTGTGTTCTTATTAACACCTCTCGTTGGAGCTCCAAGTTTAGAATGCAATGATTTTTAATTGATGTAACTGGTGTAGAGATAATTACATATTTTATATTCAATATAAAAATTATTAGTTAGGTATTTGCTTCTTGAATATATAATTAATTCAAAAATTGATTAAAATTAACAATAATTTAAAATCGAAATATTATCGTGGCTCACCTTGATGCTCAAAGCCAGTACCAGATTTCGCCTCAATTTTCGTCAGCGTAGGGACTCGTATTTTCGATAATTTACTAATTATTCTAAATAATTAGACCAGCTCTTATACAGTTTACTTCAATATTCTTTTATTGGTTTCTTAAACCTATCCTTTAATATAAAACAAATAAATACTTTCTGAACATTAGTTACCCTAGCTAATCAATTAATTGCTCAGAGGTTGGCACTATTGAAAAATCTCACGAAATAATTTTATTACATTTAGGTTAATTCGACTTAAATATTTAAACGTGTTTTCTTTTGACTACAATAAGTTTTTCGAAAATGTCCTCAGTGAAGTACAAAACACCACAATTCTTCGATATATTATATAAAATAAATAATTGCTTACAACTAAGGAACGAAACAGTTTTCGCGAGTGCCTCTTGGTTAACAACAAATTCACTTTTTAATTCTACGTACAAATAAATAATTATCTTACAACTAATGAGTCACAACAGTGTTAGTGTTTAGTGTTTTCAGTGTTCGTTCAAATAATTTAATTGCGTATATTGAGTGTCACAGTTAGGTTATGTTGAAATTTGGTTTAATCTCACCGATTTTTATACACTTTCCTATTTCTGGTATGATATTTTCACAATTTACAATGTATACGTCACTATTCACAGTTCACTGGATTGATTATTCACTGAATTAAAAATCACTATTGGATATTAGTAACCTAACCTTCTCGAGTTCGAGACTTACTAATAATTTACAGCCCACAAGTATTACAGGGATCTTGTTTTTAACTCTTTGAGGTTCAACAATCAACTAACTCTCGTGTGTCAATTTTTCTGGCTTCTCGGTGCAGAATTTGGAAAATTCCGATTGGTCGAAGCTTTAGGCATTATCATTTGATGGCGTCGGTTTTTCTAGTTCAAATATACCTCCAAATACTAATTTCAAAACTCCCACCTTGTGCTAGATACAATGTTAATGATATTGTCATCAATGAAATCCCCTTTTTCACTGATCATTTGGATACCTCACAAGATAGGTTTTTGTTCAGTATCTTTATATGTTACATTTTTGATTTTTGACCTAAATTTATGTTTTATGCTTAAAAGTACCCCTTCTCTACCCTTAATGTTATAAAACAATTTCTGTTTACTTTAAATATAATATTCATAGTTAAATAAATTGATATCAGTACTGGTCATGACAAATGTTAACATCATTGTCTTATAAAACCTATTGACTGTGGTACAAACATAATATTGTCTTATGTACACTTTAACATCATTAGTTTCTTAATATACATTGCTTATTTATAAAATATAATCATACTGTGGATCTACTCTCTGTCTTAATACAATTATTTTAAAATTTACCCTAGTACAAATACAAGTTTTATAGAATAACATTTAACTAAACAATTTCCTTATTTATCTAACATAATAATCATCATGACATACTCCCTAATATTCTTGTTAGTTCATGATTTATACTACTACAAACACAAATATTATATATCATGATTTAATTAACCATCTTGGTAATACCTCAAACATAATGATTGTGTCATCCTGACAAACTCTATGATACAATAGTTAGTTCAGGTTTCTTACTAATAATCACACAAGTTTTATGTAACAAAAGTTAGTTAAAACATTTTGGTATTAGTCTTCTTTTCACTTTAATTATCATTATGTTCTTTTAGAATATGTAAACACAAATACCTAGTCAAGTCATTATTTCTAGTTACAGTTTTACACCTACTTATACACAATTGTTGTTTCATATAACTGATTCCTGAATTAACACACTTTCCCTTCACAATACAATATTAATCAGTCATACCTAATGTGATACGCCTCTTACCTATTTTTAATACAATATGATATAAAGTATTTAATTGAAATAAGTGTCACAATGTTTTGATATGACATGTATACTTTCCTTGATTATTATATATCAGTTTTATAATCTTAACCAAACATATTAAGACATATAACTTTCAAAATAAACTTAGTACTTTACTATTATTTTGCACTTCAACTGGCTTTAGTAACTTGGTTAGGTTATGCACTTTGGCATATGTCTATTCTTCAACATGTATGAGTTTTAATGTTTATTTTAAAGGAACCGTCACGTTACAATATGTTACGAATTTATTTTGAAAATAGAGTCAGTTTCAGTTTCTACCAAATATTTAATAGTTGGAGTAGCTAATCGTTTGTTCAGACTCTTCAAACTTTAGAATTATCTACTAGGCCCGTTGAGTCATTTTAAAGAAATAACCAGAAGCACGAGAGTACACTAGTCAATCTTCGTATTTGTCTACGTTATGTGATTCGTTACCTCAGTGGCTTTATAAAAGTGCGCACGGCGGTCGATGGATTTTGAAGCGACACTTTACAACCTCAAAAGGTGCGTGCGGAGGCAACTCTTGGGGTGTATACAAGGTGACCGCGAGGCAACATTTTATTTACTAGAAATTTTATTACTTTTTACTTTTATTTTAATACTTTTATAATATATTTTCTTATTTCAGTTCCGTCTTGTGACTTCTTCAAGTAGCTTTGTCACGCGTTTCGGAATTATTATAGGCTATATTATATCCCTATTGCGAGATTGTCAGACAGAAAAAGTTTAATTAAAGTGTAACACACATCAACAATAAAAACTGATTCACGTACACACCACTTAAACGATGTACACGGATGCCTTTTGGCACCTAAATATTTTTGTCGTATCGTTAAATTCTGTTGAGTTTCAGTTACTAAAAAACGTGGACTTTCTACTAATATACATAAACATTCACGTTTGAGATTACAATATGCAAACAACCGTTTTCCACTGAGGGTAGGAGTGCCTGTTAAAAAAAAAATGTCCACCCTTTTCATTAACATGCCAGAATTATAAATTCTAAGAGACTTGTCGCTGAGCGAGCGGCCCGTGGCAGTCCGTCAGGCCGAAAGTAATTTTAATCAGATTGTAGATATGTTACATAAAACATTAAAGAACACTTCGTTGTTCTAGATTGATAAATTTCTCTACATATTTCGCTCTGAGCGCGGTTTGTGGAATAAATATGAAATAATTTGTTTTTATGAAATAATAACATAAATTTAGAAATTAACTTTCATATTAAATGAATGGCAGCACACCTTTCCGACTGGTGGCCGCGCCTATCGTACTCGCCATACGTTTTTAACCCTCTGAAGACGAACCCTTACGGGAGCCACGGAGCCGCACCTTACGTGTGGGCTATCCAGGTGAGGAATCCTTACTTGGACGCCAAACATTGAAAATGGGACCCGAATTATAGTGCAGCAGACATAATAGGCCTACAGCTGTACCGGAAGCAACTGACGACACAGACAGCACAAACACTACAGACTAAAGTCATTGTATTGGTATCCGCGTCACAATTATAATTAAAATTTAAAGTTTTTTACCTTAATCCGTCTATGTGACCGTTTAATTTTGTCTTCTAGTGTCTTTTAGTGTAACTTTTAATGTTTTAACGAAGTCTTAACCGACGAATTTTTTAATCTCTGATGATGGATTAACATAATCCGAAACGCGTAAGAAGACAAAGAAGACAAAATTAAGCGGTCACATAGACGGATTAAGGTAAAAACTTTAAATTTTAATACTACAGACTGCTAAGGTACTCGCACATTTCTGTCAGTCTGTCTGTTTAAACGCGCGTGCCTGTCTAAATAGTTTCTTGAAGTTTCAACTACTTGGGGGTTACAGTAAAGATATCAACATTTATTTTCCAGGTATACGAGTTTGTCTAAGATTTTAAAACGCAGTATGTTTTGCGCAATGTATACTTTTCGTTTTGAACCGTTTGAAATATAAATCTAGTTATTTAGTGTTAATTAAGACACATTGGTCTTTGTTATCGCTTTAAAATAAATCAGATAAAGTGGAATCCGTTTTATAATTTATTCTTTTGATGGGAACTGAAAAGTATCAGTCAGTGAGTTTCATTGGAACTTTGAAAAGAACGTTAGCAAATGTACTCGCGATATGACTCTAAGTTACCGATTGTTGATTAAAAGAGTTTAGTTTGCTTTAGAACACTGTGCAACATACACACGAGGTACGTATGTATGACCTCGTATGTCCTCGAGGTCAGAATGTTTACGCTAAAAGTGTGTTATGAACATTTAAATAACATTCGAAATAACAAACATTAAATATTTGTGTTGCAATAATAGGCCTACATGTTACTTGTTATGAATAGGAGGAATTCAGTGAATTGTAGAAAAAGTTTGTTCACTCAGCACAGTGTCACAACTTACAGTTTTAATTTGTTTTACATCCGAGGTATGTCCTCGTATGTAGGACTACGGTTCAAACTTTATATTATACTTTTCTATCACGTAAACTAAAACTGACCATACATTAAAATTGTACAATCGTTTAAATGTGCTGCTTAGGACAATACAATAATGGAATTACTAAATAAAGCAGAATTCGTATGGTGTTGCTAGGCAGTGTTTAACAAAATCATATTTCATTGTTTCTGCCGACATTAGGCTACATAAGACAATAACATACTATTTAGTGTCGACGGTCGAACAGGCATTTCAATTTCTTTTACAATTTGAGCCAGCAGATGAATTCAGTATCAACCGTCTGCTTATCTCATAGTAATGACGGCAGGTATCAACCCTTCCATCGACAACTGCATAATTGAACGCACGTGTGAATGGGATTGTTTTCCCGAGTGTGGGCAGCACTGTATTCTGAAATTAAAAAGCCACAACCCGACTGTTTCTGGTTTAAAATCCAGTATGCAAGTGGGTGTACAGTAGGATAATTAAGAAGAGTTAAATATTATTACATTAATATCACAGCGCGTGTAAATGAAGTGATGTGAGCTGATAGAGTTGTTAGCAAAACGAGGAAAAGTGTAGGTCTGGCTGACGTGATTAAATACGCTGTGATTTTATTGACTATCATTTTTAAATTGACGATATTGATGACCTGACTGGCTGCTAAGCGACCGTGAGTAAATTTTGTATATTTGCTAGTCTGAGGTTAAATGAAAAACAAATATTAGCTGCGCATTTTCCGAGCACCTCTTGAACACAGATTACACAACAATATTTTTCTTAATATAATTTTTTGAGGAGTATATAAATATTATACCTACAAATGCGTATTTCTGTTCTTACTGCGCCTACAGTCCTTACATCAAAATATAATATATTGAAACGTATTTGACGTCAATACATATGATTCCCTACGGATTCTATAGAGACCGTGTAATCATCCTGCTAGTATGAGTAGGAGGATCTATCGTGCTCTATATACAGTATGAGTTCAGTTAATGCAGTTAAACGTAGTTATGTTAAAGACCCCTTCAGTATTTACCAAATGTGTATGAAATTGAACATAATGCACACACACATGCAAACACTCACACATACCCACACGCACATAACATTAAAGCAAATAAAGCTAGGCATAATAAAAAAGTAATCCTCTGTAGCCTATTTCTTCTTCTTCATCTTCTCCTTCTTCTATGGCGTCACAGTTCGGAGTCAAACCTTAGCCTCGATAATCATTCGCCTCCATTTTTCCCTGTCCTTGGCGATCGATGTCCATCGTTTTATTTTAAGTAAAGTATCAGCATCCCTCGCCACTTCATCAATCCAGCGATACTTGGGTCCCGACAGGCCTTCTACTCTCGATTTGACTAAACGGTACCATCCTAGGTATTCGGTTGCCTTCCATCCTAATGATGTGTCCTGCCCGTTGCAATCTATGCAGTCGCATGGTGGTAGCCAGATCATTTTCTTTATATAGCCTATTTATTACAGTTATTTAATAAAAATGAATGATGTGCTTTGTTTGGAAAATATAATTATTCTTTTAAGTGGTTTTTTGGAAACAAGTTACTATTTAAAATAATTTCTCAAGAAAGTTATTTCTGTGCATGTTGAAACAATTTTTTTAATATTGTAATTAAAAATTGAGAATTTTTGTAACATTAATCAAATATTCTTCGGCCATACACTTTTGCTTAAGGCATACATGAATAAACAAAAACAGCATCTTAAAACTTACTTAATTAAGGCTATCTTTAATTTTGTCCCCAGCGTCATTGACTTTTGCGTGTATGATATAAGAGTCACTGTTTGTGAGGTACTGAAAATTTTATTATATTTTTGTCATCTCTTCTTTAAAATTTTACATCTTTAAAACTGTTGAGTAAAACTATCTCCAAACAAAATTAAAAAAAATTATTGTTCAGTTTACAGAATTAAAATTTTACTTATGTCGTTTCATCTCTGAAATGTATATTTATTAATATATTTGAAAAAAGTGCCAATTTCACCGTTTTAAACCATTTATAAATTGAAGTTAAAATTTTTCTTAAGAAAGTGTTCTAAGTAGACATAATGTTTGATCTGTTAGATTCTATAACTTAACGAATATTTTGGAACTCCTTTAATTACTGCTTGTAATGGTGTCCCGTTTGAAATTCGCGGATTTCCGTCTATTTGCTCGGTATTAGTAGGGCACGCTGTCCATAAGAATAACTGGCCAGTTACTGATATGAATGGTTACAAGTTTTAAAGCTTTATTCATTGCTTGAACCATTTTTCTTTTGATAAATGCGACAGTTTTCGAGTTATTTCTGCAATCAAGTTAAAATCACGGTTTTAAATTTATAATGCTTTTAAAACTATAAAATAATACAAAAATAGTATAAAATCTTTTTTATGAAAATATTATTCTCTTTTAGATGCAAATATTCATCATCATCATAATCATTATCTGCAAGGATTAAATCAAGGGTGGTTTGTTCCGGTCTCAAGCAGGCAAAGTTTAGAGCTGATCACTCCAGCGCTTCCTCGGACGTCCCACACCTCTCCGTCCCCTCGGCTTATAGTTCCATAATTGTTTGGGGATGCAGCAGTCGTCCATTCGGGAAAGATGTTCCCACCAATTTAGCCGATACTGAGTAATCCTGTCGAGTATACTCATAATATTCAGTTCCTGACGTATATCTCTGTTTCTTCTATGATCATGGAGAGTATACTCTGCCACGTGCCTGAGAAATCTCATTTCAGCCGCTTGCATACGACTGGTCTGGCCTTTCGTTGAAGTCCAGTTATCAGACCCATAAAGAAGTGTGGGTAGGGCCATCACCTTGTAGGGCCAACACCTTTTAGGCGTGTTTCTTTACTTGCTGACTTGAGAGTTTGCCTGATGGTGGGAGAACACCAAGACATAAATTCCGGCTGGACGTTAAGCCTGAAGGTGGCAGCCCCACCATAGTCTTACCCTGGGGTATGCTAATAAGATATCCAGGGCACATACTCATTACTAAATTGCCTCAAATAAGGACTAGATCTAAATATTACGAAATATTATTTTTTCATTCAAAATCTGTGACAAGTAGTGGCAATCTCCGTTATATACAAGAAAGTGTTATAAAACTTAATAAAAATATAACAAATTAGAATCTTGTGATAATTTTGTGATTCTGAAGTCTCCAGTTACTGTATTATCGTGTCCTTCCTCATTCTTCCTCATTCTTCTGAGCACACACCTTTCAGCTCTTATTACCGTCTACACTTTCGTCACTTATTAAAGGTACTCCACTCCAGCCAAACTCTCTTTGCTTTTGCAACAGGATTCCTTAAAAAATGTTCAAAACAAATCCATTATGTATGAACACATGGACTAGAAAGTTTGTCTTTCCCTTTTTGGTTACTTTATAAATCTTCTTCCATTTCTCCCTTCCTTAAAAACTTTATCTTCTGTCCATTCAACTTATCTTTATCATCCATTCAACTTATACACTTATCCATTACTTCCAGGCGGATTTTTATTTTTTTCAAAAGGTCAAGCTTCATTAAGCATAGTTTCCAAGTACAAAAATTGGTTGTTACTTTTGTGATAATCCAAATCCAGTCTTAATTTTCCCCTCAAGACGTTACTTGCAATATTATGAGCTCAGCTTTCTTGGCATTAATAATTCGTTCCTATTGCTTTCGTATTGGTTAACACTGTCCGCGTGTTACCTTACGTTTAGTAGGGTAAGATAGAACTTAAAATGTGCAAAACACACGCCTATAAGTAAATTAAGATCTTTACTAATTTATAACTGAAAAGTTTTACTTGTAAAATTGATAAATTTCACAAAGTAGTAAACATCGGGTATAAAAATATATGTGAGTGTTTGAACCCTTATATCTGTACGTAATCATATAATTTCATGATGTGAAAGTTACCTAGTGGTCGACTTCATAGAGAGTTGAAATATATGTAGGAAAAATAATATTGAGTGTAGAGCTGTTAGAATCACATATACTTACGTACTCTTAAAAAATTAAGCTGTATGAAAATTCGCAGCTTAGAAATTGTTTTGCATTCGAGTTCGGACACGTGTAGGTTAATAAGAGATTTATTTACGGTCGCGTAGCAACCGATTCGCTTAAAAACATCAGTTTTATAAAAATATTTACACACGTCAGCCGGAGCTTTGTTTTTACAGTTTTATTAAAATTAATATCCGCCCATCTCTCTTCATTTACACACGTTTTAAAATCCGCTGGAAATATAACAAAGACTACGTTAATTAACTTACTGTTTGTTGGGCAGCATTTTAAATTGAAATCCCCGTTATGATTAGGTAGTCCAAATACGTTTACAATACCGCCCACGCTTCCGATACTTACCGTGTTCAATTACGCGTTTATAACGAGAGTCGACACATGCCATTATAACAAATCGGATACGTAGAAAGCCGATATTGTGTTCCATTGAATATCGATACTATACGATAGACAGGCGCGTACATTTTATTTCCGCATTACCACCATTTAACACAGCAGCTACAATGTACGAGTTTTCTTCAACTAATGACTGGGCGACTTGTTACCACTGATACGATAATGAAGACGAGAAAAAATCATTTTGCACAGTAGATAAAATAGTCGCCCTGTTGTGTCGCAACGAACACGTACCTCTTCTTATACATTATGGGTAATCGTTCGAACTAAGCACTAAGCTACAATCATACAACATCGCATCTAGTATCACATAACAAAATTAATGTGTCTGCTAATAATTATGTACAAACCACTATGTTGTCTTTGATATTGACGAGCGCTTTCGGCAGTCAAGCCATCTTCAGGTTAGTAAATGTCCTGAAGATGGCTTGACTGCCGAAAGCGCTCGTCAATACCAAAGACAACATAGTGGTTTGTACATAATTACTAGTAGAAATATTTGAGACCACTAACACTCCAATACAACAAAAAATTAATGTGAGCTTTATCAGTTCACTTCTATTTTTTAGGCACGTTCAACACATACTGCAAAATAATATCGCTCAATAATAGAAAACGAGTATTTTTGGAATTGCTATTTGCCGGGCCGTTGGGCCGTGGTATATTCAAAACAGACGTTTCGGCCCCACCATCGGAGGCCATCTTCAGTGTAGAAAAGGTTTAACAAATTGGCACGGTGTACCTCAATTCACCCCAGTACTGAGGTAATTGGCGAACACCATGACAATTTGTTAATCGCTGTTTTGAATATACCACGGCCTAACAGTCCAGCAAATAGCAATTCCAACACATGTTGATGGCGGCCGTGAAAGCCTAAAGAAAAATCTAGTATATTTTCTCTTTAAAAATATGAAAAGTTATAGGCCTATTGTAATTTATTATCAAGTATACGCGTAAATATTGTAAATCACGAGATCAAAAATGACAAATAGAAAACGTTTTCTTTTTAATTTTTTTTTTAACGTGTAAAAGCAGAATTTACAATTTTATTTTTTAATGTAAGTCGCAGAAATTACTGAACATTCCTACAGAATTAGGCCTATCTGCGTGTTAAGCACTTCATCTGATGAGTACCAGCCAAGGTTGCTTTTTTCGCTGTTCTATCATCGTTTTCTGAAAATTCCGCTGGTCCTATACCAAATATTAATTGTTATAGGTTACAATTAACTGTCATAATTGTTACGGAATTGTTACACGAATAGTTTACGAAAGCTGTTGCAAAAATGTTTTATGCTGGAAAACCTACTTTGAATTAAAAGTATTTTATCACGACTTCATATTTTTTCTAAACGCAAGCTGGAATAACATATAGTTTACGCACTTTAATTATAAATTTTTCTGACTTACTAAATAGATAAATAGTTAGTTCTAAGTTTTACCTGTAATAATTATTTGAGAACAAAGAATTTAAATTTGAAGAATACCCTTCAAGTTAGAGGTGATGATTAACAGCTAAACTAAGGTCCACATCAGCCAGTTGTTTCTAGAGTCTGCAAGGATGGACTGAAAATCATGAAACTTTCAAAGTGTCTTTTAGTCTGTTGTAAAACATTGTGTGAATTTTAAAAATCTGTGTATTCTTTATTAAATTTAACAATTTTAAAAATAATTTACGTAATTTTAAATGTTATGACTTGTCAATTAGATGGTTAAAAGAGTGTTAAATAGCGATGCTGATTCTTTGAATAGCGGTGAAATTCTTTGAGTTTCAATTATTGTACATTTATGTAACAGGACTTGAGATACGCCTTAAAATTAATGAATCCAACGTCATTTCAGCTGAGTTTTAAAAGATATTTATGTAAATTGGAGTGCAGGGTATATACA
Organism: Magicicada septendecula; assembly: GCA_034769895.1. Taxonomy (NCBI): domain Eukaryota; kingdom Metazoa; phylum Arthropoda; class Insecta; order Hemiptera; family Cicadidae; genus Magicicada; species Magicicada septendecula. The sequence goes on from CM068374.1 coordinate 281,443,970, forward strand.
TGAATGTGGTATGTGTTAAGTTTAAGGTTTAAATTCCTGCTTTTGCAGTTGATGTAAATTTTATGTGAACGCTAATTTTGAAATTTGTACCTAAATTATCCATATTATCCTATACCTTACCTCATCATAGGCCTATACTAATACCTGTATCTATACTTTTTACTGACCTTATCTAATGATGAAATTCTATATGACATTAATAATAATTGCTTAAATTGTTTAAGTTAACATGCAATTATATTGCATTTACTTGTTTCCTGAATGTTTTGTTTCAGCACGACTCTTATTCTAAGTTAAACGAAGGTAAATTTGAAGAAGCGACAGTTAACATGCTGTTTGCTGTGTGAAAATTCTGTTATTTAATGGCAATCATGTTTCCAAATCTAGCTCTCTAAAATGCTAGTCGATCCAATTGCCGCTCGCAGCAGTGTTTCCGTAAGATTAGAATAAATACTACAATATCATCATCATCAACCTCAAGGATTAGCCTCATTCTGAACCTGTTCCGGGACCCATTTCGCTCTCGGCCGTCCTACACCTCTCTTCCCCACCGGTCTATATGCCATTGCTAGCACTGGAATCCTGTCACCCGCCATTCTTCCCAAATAATGTTCACAACACCTTCTCTTGTTGCTCCTTAGCTGCTCCAACAATGGTTTGAGCCCAGTTCCGTCCTTATATCCACATTCTTCTTTCTATCGAGAATGGTACAGCTCAGAATACTCCTCATAAACTTCATCTCCGCTGCCTGAATCTTTGCTTTGTCTCTTTCTATCATAACTATGATTTCATCTCCATACCTCAAAACTGTTACCTCTACAGTGTTTAAAAACCTTATCCTTGATTCCTTCTTTGTCTTATTTTTAAGGTATCTGTGAATTGTTCCACAGATATTCCTAAATTTGTATAATTTTTCATCCAGATCAATATCTGTCCCGTATGTAACGTAACATCCCAAGTAATTGAAATGCTGGACTTGTTCTATAATCTTTCCACCTATAACTATCTTAGTTCGTACCGGTTGCTTCCGTCTGAATGCTACTGCTTTAGTCTTGTCCGCTGACATTTGAAAGCCATATTCATCTGCTATTCGATTTAGTACCCCTAAATACTACAATAAAAATACAAAAATACAATGAAAAATCTATTGGCTGTCAGGTAATAGCTTTGTGGGTATACAAAAACATGCTTGAACGTCATCTGTGAAGTTTTTATTGCTTACGAAACTTTTGTTGTACCAAATGTCGCATAACAGAGTGGCAGTTGGATGAAACGAGTTTTGTTGCAATTACTACTGTACTACAACAACAAACAGTGGAATTACACGGTATAATTACTGCACCCGATTGTTAAATTTTACAATCCATTTATGTTTGTTACACCTGTTTTTCCGTACATAACCATGTAAATGTTTGTATGAATTTAAACACTTACTTTTAATGTCCCATATACTTTATTTTTTAAATTAATTTTAGTAAGGACATCGAATTTTATTATTTTATTATATCAGTAGTATCAAATTGTTTATTAGAAATATGAAATTAATTTTATTCGGAAGTGAAAAGTAACGATTTAAAAAAATTTTAATGATTCCCTTTTCCTTATTTAAAACACTAAAGATAAATTTATAGTTAATGAATTAAGTTATAAAAATAGATATTAATAATGATAGAATTAAAAAATATTTCACCGTCTAACCCTGTCATTACCAGAAATTTTAGCGGGAGCAGTTCATCACCTTATACGTTATGTCTCTAGTGGACTGTGTAGGACCATATGAGTACAAAGTGTATGTTTCTCTAATTTTATCATATAATTCTGGTGTACGTTGTTTGGCAAAAGAATGAGTACAGGATTTAAACGTTTTAGGCAACTAGGGAATTAACCAGGAACATGCGTAAGGATGGAATTATAGGCCGAAAGATCGGAGAAGTGCGGGGGGTCCGAATTAGCATTGGAGTGACCAGCTCTAGTCTATCTGCTTGGGACAAAAACAAACCGTTTTTGGTTTAATCCTTGTTGAAGATAATGACAATGACATGCATAAGAATTTACGTGCTTGTAGATAGGATTAAGTGTACGTAGTTCTGTGCATCTTTTTTACTGAAAACCCTATAATAATAAACGATTGGGTAGAATATAAGCTACAAACACTGTATAAACTTTTGCTTTACGTAAAAAGGAAATTAAATTCTCCTATAATATTTATTGGTTTCGATAGGTTTAGGAATAATGATTACGTTTGTTTAAATTAAGTCGATACACATTGATCCAAGGAACGTGGTAATCTGAATTGTTTAACTCTAGCGATTAATTTAAACTCATTATTCTATTCCACAGAAATTCGGACCCTAATGAATATATCAACAGCAGTTGAGGTTGCGATACAGAAACCATACGTTGAATTCCATTTATTTTTTATTTACGTAAACTGTATTGCGAAAGGAGACAGTTGAATATTTAAACTAATATTTACAGAGAGAAGTGAGATGGAAGTGGTAATGAAAGAGCTGTGCTCTGCAGTATCGGGGGGGGGGGCAGCACTACCTCTGACCCTTGACCTATGTTAGATAAAATAGTAATAGTGGGGACGGTGTGATACTAAACAACAATGGTCAAGCCACACGTCTACGGGTCAGCAAACGTGACTTAACCAATGCATTTGCGATGCGTCTCTCTATTACTCGCGGTCCTTCTTCGTTCATTGGATTCTAATACCAGTATAATATAATACATTTTACACATTAATTATAATTATATAATATAACGATACGGCTGTACAGATAATACTTGTCAAAATTGTAGTTGAAAACTTGTCATAATCAGTTTTTCATTTTAAAAGTGACAGTAAATAAATAGTTTATTTACATGAAATAATTAATTTATTATAAAATTGTAAAACGCGTTGTAGAACGTCCCCGTCGTTTGTTATTTAGTATACAGGATTCCCAGTTTGTATAGCCGTTACACTATTCACTATCAGACACCAGGGACAATAATGTTAATCATGGTAATAATGGTAATCGGTGACAGTAGTTTGTAACGTGAAAGCGTAAGGGATATCTTTAATGGTACAATGCATTGTAGATGGAACAATGATTACTGACGTTGTCACACATGGTTGTTTAGTAAGTTACGTTTATAAATAATGAATCGATTGTATAATTATTTCTCAAACTTAATGATTACTAATCCCCGTCACAGGTTTAATTTACAGCGTTGGCTCTTATGGGAGCTGTCGCGCTCTGTCTTACCCATGTGTTTTTCCTATACTTCTGTCCTTTTCTGTCTTTCCAATGTTGCCATTCGTACTAACAAGTTCAATGGCTGTGCGGGACGAAGGGCTTGCCCGTCGCCCGCTCGTATACTACGTCCCGAGCTTCAAATAGAGCTCCTGCCGCAGAGTCGACTGATAGGGTCTGGATTTAGGGTGTGGCCTGCTATCCGCCGTGGGTTTTCAATTAACTGAGGGTGAGTGTACGCCGAGGTCGGGTCCAAGATTCTCCTGGCACAGATTGGTAGCGACCGAGGGCGCTAATCAGGTGGTTGCCCTGAAATCGGGCGGTGCGGTGATAAAATTTTCGGGACAGTGTCCGTATAATGGCGTCCAGGGAACGGACACGCAGGGAGTCACGGATCGTTTTGAAGATAGTGGGCTTTACACGCCCAGAGCAATCCTCAGTCAAGAAGAGACTGAAGCTTTCGCTTATGGGTCTTGGCCAAGTAGCCCCAAACGGGTATCGCGTAGGTAACCATCGGCACCACATAGGTGGAGACGATAAGCTTCCCTAGGCGGCGGGATTTTCGTAATAAATGTGAAGTACAAATTTTAAAGTTTTAAATTTTATTGATGTTCTACATGCTGTGCGCACATTTCTAAATAAATTACATGTCTGTAACACAATTACCGTGTTCATAAAAAAATATTTTATAAATTTATGTTTACTTGTAGACGTTAGAGCGACGTTTCAATCAACCAGTGACTGTTACCCTATTATTAAATTTATGGAATTAATTTTAATCTCGTTTTAGTTACAATAAATTTCCTTTGTTATAAGCACATTTTAAAAGCCAAAGCGCTATAAATAAAATTTTTACTGATTTTTATCTCTATAAATTAATTAATGTCGTCCGTGTGTATTAAAATTTTCGGTCTGTGAGGAAATTTTTTATTTCTTGAGATTGACATATAGTATAAGCGTAAAAGTTGTAGTAAATAGTCTAAAGTTAATTTTAAATCAAATATTCAACTTAAGGTGGTTTGGACCATATATACAATTATTTTTAATCATTATAGCGGACGCTTCGGGAGACGCGCGCCAAGTCTTGTCGCCACCTTATTCACGTCAACTCGTCTTTCTTATGGATTGTTTGGGTTAGTAATAAAAACGTTTATACAAATTTCATATCCAGCTTACATATACAAATTTTGTATCCATGGGATACAGCTATTTTTCTTACCGAAAACGGTGTTTAAAAACGTAAGTTTCACAATTTACTAAACAACTCATCTGTATGGTGGAACTGTACTTGTAAATGAGCTTAATCACAAACAACCCAAACAACCAATACCTAACGCAAATGTTTACATTTCACTTTTTCATTAACACCTTCTTTTCATATAAATATACTATAAAAAAATATTGTGCCTTAGAAATTGTTGTTTATTGGTAGGTACTACAGTAATATGTGGATGTTGCGATATCATGTGTACTAAAGATGATACACCATCTTTGGTTTTAAATGGCGATTCCTAACATTACTTTTATATTTCATATTTTACATTATATTACTAAAGCATTGTGTGTGTGTGTGTGTGTGATTTAGATTTCAAATTTTTGGGAGCTGAGTTGAAGTTTGTCCAACTTATGAGACATTTTTAAATTCTTAATTTAATTCTTACACTATCTGTTAAGTAACTTCAGCTTTAATGAAAACCAGCCCTTGAAACACTAAATATTCAATACTCAATTCATCACTAATAAAAAAAGCAAATAGCATGAGCGAACTTTAATTCCGTTGCTACCTTCATGAATTTGGAAAGTTATTAATCGTCTTAGCCAGTGAATTCCTTAAATTTTGTTATAGTTTCATAATTCGATATAGTGTGTGTCTTTGTAGGTAATTTTCAAGTTTCTTGCAGTAATAATGGCTTATGCTGTATTGTTCATAATCCTATCAGATTTATTCTGCATGTCAATTTATTGATGTATATGATATTTCACCAACGCAGTTTATTTCTGAGAAACGTACGTAATGCAGACAAATGGTTGTCATATAATTGTGATCAGTACAATTCGATCAATGTGATATAGATAATATGTACAAATTTTATCTATTTTTAGCTTTAATAGCTAAAACTTACACTGTACTTGTAATTGCTTGTAGGGTAAAGGAAAGGAGGCAGTGAAAATTATACCCGTTTTGCCTAGTATTGTAATTTACTTACTTAATGTAAAACACTGTAAGCATTTCACTAATCGAATGGGCGGTACGGTCAACTTGTAGTCAACGCATAGTCCGAACGGCATTCATTGCAAAAGAAATGTGTTCCTAACTTTTATAACACAGTTTTACTTTTAAAATCATTCAAGATAGTTTTAAAACAACTTATTCTTTTAATGTTAATTTTACAATGGTTTCTTCTTTAGCTCATTACGATATCGCTTATTTTGCCCTATATTTTGGTATATTGGGATTCAGACATCTTGCTATCTTGAAGTTCCATCCTCCAGCTCATGTCTTTGCAAAGTTTGTAGTCTTTGTGTTGTGTTATGAGTGTTCAAACAACGTTTGTTCCCGTGGTATTTTCTACCATTACTCGCGTTTTTTTTGTAAAATGTTTTGGATTTCAATATTTTTGTTTGCCTTCGAGTATATGCAAATTTACAAAACAATATGACGTAATTTTAATAATTATTTCGTAATTATAGTATCAAAAAAACAGGCGGGCTCGGATAATTATTTGCTTTAGCACTTTTCATCACCCTCCTACTATAACTTGTGTGTTCCCTTTGCTTATTGTTACTGCATTTACATGTATTTACCTGTTGTTCATCAGTGTTGTGTGCAGCACAACGAAATCAATAAATATGTATAGGTTACCTGAATGAGTACACCTTACAGTTGGAATCAATAATCTACTGTAATTAGTATTATTACTGAGTAGTAGAGCACACTGTGTTTTCTATCCGTATTACTGTACGCCTAGAACATCAATTATTTGTTTGCAGTTATAGCCTTCCGAATAAACTATTATTTATTATGTATCGGCATCAAAAGTCTTAAGTACTATACACAAGTCTACTGAAGAAATCGGTGTGTGGAGCCATTATTACTAGATTAAAGTAATTCTGCCACCTTCATACTAAATGGTGATCTCAGTATATTATCACGATGGTCGTACGGATCATCGTGTGTGAACAATGGAAACAGACTAATTGAACACAGAGAAATCGCTATTTACAACTTTAATTAGAGTTTAAATAAAAAAAGATAACGATAAACATTAGTATGCAAACAGTTTTTCAAGTTATGATTCACTAACACACACCCAGTAACGTTAAATAAGGATCATCTATTTAATAGTGTTGCAATAAATAATAGAGATCACCAATTACAGATGTCCGCATACAATAATTTGGAAGTCACAGTAACAAGAATTCCGATAACGTTTACCAAATCGTAAATCTAAACTGACTCGGAAACGGCGCTTTTGTACTTCGGGCTGTGTGATGCAGTACGTGATAAGATTGACCTGGATGTCGTTAAGAATAAAAAGACAAACGTCTGGAAGTCGAAGCCATGCCTAAAAATGTAGTGAGCGTTGCGTAATTCTGCTGCTCACACAACGCGTGCGAAGCGTCACGTAGCCGCCAATGGTTTTTATTTCCCCAGCGAACCAACACAATAATTGCAACATGAATATAAATTTACAGTACAAAAAGAAAAACGTTGAGATAAAAGGATAATATTTTAGAAAAGAACAGAAATTACTGTTACTTATGAATCAGACTTTAAAGAACTAAACATTGGTAACTCGAAATTAATGCTTAAAAATAATTTGTAAAAAACAAGTTATTGGTTAGACTTACAAAGAGAAAAACACAGAACGTAAATTTTGAATTTAGTGCCGTTCTGACTAGGCTCCACAGGCAGATGTGTCATCTGTGCTGCATAACCTACAGGCGAAACATTAATCGCTTACTGTGCTCTTTATTGCTAAATACATAACTTTTCCTACCGTCATGATGAAAAAAAAAAAATTCAATTTTTAACTGCCCTCTTTATTTCACTCTGAAAGCAATACCACCCTACAAGGTGTAGAGTCGTGAAGGCGAAAGCAGTAAGCCTACAACTTTATATAAAGTGACATACGTACACTCGAACGTAAACCTTCAAACAGTCTAAGGAAAAAAGTGATTGGTTGCGTCTGTGTGTGTGTCTGTGGGGAGGGGGTGCGCACGCCCGCGGGTGTGTAAAGCTAGTATTTTATAACTTGATTCGGCTTTTTCGTCTCTATAAAAACGGTTTTCGCATGTCATCTCCTGTTCTTTCGTCGCAACATACATCATTACTTCCATCTTTTCACAGTATCCTTCCATTTATCATTAAGTGTAAATTATAAAGATAATAATGAAGTAAACTAACGAATTTTTAGAATTTTTCAATATCTTATATGTGGGATTGTGAAGCAGTTTGACTGACAAGTAGGGCTTACATAATGAATTTTTTAAGAGAAATAATCCTGAAGGGCCTTGCAAGTTGCAGAAGACTCACTCTGGAATAAGTAGCGCTCTAGAATAAGTAACTTTGTATGAAACATATTGTGAAAGTAACATAGATCAGGACGTAATGCAGTGTAAGGCTAAGGCGATATAACTTCCTCATACGGCGCCTGCTACAAATACTATAATACTCAAGAAGGTATACTGATTAAATAACTATATCGCAGTAGCACTTATATAAAGACAAAATATGGGGGGGGATAAAATCATGAATGGACGATTGAACAATGTTGTCGTTTAAATAGTTGATTCATTTATTGCTGAATAAGAGAAAAGTAAATTAGATGAGAAAATATCCTACAGTGATTGAGTTAAAAAATAAAATATTTTAAATTAAACATCCACTTGCAAACTAAAAATAAAATAATGCAACTTTAATTATAATCATGTTATAATTTTAATTAAGTCATGTAATGAGGATATGTAATTTTAATTAAAACAGATGTTTAGATATGCATACAATTTGCATTAAAAAGAATACAAAAATATTTTGCTCTACCGACAATAAAATATCGGTATGGAGAACCATACATGACTTCCATATTCTAAGATTTATATTTAAAATCATTTTCAGCCAAACAGCCAGGGAAGGAATTTTAGCAAAAAAAATACTTCTTTCTTGCCAATAACGTAGTACACATATAAAAAATATTATCCCCTCCCCCTTCAACTATAATTTTGATTTATAGAAAATTACCCCCAGCCCGTTCAACTAGCCTCTTCATTTATAGATATTTCATCTACGTTTCTACAGTGGATTATTAAGATCTTATCAGGATACTTTATCAAAATTAAGTACTTTACTCATGTTACAACAAAAAATGTTTCAGGTAAACTGCCCTTTCCCCGTAACCGATCTTCACCAAAATCAACAGACATTGAGTTCTCTATAGCTCAAGCACATATGTAAAAAATTATTTGATTCTGTTTGAATTTACGGCAGTTATGGTTCGTCATATAAAAAATTACCCATGTTAAAACATAAAACATGAGATTTATAAAACATATCTAAGATTTATATTTAAAATCATTTTTGAAATAAAATATTTTCATAGAACCTACTAACGCTGGGGAAATCTGAGGAGCCAATCAGAGTTGGGCCTACCTGTCACTCTGCTGAATTTGGTGGAAAGCCCTGTCACTGTCATCAAAGTATCAGCCTTGACAGGGTCCTCTTTTTCTGCAAAATGGGAGAGGAGGCTTGAGATGGAGTGAGTGACATGGTCCCCACCTCAATGAAGAACCCATTGTTTTATAAAAATATATTTAAATTTTGAAAACTGAAAATTCTTTTCTTGTTGTAAATATTTATATTTTATAATCAAAATGACTTTATCAAAAAACAAACATTATTTTTTTATAATAAGTACTTACATATGTTTCTTAATATGCTTACTTTTTCTTCAATGTTGATGATCATTTCCAAACATTCTGACAAAATTGTATCTACAGAACAGTTAACATTCCCCAGGTTTCCATTTCTGCTAATTTCTCATTACACCTTCCACTGACGTATTATTAACCATTTCATAAACTATCGTATAATCTTTTCAGATTTTGTGGTACAAAATCTGAAATTTTCAGATTGCCTGGCAACAAAATTATTTTATTTTCAACAATTATCATGGTTTGAAAAAGTTTAAATGAATTTTCAAGTACTTTACTCTTGTTAAAACGTAAAAGGTTGCAGGTAAACTCCCCTTCCCCTTAACTGATCTTCACCAAAATCTAAAGGCCTTGAGTCCTCTACAATTCACTGACGTATGCAAAAAATTATTTGATTCTGTTTGAATTTGCGGCAGTTATCGTTTGCCATAGAAAATACGCTTGATAAAAAACGTTGCCGGTAAACTACCCCTTCCCCTCAACCGATCTTCACCAAAAACAATAGGTCTTGAGTACTCTACAAATCAGGGCTGTATGCAGAAAATTATTTGATTCTGTTTGAATTTGCGGCTGTTATCGTTTGCCAAAAAAATACCCTTGTTAAAAAAAACGTTGTAGGTAAACTACCCCTTCCGCTTAACCGATCTTCACCAAAAACAAAAGATCTTGAGAACTCTACAATTCAGGGCTGTATGCGAAACATTATTTGATTCTGTTTGAATTTGCGGCTGTTATCGTTTGCCAAAAAAAAAAAAATTCCCTTGATAAAAAAAACCGTTGCAGGTAAACTACCCCTTCCCCTCAACCGATCTTCACCAAAAACAATAGGTCGCGAGTACTCTACAAATCAGGGCTGTATGCAAAAAATTATTTGATTCTGTTTGAATTTCCGGCAGTTATCGTTTGCCATAAAAAATACGCTTGATAAAAAACGTTGCAGGTAAACTACCCCTTCCCCTCAACCGATCTTCACCAAAAACAACAGGTCTTGAGTACTCTACAAATCAGGGCTGTATGCAGAAAATTATTTGTTCTGTTTGAAGTTGCGGCTGTTATCGTTTGCCATAGAAAATACCCTTGTTAAAAAAAAACGTTGTAGGTAAACTACCCCTTTCCCTTAACCGATCTTCACCAAAAACAACAGGTCTTGAGAACTCTACAATTTAGGGCTGTATGCAAATAATCTTTTGATTCTGTTTGAATTTGCGGCTGTTATCGTTTGCCATAGGAAATACCCTTGTTGAAACATAAAACGTTACAGGTAAACTACCCCTTTCCCTTAACCGATCTTCACCAAGAACAATAGGTCTTGAGAACTCTACAATTCAGGGCTGTATGCGAAACATTATTTGATTCTGTTTGAATTTGCGGCTGTTATCGTTTGCCAAAAAAAAAAAATTTCCCTTGATAAAAAAAAACCGTTGCTGGTAAACTACCCCTTCCCCTCAACCGATCTTCACCAAAAACAATAGGTCGCGAGTACTCTACAAATCAGGGCTGTATGCAAAAAATTATTTGATTCTGTTTGAATTTGCGGCAGTTATCGTTTGCCATAAAAAATACGCTTGATAAAAAACGTTGCTGGTAAACTACCCCTTCCCCTCAACCGATCTTTACCAAAAACAATAGGTCTTGAGTACTCTGAAAATCAGGGCTGTATGCAGAAAATTATTTGATTCTGTTTGAATTTGCGGCTGTTATCGTTTGCCATAGAAAATACCCTTGTTAAAAAAACGTTGTCGGTAAACTACCCCTTTCCCTTAACCGATGTTCACCAAAAACAATAGGTCTTGAGAACTCTACAATTCAGGGCTGTATGCGAAACATTATTTGATTCTGTTTGAATTTGCGGCTGTTATCGTTTGCCAAAAAAAAAAATTTCCCTTGATAAAAAAAAACCGTTGCTGGTAAACTACCCCTTCCCCTCAACCGATTTTCACCAAAAACAATAGGTCGCGAGTACTCTACAAATCAGGGCTGTATGCAAAAAATTATTTGATTCTGTTTGAATTTGCGGCAGTTATCGTTTGCCATAAAAAATACGCTTGATAAAAAACGTTGCTGGTAAACTACCCCTTCCCCTCAACCGATCTTTACCAAAAACAATAGGTCTTGAGTACTCTGAAAATCAGGGCTGTATGCAGAAAATTATTTGATTCTGTTTGAATTTGCGGCTGTTATCGTTTGCCATAGAAAATACCCTTGTTAAAAAAACGTTGTCGGTAAACTACCCCTTTCCCTTAACCGATGTTCACCAAAAACAATAGGTCTTGAGAACTCTACAATTTAGGGCTGTATGCAAATAATCTTTTCATTCTGTTTGAATTTGCGGGTGTTATCGTTTGCCATAGGAAATACCCTTGTTAAAACATAAAACGTTACAGGTAAACTACCCCTTTCCCTTAACCGATCTTCACCAAGAACAATAGGTCTTGAGAACTCTACAATTCAGGGCTGTATGCGAAACATTATTTGATTCTGTTTGAATTTGCGGCTGTTATCGTTTGCCAAAAAAAAAAAATTTCCGTTGATAAAAAAAAACCGTTGCTGGTAAACTACCCCTTTCCCTCAACCGATCTTCACCAAAAACAATAGGTCGCGAGTCCTCTACAAATCAGGGCTGTATGCAAAAAAGTATTTGATTCTGTTTGAATTTGCGCAGTTATCGTTTGCCATAAAAAAAAAATCTACAGACACACAGACACACACACAGACACACAGACACACAGACACACAGACAGACACACACACAGACACACACACAGACACTTTTCGGAAAACGACTTTTTTTCATGTTTTGAGTGTAGTAGAATCAGAATCTGCAATAATCTCGAACACGATTTTTTTTGCCATCACCATACTTCCATTCCTTAAGGAATATGGAAGTAAAACGTGAGGGGAGTTACATGTCTTTTAGTTAGGGAAATATGCAGCATCTCCTCTTAAAAAATGTTAATATATGTGCCTGTAAAAGTGTAAAAAAACGTAAAATTTTCAAAATACAGGTATTTCTTAAAATATTTACATTTTAAGTTTTTATTAACAGATGTAGGAAAATGTTAGGGTTTCCCGATTGTATATGATAAAAGTTAGCTATAATTACAGAGATGAAGTTCTACAGAACTCAACATTTTCATGAGTTGAACGCCTTCTTTACTGCATTCTCAGTCTACGCTTGCAAAAGTGTGTAAGCATGTCTTTTCTGTATCACATACTGGCAATCTTCGGTTAATTAAGTACAAGTTGACGTGAAAATATCGGTATGGAGAACCATACATGACTTCCATATTCTAAGATTTATATTTAAAATCATTTTCGAAATGAAATATTACCATAGAAACTACTTCTTTCTACTTACTGCTTCAGCCTTAACCACAGTACTGTGGTCACTAATGTGTACCACCTCACGTTATCGCACTCGATTTTCACTGATGATGGAAGTCGATGGCATTGCCGAAATGTCTGGTTTTGTAGAAAACATTGGACTACGGCCAAATATCCCGGGAAGGAATTTTAACAAAAACTACTTCTTTGTTGCCGATAACGTTGTACACATATATATCAGTGGCGAAGTTACATGGAGGCAATTGAGGCAATGCCTACCCTAAAAAATTCTGTAGAATAAAAATTATAAATACGTATGAACTACACAACGTAAAGATTATACATTGTTACTGCGACTGTCAAATTTATTAAACCGAAACGTGCTTTATTGAGCGACCGCTAGATGGTGACAGGTGAGATTCGGCATAGTTCGTTTAAAGCGAATGAGGCAACCTGAACTTGCCTCAGCGTTTTTTGTATACATCGTATGTAAGCAATGTAGTGGTGTGATAGGGAAGTGTTGGGAGGGGGGATTGTCCCGCGCTGTACACATAGAGCGTTGAGGCATGCCTCACTTCTGTGGTCCAAACAGTTAAGTTAAAGCGCCTGTGTTGTTTCTAAGTGTTTATTTTATGCGGTTATTAAAAGTGTCACTGTTATTCCGCTGAACTAACAGATGATCAAGATTGTTATTTGAATTATTTGTAACATTAAACATATATATAGAAACTAATCAAGTTTAAAAATTTGAAGTTCAATCAGTTGTATTATTGTGTATGACTAATACAAGGATTGTTCAATAGACACACGTATAGAGCTGTAAAGCATTTTTTATTCAACGATTATAAATGAAGTCTCCAATAACATTAAGACATGAGTTCCACTGTTGCGCTAACCTGTAGATTCCCTGCTAGTAAAATTCTTACGGCTGTTTGTGGAACCTTTCGGTTACAGCAAACTCTACCTCAGCGTCCGATTTGAACCACCGTCCTTTTAGTGATTCCTTAAAAAAAATTTAAGATAAGATTTTTGCCTACCCATTCATTAACTACTAGCTTCGCCAGTAAGCAAATTGATGTCCATTTTTTCGGCTTGCACGCGTTATGTTGGTGTGGGTTTCGGCACGTTCCATTTAAAAAGCGTGCAAACGTAAGAAAATAAACATGAGTGAGGCCAGAAATAACGTGAATTGTGTGTGTGTGTGTGTGTGTTTGTGTCTTACCTGCCTTTTTATTGCCGTATTAAATGAAAAATATTATATTACATTAAAATGAAAAAATTTTAATTTTATTGCCTGGCAACAAAATTATTTTATTTTTAACAATTACCATTGTTTCAAAAAGTTTAAATAAATTTTCAAGTACTTTACTCTTGTTAAAACGTAAAAGGTTGCAGGTAAACTACCCCTTCCCCTTAACCGATTTTCACAAAAATCGAAAGTCCTTGAGACCTCTACAATTCAGGGACGTATGCAAAAAATTATTTGATTCTGTTTGAATTTGCGGCTGTTATCGTTTGCCATAGAAAATACGCTTGATAAAAAAACGTTGCCGGTAAACTACCCCTTCCCCTTAACCGATCTTCATCAAAAACAATAGGTCTTGAGTACTCTACAAATTAGGGCTGTATGCAAAACATTATTTGATTCTGTTTGAATTTGCGGCTGTTATCGTTTGCCATAGAAAATACCCTTGTTAAAAAAACGTTGCTGGTAAACTACCCCTTTACCTTAACCGATCTTCACCAAAAACAATAGGTCTTGAGAACTCTACAATTCAGGACTGTATACGAAGCATTATTTAATTCTGTTTGAATTTGCGGCTGTTATCGTTTGCCAAAAAAAAAATTTCCCTTGATAAAAAAAAACCGTTGCCGGTAAACTACCCCTTTCCCTCAACCGATCTTCACCAAAAACAATAAGTCGTGAGTACTCTACAAATCAGGGCTGTATGCAAAAAATTATTTGATTCTGTTTGAATTTGCGGCAGTTGTCGTTTGCCATAGAAAAAAAATCTACCGACACACACACAGACACGCACACAGACACGCACACAGACACACACACAGACACTTTTCGGAAAACGACTTTTTTCATGTTTTGAGTGTAGTACAATCAGAATCTGCAATAATCTCGAACACGATTTTTTTTGCCATCACCATACTTCCATTCCTTAAGGAATATGGAAGTAAAAATAATTGGGACCTGGAGATACAACTGAGGGGGATTTAACGTTGTGCAGGGAAAGGCGTTCTAATATTTTAGATTATATAACAGAAAGTAGAATTTTATAATCTAAATTCTTTTAGTTAAGGTAAATTGTGAAATCTAATGAATTTTAGATAAAATAAATTTTACCTCGTTTTCTTCAAAATGAGAGTATTTAACACGAATTTTTTACTTTTACGTACTTCCAAAAATTTACTGTTAAATTTTAATTGTTATAATTGTTAACAGTAAATTGTCTGTTTCTAAGCAATTGAACGAAACTAATGAATTTATTTATTTTAATTCAAATTGTCAACGATTACAGCCGTATTCCGTTGGTGTCACTGCAAATAAATCCATCTCGTGGAATGTTTAACCATTATGAAGTACTCGAGGTATAGACGGGTTTTTTTTTTGCTGTTTTGATTGCTAAGATTAGGACACAGGCATCACAGTCACACACACCCGTTTGGCGGATAAACGGCCTGCGTTGCAGTGACTTCAACAGTGAAGTTGACAGTGTTGACTTCAACGCGTAGTCTGGTACACGCAAGCATGTGTCGCCCACACGTACAGACTCGCACCGCACCGCTTGAGCCGACGTCTCGCGTTGCAGTCTGCGTGTTGTGGTTCAGTGCGAGCGCGTGCGGCTCGCATTGACTCCAGCACGCACTCTGGCACGCGGGCGCGCATGTTGCGCTCGCTGTGCACACACATGCTTTGTTGTTTTGATCGTGGCACTCGGAGTAGTAAAACTTTCCAACCTGAGTATTTTCACATTGGGCAAATACAACCAGGGTTGAATTTATTGCAGAGACAGTAAACATCAAAACACATTACTATGCAGTCACATATCCTCAAACGAATGTATGAATGAGTAGCAGAGTTTTAACTGTGAAGTACAGAATGAGTGCCTAGGGCTGCTATATTGTAAAAATTAGTGTAGACATAGCAGACATGTAAAGTAGAATAGTTTGTGCTAAAACCTTTCGGGCGTTTTGACACTAAATCTACACCTGTTGTTCATCTTTCATTAAACTGTCTATGTAATAATGAGTATACTCAATGTGGTCGACCAAACGTGAATAGGTGCGCACCTACTGACGTGCATTATGATATAGTATACAGTGCAAAAGGATTGTTAACCGATGACAACCTACGAGTGATATTTTATGATCTAATGTTGAAGCATATGCTTTGAAACGCGTCATTTATGTATTAGAAGTCACAAGGTGGATTGAAAAAGGTTACTTGTAAATACCAGTCGGACGTGTTAACTAAGCGTCTCCGCGAAGCCTGAGTTACCGAGAAACATTAAAAGACTCTTTGGGTAACCTTCCAAACAGAAAAATCCAAATCGCCTTAGCTCTAAATCTACTTAATGCAGTACTCTTTATTGCTTTGTACATTTGGTAAACGATGTAGAGCAGCCACTGTTTTTCCACATTCCATTTGTTTTGGGTTAGACCACAGTGGATCACTGACTAAATAAAGCAAAAGAGAGCAGATATCAAATTCCGGTCGTGAAAAATGTGAAGAATATTTTGTTTTTATACTACTTACAATGGTGTGATGTCGGAAGAAAAACTTGACACTTCAGTTTTTGGTTAATTAAAAACAACGATTTAACAAGAATTGTTTGATAGACAAACCAATCGACTTGCATGGACTGAAAAAATTAATTGACCGCTAATTTTAATTGATGGCTTCCTTAGAAAAGAAAGAGAAAGAAAAAGCGAACACAGCAGCAGAACTTCCGAGAATTTTTTACAAACGCTCACGCAGTTGCTGAATTGAGAAACAATTAATGGCGATAGTTAAAGTCGGAGAAGGACTCGGTGTCATTCAGATTAATCAACAACTACGAACACGCAGTGTGGTCTGCTAACTTATAGTAGATAACGTACATACTCTGTACGCTAATGTTGATTTAAAAAATCAACGAAAGACACCGAATGCCATGCAAGTTTTGAATGGGTCAACGGTGTCAAGGTCAGTAAACAAATCGATTTTCTTAGAAACTCAATACAGGGTATAAATAAATAAGTAAAAATCGATGCCTACAATTCCATTAATAGAATAAAGTAGTAGTAGTGGTAGTAGTAGCATACTACTACTTTTTCACATCGTAATATATTGATACAATTACATATTAAAAACATCGAAAGTGTACTGCAGGAACAGTTCCGATGTCGCTAAATAACATTTGTTTATTTAATTGTTACTATGGTAATTAATTCTAGTCTCTATAGTGTTGTTGACATCTTTATAAACGTCAACAAAAGAGCATAATTAAAAGGGCCTAAATCGTGCGAACGGGGCAAAATATCAAATTCCAATTTAAACAGTGTTTTTAGCTTTGTTGCAAAATTTGGTGCCAATCGTTGTAACGGTGTGGATTTGTGTTCAATACAAATAAATCCTCAGACTTTGAGTTTTTTGTAAATAGATTTAGTTTTAATAAGCGGCTTATTGGGATATTTAGCTGTTTGACTAGTTTTTCGGCCTGAAAAATAAGCGTCGTTGACGTTATAAGTAAAAGATGTTGCGTTATTATTAAATGAATCAGTGAATAATAACAAAGATAATGATATTTATATTACCAAAAAAATACATTTTTTGGTTGAAGCTAAAGGTGCAAAAACCGCGGCCTAAAAGTATTTGTTCACTACAGGCGTTTGAAACCTCATGATGTTTTTATTACTGGTGGGGAGAGAAATTTTTAGCCAGCGTTTGATTAAAGGAAAATTATTAGATTTTCCTTAAAACCATGTCAAAAAATCAAAGTGTGTCAAAGAAAAGTGTTGAAATGAAAGTATGTGAAGTAATAACGAAATGAATTTAGATTGTTAAATCTACTTACTTAATATGCAAGCCAAACCAGGCAATTTGTCGCAGTTCGTAATAGTATAACAGGACGATTTAAGTAAATTTATTGTTCTTTGAGCAATGCAGTTAAAAATTTCTAATAAAGTGGTTTATCGTCTTCTGGATATTTTTAATACTTTTGTCGCACTCGACAAATTCTATTCCGATAATGAAAGAGTTGTATGTCCAAGTTATGCGAAGCTTACTACACGTGAGGAATGATTTGAAATGTTGAGACGTTGGAATGTTGTCTTGAAATGCACTAGAATCCAAGACACATTTAGTTACAGGGACCTGCTGAAGGAGCTAACCCGGACGTACAAAACATCCTGGCAACTTGAATAAAAACAAAGTCAAATTTCAAAACGGTGAGAATGATTGAAATTTTACTGACAGTTAAGCTCAGGGCGTACCATGAAGTGATCAAGTATGAAGCGATGTTCAATCTGTCAGTGAAAATGTGTATTGGAAGTTCAATTGTTCCACGTAATTTGATACACAATCTAAACACTGGAAAAGGTTTTTCAAAAAATTACAAAACGGAAAATCAAATCGTGAGTGACTCGGAACATCGGGAAAACAGTAGTTAAGTAATCATGCTATAAATGGTTACAGTAAGAAAGTACAGCCGCGTAGAAATACAAACTGCAGTAGCTTAATGTTCAATAATAGATAAGACTGGAGTATTGTAGTGGGCAAAATTTCTTATGAGATTTACGTAATCAAAATACATATAACAGCAGAGTACCAAAAGGTGTACCAAAAATACTGCAGGTTCGCAGTAGTTTTTAAACAGGATCGTAGAAGGACTTGATAAAAGCCAAAAAAACTGAAAGGTAATTCTTGTAAAAGTTACAAAAACCTTTATGTGGACAGAACGTGAGAATAATTTGGAGGATTTAAACCGAGTAAAAATAAACGCAAAATCAGTAATAGGGGCGTTATGAATATTCGAGCTAATGAATTTGATGAACTTGTTGCTAAAATTGGCAAACGTAAATCGTTGTAAACCTGAAGCCAAATTACCCTGCATGATGAAAATTTATCTACATTGAAGTAGTTAGAAGAAAAAGTCATTTTATGGGTAGTGGTTAGCAGTAAATTATCTTTAGTTGGAGATTAAGGATTTGGACATGTAATCGGACATATGCTCTGCAGCTGTTTGTTGTGGAATCTCATTACTTTAACCTTTGTGCAACAAGTAAGTATACTGAAGTTATCAATTAGCGATTTCAGAAATTCTGCTCATCAACATTTTTCTTGTTATCAAGTAATCAGCTACTATTTGTTGTATCTACTAAATTTGTTGATTGCTCAAATTTATTTTATCAATAATTCATTACTGACATTAATAACGAATTAAGACACGAACGTAAGCTTTCCGCGTGTTATATCCCATAAAGCGTTAATTGTATCACTATTACAAGATCACACCAGCTTTATAGAACCAATGTTTTTAATTACACTAGAGAAATATTTTATAATATCTCTACTACTACTACTACTACTATAATATCTTTATTTTATTTTAAATTAGTGTATGTTTACTTTCATTACGTATTTTCTGAAGAAATGTTTATTAAAGCAAGAGACCCCTACAATTTTGGGTAGATGCTAAGTAATTAACTCTACTCGATCAAGACTAAAAAATCAGTACCTTTAATTGCCAGGAAGGTGTAAAACTTACGGGAAAATAATCTACGTATCCCATAATACTGGTATACATACTATAGGATATCTATCTACTGGATATGTGGAGTATATATGCATATTGGATGCCAACAGGAATCAATGCTTGGCACTTATAATACGTAGTGTGGAACATTATCGCAAAATGGAAATGGAAGAATCTGAGAACTGTAGTAACACCAAATAATGAAATAGCTTATACTCTGCTAAAGGGGGCAAGGCAAGAGTTATCTTATAGATGCAGGGATAAAACTAACTATTGTCCTTGTCTGAAACTGCAGTTACAAACTGAAACTTTCACAACTACAAGAAGGCATATTTCGAATATTCCACCAATGAGAGCCGCAAGTAATCAAGTACAGAATAATTCTGATAATTACTTGATAGTGATGATCTAGAAGGAACGACCAACTAGAAGCACACAATGACGGCAGCAGGTTTAGCAGCGTAAATTATGTAGAGTCGATACCTTGAGAGGTGGCTGGATTTCCATGGATATATTAGCCGAATAAATTCTATTTCTACTTTTGTATAGAAAATAGAAAAAAAGGAGGCAGTTGTGATTGAAGAGCTGCAAGTTTGTTCACCATAGAGAAATGACAAAACAATAGGCTATCTGCCATAGGTCGCAGGAGAACAAAGGAAAATGACGACTAGATTTATCAAACACTTAGACCTCTGGATAAATAGGATAGGTGGAGAAATAAGATTCTATATCGGCTATTCTTTGGGATATGGCAGTTTTAATCTTTTGTAAAGTACATGGATAAGCCAACAAAATATTACTCTGCTATGAGAAGGAAACCCGCTTGACATTCACTTCAGGAATACAGTAAATAGAGAGATAACGTGCTTGGTATGGTGTGAATGATCAGCAACAAAAGTGTCAGAATATTATTGTTCTTTTGCACTTTTCTCTCTGAATTACGCATGTTGGTAATGACGTTTATATTTAAGTTATACAAGGAAAGTTATTATGATCGTAGAAAATGCTAGCGTTTACGTCAGCTCAAATTTTCTCTCGACTTCCTACGTTCTCATTATATATTTAGAACTTTCAGACAGCTTATTTCGTAGACATACACTTTATTCAACTTGAAGCGTTTAAAGTAAACTGAATGAAAATAAATAATACAAGAGAAAATGCTGTGTGTCGCAGTGTTGTCACCAGTTTGGCACCCTTTCCTCAGGACATAATGATTAACATTTTATCAAATCTTGACTGCTAAAATTAAAAATGTTCTTTAAAAGCGCTACTTTTCTTGAATACATAAAATATTAACGGTAGGCGTTTGTTAGTCGTTCAATTTTTGGATGATCTATGGAAGAGACAAGGAGAGACAAATACATGAAAATCGACAGAATATAGGACCATGAACGGTATATTGCTCATAACGATGATAGCTTATTTTGTATGTACTACTGTAAAAAGCCTTTATCATTGAAGTAACATTTCTCTTATTGAAACAAGCATTTGACATTGCATTATTATAAAAATATACACAACGTTTTTATTACATTTTGGAACTTACTTTCGTTGCTTATGGTTGTTTATGATGACGTGTACCGCTTCATTCCACACAGCATTCAGAAATGTTATGACATACTTTCTTTTATAAATAATATGTAATATTATTTTTTATAAACAATATAAATAATATTATGAAATAAAATAAATATTTTATAAATAATATAAAAATGACATTTATTTTAAAATTTCTTTATAGTTTATTAAGGTTAAATAAAGTTGGAAACAAATCTGAAAACAAACCATATCGCCTGAATGTTAACCGTGTATATTCATCTTCCATGTGCCTACATTTCCATTACGCATATACGATATGTCGAGCATCACCTTTTCACTCATTCATTCATTGTATTATTTTAATTTATATATTACCTTAAAAATATTAGTTCCCTACCGACAAATTGCATTAGCTGTTTTGTACAGGAGATTTCCACTGTAGTAACTTCGAAGTTTTAAAATTCAAGAAGAACTGAATTTTTTTCACAATAAATACAGACGTTCTTTAGTTTTCTAAAATTGGACAAAAGCCGCAGGGAGCACTCATATTTACGGAACACGTAATAAAACAAATCTAAGAATGAAAAAAAATTAGTAATGCCGTGTGAGAGCCTAAAAGTCACAAAATTATTCTCATCACACCAATACAATCATTTACCCTAAATAAAACAACCACTAACACACTCCAAACTGTGCTGCAGTCTACGATAGAAAAGTAGTTTACCATTAACTCTGATATCGGTGAAGTAAAAACTTCTCTTTACTTATACCGGATTGTTCATTTTATTAAAGTAGGACACGCACATATATCAACCTCTGCAGAGTCTGATTCAACATAAGGGAAACATTAATCATTTAAAAGCGTTTTATTCGTGTCCAATAAATTAGTAAACAAACCCAAAGGATGTGTCTGTGTACTTTATTAACGTTTAGTGATGATTCTATTTCTTCGCTGCCTCATTCGGTGCGTTAGGCTTCTTATCGTTTTTAGTTTTGAATAATTTTATAGTACAATATATAGGTATATTTTTTAAGTTACTACAAAAGTTTTCCTGAAGTATAAAACTGAATAAAATAATATAAAACTGATATAATAGAGTCGACAACCAAAAAAGAATTTCATGGCTGAAAATGTTTGGTAAACGATCAATAAAAATAATATGCTATGTTGAGATAAAAGATATCGAACGGAACTGCATGACACTTAACACACGGTAACATATGAAGCTGTTCCAAAATTTGGCGAGTATTCTACCGGCACTCGGTCGACGCAGTGCGTTCAAAACCGGACATTGACACAGTTTAGAGCGCCTGAAATTATGGAATTTTTTCTCGACGCGTTATAGATTGTTCTGGAATCTCAACGGGGTCTAAATAAGCAGCCAGCGGACTGCAGGGTTCAGTTAAACCTGGCGATATTACAAGTGCGGTTCGAAGTAATTTTACGGTTTAGTGGGAAGTGATTATCGTGTTAATTAGTGCGAAACTGTAATAAGGTGACATTTATTGTTTTGTATAGGACAAAGTTAAGTTGAATTGATGTATAAGAGTGCCTCTGATGATTTCTAACGGTTGTTTGTTTATAATTAAAATTTTAACTTGTGACTTCATCGGATATCAGTTGTTCTGTTTCCACTGTACAACATGACCATCTTTGGGGTCGTCGTAACGATATTTAAAATTTGTTTTGAATTCCGTCAAATTAGATTTATTATTATTATTATTAATTGTTTCTCAGACAATTGGTTAGTCTATGTTAGACAGAGGGTTTATATGACAAAATTTAGCACATTGCTTCTGCTGGTATATTTAAATGTATACAAACTATATGGCATGTCTCCAAAATGACTGGATTTTGAACTACAACTGTCATACATTTGACATTTAACTGCAGCTTACATAGATTAGTTATCAGGGGTTTCATTACAACAGCTGTTACTGTAATGATTAGTGGACTGCGTCCTTCCATTAGTACGTATTTTAAATTGTGAATCTTCTCCTAGTCATCAACAGGTAAATAATATTTTATTGCCTTCTATTTTTCAACTTTATTCATACTTCTTTATTAAGTTACGCTCATGATAATGTGATGTATTTATAATATACATACACGTATTGCTTACTAATCGTACCTATAATCTGAATCTTCTATTGTGGTGTATTCATTGTTCATAACCTAAAGATAACATAACCTAAAAGTATGGTATCTTTATGTTATGAACAATGAATACGATGATCAAGTTCCGCTCATTTACATTTACATGAACGTTACTGTAGATGTAGTAGGTATAACTCACACATAAAACACAAATTTTTCTTTGTGTTAAATAGCTTTTTAATAGAATCTTTTGCTAATTCAGTTCACTTTTTCAAACCAAATTTTACTTCCCACAGTAAGTTCGAATACGTTTATCTCGCTACATTCATATAACGTCCCTCTCGCCACCGTCTGTCTAACAGTGCGACTGTCCTTCCACATCACCAATACCATTACATACAATCTCTCCATCGTCTCTTTGGCATTCTTAGAGATGACTTTCTCTTTCGTTTACTCTTGTACATTATTTTATAAATTTGTAAGGTCTCTAATATTTTTTAATCGAGTTCTTTCATCGACATAAAATATTGGATAAATCCAACTGACGAACACAAAGATACATGCTTGGGCGTTTATGTGTAAGTGTATCTAACTACTAATGTCGGAGAAGGAATAAAAGAATAATAGACTGCTGCTGCCCTACTGTTCCCCTATCACCTTCAATTTTAATTGCGATGCCGCATTAGTGAAAATTTGGTATATGCTAACAATTTGTTAAACGTTGTGACGATTTCATTAATAAAAATATGTTAATTAATTAAATTGTTAATGTATAAGCTGAGAAATTTTAAAATTTTAATAAAATCTCACATTTTAAACTAAATCTTATTGCTATCATTAAATAATAATAATATTTAATAAAAAGTCTAATAATAAAATAAAAGGGAATACAATTGTACAGAAAGGGTAAAGCTTGTTAATTAATCCTGCATATACAGGCACTGACCAGAATTAACTTGTTTTCTGACCCCTAAACAAACTAAATATAATTGTAAATTTTGTTATTATTTAAATAATTAAATAAGACCACTGTAATGTACTTTGATAACGTCTGTAACTAAGAATATCTCTATTTAATTATTTAATCAAACTTTAGTCCTTTAATTAAATTAGAAACATGGAACTACTTTTATGTTGACTAGTAATTGTCGCGAGATTACTACTCTCCCCCTAACTATTTTTGCCCACTTGCAATGGAGCGCTCACGCCGTAAGCTGCGTACAGCGTTGTTTCGCGACGCGTGTATAATTATGTGAATGGTTGGTTCAATGAATATTTAAATAACTAAATTTGTGCGGCGATGACATCTCTCTCTCAATGAATAAATAACAAACTATGTAATTCATACATTACTACAAACATGAAGGTGATATTCAACTAATCTATAATCATGTGAAGTGTATTACTGTGAAACAAACTTTCTATTTATTTATTATAACTACAAGAATTATAACAGTCGTCTAAGATGAGAGTATCCTACAAGAATTACTACAGTCGCCTAAGATGAGAGTACTTCAGCCCGAATGATATAACAGACTTCAGGAACTTCACCGTCACCGGATACTACGGCAACGACAGACCTTCAGGAAACGCACGAGGACCGAAGAACCAATTCTGCAGCAAATACTGAAAATCAGGTGACATGGAGGCTTGTACCTTCCATGGTTATGAGTTACTAAAATTATTACCCACAAAAGACAATTTAACTCACCACTTTTAAGACTTTAAAAGACAGACAGTATATGTAACATGTAGCCTGTAATCTAATAATACTGGTTATAGCAAAAGAGTAAATGTTTAAACTAAAAGTTTTCTTGTTTTGAAAGATTAATAAAGTCCATTCTTCAAATGGCTCAATTTTCAATATTGTATATGGCAAGGTGACCATTATTAACTTAATATATATTCAATCCCGGATCCGCGGAATAAATTAAATAGATGTACATCATATTTTGAGGGCCCTTATGAAAGAGTAATATATATAATTATATTGTAAACTATATATGTTGAGAACTTTATCTCATAATGTAATAAAGAGATGTCATCCGAGTACCGAGTAAACTGAGTGCATAAATCAACAGTCTCCCCTTCCCAATATCCTGATATAAGAATTGTTTTATTTGTTGTGATTAATTTTCAGCTCGTCACAACGAAAGGCAGCCTGTATAATTGGCATAACCAATTAACGCGGGTTCCCTACGTTATAACACAAGTTAAGATGTTATAAATTGCGCCACTCTGCTGCTAATTAATTTGCTAATTTGCTTAAGAGAAAAGAAAGAAGTAATTATGTCCCGATTTCCCACACACACAAGCTGTTGATCTATTCACTCATGTATTTTAATATGTGTCAGAATTTTAAATAAGATAAAAATAATAATTATTATTATAGTAATATAGTATAGGTAACGTTATTTGTAAATATAATATGTGTAAAGTAATATTAACATATTGTCCCATGTAAACAAAACCATGTAGGTGCTTGTCTAAAAGTTTCATTCTTCAACGTGTCAATTTGACGACAAACTCGGACATGTAAATTTCCTGTTGCCGATTGTTTAAAACTGTCATAGTTGCTCTCCCTCAAGTTAAGTTAGACAATACGCCACCCTCTTTGTTTGGTCTATTGTTAATAGAAGCGTGTCTGTTCTTGTGTTTAGTAACCGAAGATTCCCCCTTTTGTCGTACGCAATTCAAGCCTGTGTGAAATTTCTCTCTCTCTCTCAATGTAAAATGATAAAGGTTGTCATAACATTTTAAGCGTTTATTTGTAAAAAAAAAGTGTAAGAATACGATTGATTTATATTTTTTGTGTAAAAAAAAAAGGAAGCGTTGTATAGCATTTAATGCAAATAGTAGAATAATTAGTTATAGCCACTCACGTTACGAAAATGGCTGAATTTAATCCTGATCTATTATTAAAAGATGAGCTATGCTACGAAGCACTTTTACGAGGTCTAAAACACGTGAATGTAACCGTGTCGGAATTACGAAAATCATTACGCCAAACCGGATCAGACATACCCTCGCAGTTAGATAGATTGCGTGAACTCGATTATGACGGCGAACGAGAAACCTGTTATGCGAAATATAGGGAACTGATGGTATTATCTCAGAACCTTCAGGACAAAAAATCACCTACTGAAATTTTGCGCGTTACGCAACGTATAGAACATTTAACCCGCCGGTTGAATAATTTATTAAGCTGGCCCGACGTCACCGTAATCCCCGCCGATGTGCAGAAATTCCTTTCTGCTTCTCTTTTTAGGCTCATATTTCAGTGCCGCATTGGGCAATATATCCTATGCGATTCTGCGCAGATGGTCTCACTATTTCCTTTTATTGTTTACCCAGATGTGGTAGATATAACTCTTTTCTTATATCACAGTTCTTTATCCCGTGTTAAAATTTACATCCTAACGTAATCATTACGAATCTAATCTCTAATTACTGCACCTTCTCATCTAGTTTAATCTATGTCTCATTGCTACTGGGATAGACGTCACTTTATTTCTATTAATTACATGAATAAACAATATATATATGTATATATATATATATATTGTAACGTACCAAATTGGCAGTTACATAAGACAACTATCTAATACGTCAAATAAAAGGATATCATGAAAATATTTCAACGTGCATAAAAGAAGGAACAGGAGAATATAAATAAAGTGTGTATCTACGAACGAATATTATTGAAACAACCCAACAAAGAAGAAGGAAGAGTAATAAGGATATCATCAAGTATAAAAGAGAGAGAAAATGACAACGAGCCAATATAATATGTTAGCATCCAGGCCCAATAGATCCAAAATAGTGAGAGGACATGACGAAAATAATTACTAAAATAAAAAGGGATACGAATCAAGTACAACCACAATGGTGATAAAACAAACGTATTTGTTTATTAGTATGAAATAATATGGAACAATGATTACCATTACCACAAATAAAAATATGGAAGAGTATGACAAGATTAAGGGAACATTGATTATCACAAATAATGTGTAACCCAGGAGAACACCGACAGTGAGCAACAACTAACCAGAAGAAGAAAAGAAGAAGAAGAGGAAAGGAAACATACCATGAAGAATGAAGACAATGTATGAACAGTACAAGACATCAACATTCACAAGGTATACAAGGAATTAAAATTAATATAGTGACCGGAAGAAGTGTAATGATTATTCGAAGATCAATGACAAAGAAACCAGTGTTTAGCATCATTAAGTGATCACGAACAATAACAGTGAAAACTTAATATAAATGTAACAACCTGTGATATGATAACCATTTTACCCCAAATAAACACCACAAACAATACAAGTGAAAATGTTTATAACGGAGAAAAATGATTAACCATTATAAGTGAAAGAATCCAAGATTAACTAGTTAAAATGCACAGACAATTAGTGTGACCAGTTTAATCAAGATTGTAACATCACATAGATAATCATTAAGACCACCAAAAGAAATATGAGACAAAACAGTAAATTAATTGTTCATAGGGACTAATAATAAAAGCTTTGTAAGCCCTAGTATGAAATGTACCTGAATGCCATAGCAAGACAGGACAAAATATAAATAAATTCCAGAACAGATAGTAGCAAATAAGCTAGTTTGTTATGTGTAAACCAATCAATGTACCGAAAACTAGGTGCAACCCACCTAGAAATGTAATATTATTAGACTAAGAATACTTGTGTTATTGTTTCAACAAATAGTGTAAAAATGTGTATAACTTAATAATAAACCATTGTAGTAGAATGAGATGGAAATAGTTGAGCCAAATACTGCATAAAAATATGTTGCACATTGTTGTCAGACAACTGACACATAACCTCATAAGAAGTGAACCTATAACATAAAATCATGTACATTAGTTAAACCAAGCAACTATCCACAATTGTTTCAAACAAAGACTAGTTAAGAATAATAATGCAAACCAATAAATACCATATGTACTGAAGGACACAGCAAATGAATCAGATTGAATATAATATCATAAAGTTAAATGGACAGAACCCCAATGTGACAAGATAGTTAGTCAAAATACAGTATCGAAACGTATCAAAAGATTGTGACAAATGTTACCAGTAGTTAGAGAAATGTCTAATACTGCTATGAGAACACCTCACAAAAGTAATACTAGTAGTTTAATAATTGAAATATTATAAACTAACTAACTGCAATTGTAAAACCAAATGTAAATAGACACCATACTATAACTTGGAGAGCTCTAAGATAACGAAAAGTTAATAAATACATTGAACCAACAAGGTACAACAATTGTACACTATTTTAATTACTAACATTATACACCTTGTGTAATAAAAGAATTAAAGAAGTGACAAAATGGAGAAATGAGAACAGAAAGTATTTTGATCATACTATAAGTATATGAAAAATAACATTTTTAGAAAAATAAAATGTGAACAAAATGTAAATAAATGTACATATTAGTGTTAGGATGTCAAACATATGTAATAGGATAAGGAATAATAGCGTTACATGTAAATATAAACAATCGAACATGGTCAATATGGACGCCATTAACAGATATCGTTTAAACTGCAAATATAACTATTTTATGTACTAACATGAAGGAGAAATGGACTCGAGATGTTTAGTAATAAGTATTACAGTGTAATTATAACGAAATATGGTGAAACAGACTTATTTATATTAAGAATCACCATATGAGTTTTGAGATGGCCAAGTGTATTAATAATGAACGGATTTAGGGCTTGTTTAGACTTAAAATAAAGCCACAAGTGTCCGCGATTTAATGCCACTATCCGAATGACGATACGACGAAAGATAAGAAAGTTATGACAATTATAAGGTTTTCAATCATTTTGAGTATCCATGCATACGTCACATATAATCTCGAACCCACGCTTAGAGTTGTAAAAAATTAAAAGTTTTATTTGACCAAAGTGTTTTGGGGTTGAGGGTTTGACCTTTTGAACCAATCAAATAGCTTAAAATGACCAGACGAGAAAGAGACGCTTTAGCGAAATGTATCATTCGTTCTGCATCACTTACGACGAGAGGTCTACGCCGAAAAAGTCAGCAAGATAATTTTAAAATGTGCGCGTCACATACAGTAATACGTAAACAGACATTAACCTATACACAACAACATATTACCGAGTGTCCAGTGAATTAAGTGAACAGTGAAATAACACGACCAGTGTATAATAAGGGTCATGTTTTGTGTATTCAATCAGGGAATACAATGTTTTAATTATTTTAAAGAAATTAATGAAAATAATAATTTTCGTTGATGAACGAAAAATATTGTTTTGGACTGCACTAGTCTTAACGCTTGAGTGCTTAAACTATGATGGACAATTATCAGAACTTAATAAATAGATCATAGCACGATTTAATGTCAATAATTAATTCAAAAATAATTATTTTACAATTAAAGAATAATTGGGAAAGGCGGAATTAACTTAGATGCCGCTCATCAGTATATGGTATATAGTCGCTTACTTGACTACGATTTTGAATTAACAAATAATTATTTTCTTGTGCAAATATTTCAATAACTGATAATTACACGTCAAATGATTTATAAATAGAATGTTTGTAACTGTATCATTACGAATTTTATAAATAACATACTTATTCTAAATAATGACTTACGTGTTACTAGGTAAACTAACCTAGAACTGAAGAATATAATTCTGTCACAAAGAAACAATTCTGTTCTTGAATAATTTTACTGAAATGAAAGCTATAACAAGAGTTTTTTTCTCTAGATTTTTTCTCTTTCCAGTACATGGTTCTAATTGCTAATGAGTCAATAATAATAATATTTTTAACAGTGCAAATCTCAGAGCACGTGGTGACCTCAACTGCTACATACTTTTTCATAACGTACGATAGTACGATATTATCGGTTATGGTACCGAATTTTATAATTTTAAATTTTTGTTCTTTTTTATAGTAATAGATAATTAAATATTGTTAATTAAAATCACATCTTGTAATCTGGTATCATGTATCTTCAAAGAACTCACTAATTTGGTAATATAATTAAATAAAGTGAACCTAACCTCGTTCACCAAAAACATTGTACCTTACAACAGTGTTACCAGCCTTGAGATACAGAGATCTCAGTATTTGTTGAAATTTGTTATTGTTTGTAAAAAGATATTATTAATTGTTTTTAAAAGAGTTTATTGAATTTAATAATTGTCAATAAATCCCCAGTTTATTATCAGTGGAAACAGAGTTTTGATTTCTATACAATAGAAGAAGTAGTTTAACTTTTTTATGAACAGTTCTCTCATAAGGTGGCGGTAGTATTTGAATGACTGATATAATTCAAATTACAATTGAACATTTAAGTTATTTTGTTGTTTATGTGCATTCTTTGTGATATTCAAAAGGAATATCTATGTATGTATGTCATGTGTTTTTTACAGTAAAAGAAGTCGCCATCGAGAATAGTGAAGACATCCACGTATGGTAAGTGGGGAGGTTGACACAGTGAAGTGATAAATACTCTTTTAAATCACAACCTTTTAAACGTGAACACTAATTCAATTTTAATAATCAACTAAAATCATAATAACACTATAATATATACTATTAACAATACCCCAGTATATACATAGAATCTACAATCTAATTATTATCTGTTTTATAACAATATATATGTGTATATATCTACTTTTGATTATACAGGTTTTGCTATAAGTCGCTTGACACACGTAATTATAAAGAAATGCATTTTTGCTGTCAAAGGGTTTCACGGCCAGCGTCAAGGTTTTTAAAATTGTGGTTTGCCGGCTGTAAGGCAGTGGTCCAATGTTATTTCTAGCAAACGTTTTGGCCGTTCCTTTGACTGCCATATTTAATGCAAAAGGACTGAAAACACTGACAAAGATTTCACAGTCAGTGACCATAGTACTGTGGCTAAGGCTAGCGACCATAAGAAGGGCCACATAGGCCTATATGTAAACTTTTGGAGTCCGCACGAAGTTGTGTTCTAACATCACCAGCCAATCACAAGAAGGTATAATACTGCTGGTTCGCCATGGGACGTGTCCAAATCGTACTTAATGAGAGGCTCTCACCCCGCCGATCCATTGCAATCACAGCATGCTTCTGAATCTGGACGGACTCTATATGCAGGCGAGGGAAGTACGCACTCACCGAAGACAGAACCCTCGTCTCTCCAGAGGATGCGATGGTCGTGCTTGCTCCGCTACAGCTGACTTCTCCTGCTGCCTCAGGCTACAGTAGCGGCTGCTATGTTCACATCGGTACTACGAAGCGCAGTGTCCGTATCCTTTTGCACTTAGACGGCCGTCGAAAGAACGTCCGAAACGTTTGCTAGATATAACGTCGGATTACGGCCTTACAGTTCGGCAAACCAAAATTTTAACAAAATGCATTTTTAACAAACGACGTAAGTCTCACTTGCATTGTCGACATATTTAGAATGTGAAAATCAAAATTGCATTCACGTTGTTGTCCTTCACGTTTTTTGTTTATTTTATTAACGTATAGTATACTCGGAATTATATACGTATATTTCATTATATTTTGTTATATTGTATATACGTATATGTATATTTTATTATACTGTAATATAATATACTCGGTAGGAAGCACGAGTACAAATATTATCTCAGACTCTACTGATTTAGCTCAACCATGGTTTAAAATTATTATAATGTAATAATAAACCAAAATAAAAATATTCAATTTAAATTTAAAAAACAGATATATGGGTATTATTACAGTACACTCCAAGTAACGACGACAGTAGTAGCTAAGTGAGTGGTTAGCAATAAATCGTCTCCAGGTCGTGCGGCACAACGTCGTACCGTAATGCCATAGTAGCAGTAAACACTAATAAAATACATCTCCGCTGTACAACACGTTACATCTCAGCACACGGCAGTAAATTGTTTAACTTTATTAACTCATTTAACTTTATGAAACTAAAGTTGTTACTACAATGTCACGCAGAGACGTACAGAAATCTGCTGAAATGAAGTGATCGTAATAAAAATTCTTTATGGAATTACAAACAACATTAGCAAAGTAAGATTTTTAAACAAGAGGAATACAATGCACTAGTGCTGTAAATTTATTAAAACGTTCCTCCTCTTTTCAGCCATTTTTATAGCTTTTTAAGTAAAATGGTATTTCGTTTAATTGACTTTTAAGCATCGTGACTAAATAATCGTTAAGGACAAAAACATAAATTACAATTCGCAGAGTTGTAAAAATTTAACATTTTGGAAGTTTAGACTAAAATGAAGAATCTGAATCAGAATCGTAGGCTATCAGTGTCAAGCTTTTATTATTACAAATTTGTATTTAAATTGATTTTTATTTAATTATTTTACTGATTTTTCTTAAAAAGTATGTCGTTACACAAGCAAGCATCCTTGATTTTCCAGAGAAATATTTAATAATTTTGAGTGAAAAATACACGTGTTGACATTTTAGAGGATAAAAAATAATATTTGTTGTTGCCCTGGTAATAATTGGTAGTGATTTTAAATATTATAAAAGAGAAAGTGAGAACACAATCCATCTAATCATGAAGGTTTCCCTCACCACACACGAAACATTTCTACTCCTTTTTGCGGTGAGAAAATATTTTGTTACTTTTCTTCTTGAAGTTCTTTGCTTATAGGCCTATAAAATTAAACGGAAGCCATAAAGAGTATTCACATTTTCCGAACATGCAATGATAAGGTGTCTACGAATATTAGCACTATTTTACAGGGCATGATAGAAACTGAAAGTAATAGGAATATCGTGATCATACGAATACGATCATTTACGTAAGTAAAACAACCACCGAAACACTTCAAACTGTGTTCCAGGCGAAGGTGGAAAAGTAGTTTTCCATTAACTGTAGCCTACTATCGCTAAAGCAACAACTGCTCTATACATACCCAGGACACTTCATTTCATTAAACTAGGACAGATATATACGTCAAGCTGAATAGTTCCTGATACAATGTTACGAAACATCGATCATTTTAAAACGTTTTATTGACATCAAATAAATCAATAAACAAACAAAGTGATGTGTATAGACTATGTATTTTATTGATATCCACTGACGAATCTATTTCTCGATGTTTTCGCTGCTTTAGGTTTTCTGTTGCTTTCTGTTTGTAACGAATCTACAGAATACTTTTATAAAACAGTACATAATTACAATTTTTCAAGTTACTGCAAAATTTTGTTGAAGTATAAACTGAACATGACGTAGTAGAGTTAACAATAAAAACATAATTTGATAGTTGACGCTGTACGTAAACGATTTGTAACAAAATAAATTCTTAAACTGTAAAAAATCTAGTAATTCTTTTCTTTAAATTCCAAGTAATTGTATATTCCATTGGTTTTGCTGTATCGGAGGGTCTGCATGACAAATTCCAGCACAATGATTCCGTTGGCATATTGAGAAATCTACGAACTCTTCAGCATATTTCTAAAATGACTGATATGTGAAATGTACCTGACGTACTTTTGACGTTTATCTGTCGGTTAGATTGATTAGTTACCAGGTTTTGTTAACAAGACCTGTCGCTGTAAACATCAGTGGTACTACGCATTTTAAGCAGATTATAAGTTCTGAATCTTACATAATTATAATTCTGAATCATTATAATTATAGTTTGGTCTTACGGCAAGTTATATTTTCTTTTTAAGCTTCCTTTATTCTATAATCCGCTTTGTGAGCAACGTCAATGATCCGAGCCATCCTTTTTTACGGATCATGTAAAACTAACTCTGGTTTATTTGCTGTATTGTTTCAGTCGTATTTACTCTTGAACATTGTTTAGAAGATCGCTTGAGTTTGGTAAGTGTAATTAGGCTTCTATAGTATTATTATTATTGTTGTGTTATTGTGATAAGGTGCATTCTACTATAACGGTACCTCACGTTAAAATCACTGTGTACGAAGTCCTTTAGCACCATTATAAAATGTTAAAGCGTGTAAGTTTCTTTTTTTTCTTATGCTTCAGGAAAAATATATCGGCTCCATATAAATGTTCAAATCAGTCTGTGTACAAATTTCATGCTGACACCTACTTATTTTTATAAACGACGGAAGGTTTAAGCAACAGAGCCTATGCAAGTTGATAAAATTTTACATTATTAATTGATGACTCGTTGGGCACTTGGTGAAACATATTAATACAATGGTTTTGTAAAATATATAAAAACACTTGGTAAGTTTCACAGATTTTATTTAACTCTGACAGCTGTTTCTGCTACCTAAGCCATTGTCAAAGAGAGAATGAATGAAAAACCTAAACACAGGATGTGAGTGGTGGTGACCATCTGTTTAGGGCGTATCTGGAACATCTGTGAGGGTGATTGAGATTGAGAGGGGGTGCAAGAGACAAGGGAAGGTCAGGTGTCTTTAAAAACTAAATACAATCATGAATGCAAAATATAAAATTAACTAAACTAAATATAATCTGAATGCAAAATATAAAATTAACTAAACTAAATATAATCTGAATGCAAAATATAAAATTAACTAAACTAAATATAATCTGAATGCAAAATATAAAATTAACTAAACTAAATATAATCTGAATGCAAAATATAAAATTAACTAAACTAAATATAATCTGAATGCAAAATATAAAATTAACTGAACTAAATATAATCTGAATCCAAAATATAAAATAAACTAAACTAAATAACAGCTTTTAATAAAGGGGATACACAGAATTCAGTTTGTTCATTTGTTACATTTTTGTTATTTTTTATTGCTTTTTTAATTTCTAGAATTTCTAACAAATCCATTTTTTTTACCTTTTTGTATGTTGTAGAGTAGTGTTATGTTTTTTGTATCTATGAAGTGATTGTGTTGTAAGCAATGATCTGAAAAAAACCTGTATTGGCTGTATTGGTTAAAATCGCCTTCTTATGTTCAGAAATGCGATGTTTCAGAGCACGGCCACATTGTCCAATTTAAATAGCATCGCATTCTGCACAGTGTATTTCATAAACTCCATTTTTCTCCAGTGTGTTTGATTTTTCTTTATTATTGACTAGTAGTCAAAAAAGATTACGTTTGTTAACTGATACCATGTTTTACTTTCCAGTTTCATTTTTTGTAGAAGAAACGTGAAACGAAGATGAAACATTATCTTAACTATTTAATTTAGTTTAATTTTATTATTATTATGGTGTATAATTATGCAGCACGTAACGGTAAAATGAGTGTTTTTTTACTAAAACTCAAGAACTAAGCCTGAGAAACAAACCATTTTGTACCAGTTACGTGTAAGAAACAATTTCAAATAATTTACATTTAACGTTTTATTTCATTAAACGACAGTGGCCTTCACGAGTCTGTACACATCTCCGTGTGGCCTTGGCCAGCTTCTTCGCGGCTTGGATTCGATTCCTGTCGCCGGGAAAATAATATCTGGTTTTCAGGCGATCAGTCTTTCTTCCCACGAAAGTGGCAACCCTGCGCTCTCTCTAACTAGCCGTTCGAAGCCTGAGGGTACCTATGTGGGTCCTATTGGTCCCGTATAACTGTGAGAGAATTTTTAATCTCACGCATGCACGCACCCTCCCCAGCGCGCGCGCGCGCACACACACACACACACACACACACACACACACACACACACACAGAGAATGTATAGATAACTAACAAATCAATCCCAGGACTGATCAGAGGGAAATATCCTTAATTTATACTTTTAAATCACGATCAGTTTAAAACAGTTTTGCGTTGCTTACGCCCGACATTTTACTTGTTACATACAGCCCCTAGGAGAAGCCACCCGATATGTCAGTGTATTCTTTGAGTATGACTTTGTATTAATTCCATTTACTACCGTTACGAAGTAGTTGTAATTTACAACGAACGTTGGAGCCTTCACGGTCGTATATAAACAAGGCATTATATAATAAATATATACAAATTTAAAATATACATAATATAAAATACACAAATGTGTGTGTGTGTGTGTGTGTGTGTGTGTGTATTGTGCACGCGCCCATGTAAAGAATAAATTTAATACGCAAAACGAATTGTGTATTGTGGTGCATTAATCTCCATCCTGTAACAAGATACCTTCTTCTATGGGAATCGTCATTAAATTTGTTTCACTTAATTCTATCCAACAATAAAATGTTTAATTACTTGTTGCAACGAGCACCTCGCTGTGATAGGTTTAATTCACTTTTTGCTTTCAAATAATTTATTGAATTCTTTGGAGAATCGGTTTCAAAACAGTACGGCATCCGCAGTAGTAGCGCTACAGGGAAATCATACTATGAACTGAAATTGGTTGCATATACGTACTGGTGAAATTGTATACCTTTTGCGCAGATCTGATAGTCATACAGATGATTGGACAAGAAAGACAGATGAACGGGTAGAGCGCAAGGGACATTTGCCCGCAGAACTGGACATCGTGATTTGTGACAGTAAATCTAAAAGAGATATGTTTCTGAATCCAGTGCCTTGCTGACTAGATACCAGAAGCAGAGGTATCATTTGTACTGCATAACTGTCAGGCGAAACCTACAGTCCAAAAGCTTTTTATTCGTAAATGGCAACTGACGTTATCGTGATGATGTAAAGAACAAATTCACTTTTTAACTCCCTCCTTCATATTACTCTAAAAACAATTCGCCATAGGAGGCGTGTTATAATTTAAGCCAGAAACTAAACAACTTAACATATAGAGAGTGCTACGGACGGAAAAGGAAATATTTCAGGAGGTGCTTCTAGAGCTAAAAATGTTACACAAAGATAGGTCATTAAAAGCTTTTCTCGAATTATGGCCAGGTAAAGATTTAATCCACATTTCTGTTCCGAATGAATAATAATGCAACACGAAAATTACTGGAAGTCAAATTATGGGGGAAGATTGGTGGTTTCGTGTGTTGTATGACCTGCGATATTAAAGAAAGAGGATCCCAAAGCCCTACCATTAGTATGTTGCAAGAAAACTACTGAAAAGTGTAACACATTTGATTTCAACACTACAATTTTTTTGGTATAGAGTACAATAACTTTATTAAATTTCTAGTAAAGAATACAAATTTAGTAGTATAATTTGTAAAACATTTTATTATGGTAAAATTAACCTGAATAATGTCAAATGAAATAGAACACAATATTGTTACATTCGACTTGGATTAAAAATGTTACGTGTCCAAACCAAGTATCGAGTATTTTAGTTAAAAAGTAGCTAAAACGTATAAAAATGTTTACTTAAATTTATTTCATTTTTTTAGGAAAGATTTTTCCTATTTGAAACAATTATTTTCAATTTAAAACAATCTTGGTGCATTCCGAATTTAAAGTGGAATTGCAAAAATCGTTTTGCAAAATACCACATTCCTATCTCAGGAGATAGTTGACCCAGATGGGTGCAGTTTTGGTTGTTTTGTGAATACATTTTTAATGTATGTTTCGCTGAATTACCAATTTACACTGTAATATCTTCGGTTTGTAAAACAAGTGTACTTTTTTAAAAAAAGTTTTTTTTTTCAAACATTTGGTGTTGGTACTCGTGTGTGTTGCTTTGTTTTGATCATTGTGATATATTTTTACACTGATTAAACTAAAGGGACTTTAAAAATAAAGAATAAAAACAGTCCAGAACAGAATCCATAGAGTGACAGTGCAAAGTGAGCCTAGTCTGCAACATAATAACAATTTAACAGTTGTAAACAATGAAGTTGTTACAACTTCTTCAAGAAAAAAACTACAAGAAAAAAATACAGAATACACAACAAAAATTTTCTAAAACATTTAAAAGTTAATCAATAAATGAATTAATTTAGTATTTTAAATTTAGTTTGCGTAGTTCAGTGTGTTGTAATTTATGTGGGAGAAAATTACTATTTGTGAAAACGTGCTTCAACGTAATGGTCAGGTATGTAATCTGACAGTAAAATGTATGAACTGTACCAGGACGAAGACTTTTTGAACTTCAGAAAAGAGTAAAAAAAATAATCTTTTTGACATAATTTGAGGTTAAATGTCCTTCAGTGCATAGGGAAAGGGCTTCTCTTGTGGTAGGATTAGGGATTAGGTTAGGTTAAAGTATAGCTAAGATACAGTTTAAATCCTGAAAGTATAACTAAAAAATTTTAAGTATAATTTAAATGTTCAAAATATTGTTGAAAATAGTTTAAAGTATTTCCCATTTTATAGCTGAGTGTTTATGTAAATATTCACTTACATATGTCGAAACTACTTTTTTCAACATAAATGCCCCATTTTCTCAGAAACTAATAAAATTCTGTAAAAATTTTACCATACTTTTTACAGAGTTCTCTGTGGATCTACAATGGTTGACTTACTTAAATAGTATATTAAAAAATGTATCATTTTTTTTTAAACAAAATCTTCATGAAGGTTACAATTTTTTCTATATCAAAAATACGCCTAAACTATCTACTTTTTAAAATAGAT
The DNA here is from genome assembly GCA_034769895.1 of Magicicada septendecula. Taxonomy (NCBI): domain Eukaryota; kingdom Metazoa; phylum Arthropoda; class Insecta; order Hemiptera; family Cicadidae; genus Magicicada; species Magicicada septendecula. The sequence continues at coordinate 281,482,316 of CM068374.1, forward strand.
ATCTTTATAAAAGGTTATAATTTTTTCTGCTCAGTATTTAGAAACCACTATAGATCAGTGTATGCATATGGAATGGTTCTACATTGTACAAAAGAATCACATTTCCGTGCGAAACTGTTTATGAGAAGACGAGGCATTTATATGGCTATTTTAACATAAGGAAGATATATCTTCAACTTAGATCAAGACAAAACTTAAACAACAAAACGAAACTGCATTAAATTTTGTTTTGTGTTAAGGGCAAAGTAGGCCTACATTGTACTGTAATATGATATTTAAAAATCCTAAAATGTGTAAAAACAGTAATTTAGAAAATTATAATAGCCCTAATTATCACGTTCGGAGATCACTCAAAGGAATACGTACACTAGCAAGTTAAATAAAATTTGCATAGTTCTTCACTAAAGGATTGTACGAATGTAGTGTTGCAAACTGTGTTAACATTAATACTCGTTAGTTTGCTGTTTCCATCTTACTTATACTCTTGTTGAAATTATTACATTTTCAGATAGTTGTTCGTGTATAAAATTGCCAGACTTACCTTAAACTAGTAGACATGGTTCTGTATATTAATTTTGGCAGTAGACTCCTGTCCATCACTTGGGTCTTTTTTGTACCATAATCAATAAATATAAACAAAAGGCTACCATAGTTTATTCAAAAGGCTATAAATATAAACAAATAATTGGTATTCGTTACTACTGTTCATTAAAACCTGTCTCAACCTAATTTAACTTGTAGACATTAATAGAGTATCTATTTCGCCGTTTGCATAAAAGTTTTTACAGATTTTGTAGCTCATACAAAAACCAAGTGGCGATTACAATACGTTTTTACTGACAAAAAACCCACATAATTGCGTAAGCTATATTTTTTTTTTGTAAAATGTAAATTTTTATGCACGCTTCTGATCAATTCTCCACTTCTCTGTAACTTTTAATTTCTCTATTCACTTGTTTACCAACGGTACTTAGAATTACATTGCAGACAGCAGATTAGCGGGCTAATATTCAGTTTTGTCTTAATTTAATTTAGAGTAAGTGTTACGCCGAATACAAAAAGTAGGTAAGAATATTGTTTAGCACCAGACAAAAAAGACACGCTTTTTTAAACTGAATAATTTCTGGTCCAAGCCCACAAACCCTTGAATTAACTGACTGGAGTAGACTTTGCATCAGCTGACTGTTGTTAATCAGAACTCTCATAGTTGGAGTATTTATTTCAAACAAAAATGTTCAGTTTTGAAAAATATTAAAAATTAGAAAATGTCAAGTTAATGAATATTAAGAAATGTTCGTAACACGATTATGTCCAAAGAAGACAACCTAGCATTTAAACCTTCCTTTAAATTCATTATAACAGAAAAATTGCAATTCATTGATTCATGTTAGTCAGTGTGTCTCAATGATATCAGTGTAATACAGTTTTGCAATGAACGACACAAATTGTTTTAATCACTAGTTTATTGCTATAAGGCTACAATTGTTTTGGCGGCTCTCACCACCACCCCATAACACGCATATAAAATAGTTTAAATTAAATAAATTTGTTTTATCTTTTGTAGTTTTTGACAGAATGGTCAATATTAACACATGTGTATTTATAAAATTGAGAACTATTTGACAGTGTCTCGTAATTCCACGTAATAGGAGGAAGCATACCGTGGATCCAAAAATGTGTTATCTATCAGACAATATGCATTTCTGTGTGATTCTGTGTGCGATTAAAACGTCGTATGGCGTAAATAAAGGTAGATCTAGTAAGATTGGGAAACTAAAATATTTTTAACAATTACAAACGTTTGCATGGAATCAACAACTCGTGCCAAATTTTCAGAACAATTTTCTTTAATTTTAGTGACATTTCAAACCACTAAGGAACAAGTCAATATTTGAAGTTGAGAATGTAATTTATTAACTACGTACATTAAAAAAGAATCCATTGAGAAAATTGTGAAAATTACGTAAACAGATATTAACTGATCAGTCGAACTGTAGTAATTAATATATTTATATTTCTCCGGTATATAGAACGCATATTTTTGTGTTTTCAGGTACATATATAAACATCATAGGTCATACGTTACGTGAGCATTGTGGTTTAAGCAACAGTCCAACTGAACGGCCTAGTATTTCACTCACGAGTGATCTTCTTACGAAGATGAAGGACTAACACTGAAACTTGGGCCTCTTTCGGACGTAGGTATTTGAAGTTACGTCTTGAAAAAATATTATACCTTCATGACAAAATATTTGAAATAAAAACAGGAGTTCCAATATAAAGCGTTGCTTACAATAATTTTCGTAACTAGTTGTGTGCTAATTTTTGTAGCAATTATGACAGTTAACCTTAACATATCATATAACAATTAATAGGCCTATAGGCTACCTGCAGTAAATACGATGATAGAACGGCGACAAATGGTACTAACTAAATTGGCGAACACTTATCAAGTGAAACGCTCAGGACCAAAACCATTTTCTACTCGTAAGACCTATAATTATAAACTCGTAATATTGTAATACTGTGAATTACATGTAAACACTAAAAAGAGAAGATGACGATGATACGTTGAAAGAGAACATTGATAATTCGATATAACCTCTTTACATATTAGGCTAGTAAATCTTATAAAATATAAACATTATCCACTTGAAATATTGTGATTTTGCTGTTTTTAATATTTAGGCATAAATGTAATGCCCGAAAATTATAATTTTTTAATTTCCAAATCCAAAATATATATTTTTTCTTATAAAATACATTATAAAAATTCAAACACTTTTTGCTACAGTCCGTTTCTTGATGTATATATTACATTTAATTTTTATAATGAATTTACCTCAAGATATTTCTTTCCTTATTAGGAACATGTTTCGAGTAACATTGTGTTCTCATCCTCAGCCTTCGTGATTTTGCGTCTGGTGAAGTACTTGTGTGTTGGCTTGTCGTTATTGTGGTTTCTTGTTGGTCTCTGGTACACTATTGTCATGATTTGTTTAATAACCTCACTTTTGTTTTGTTTACTTTTTCACTTTAGTCTTATTTACCTTGTATGGTATTATTAATTCAAACACTATTTGCTACAGTCTGTTTCTTGATGTATATATTATATTTCATTTTTATAATGAATTTACCTCAAGATATTTCTTTCCTTATTAGGAACATGTTTCGAGAACCAGCCTTCACAGACGCAAAATCACGAAGGCTGAGGATGA